>JAAGEH010002534.1:8338545-8400169 GCA_011751065.1 Lasiurus cinereus | reverse complement strand
CTAAAGTAAAGAAGAAGAATTTGAGGAGAAAAATGGAAATTTCAATAAATCTACCTTCTTTCATTTGTTCCATTTTGTCTCAAATGGCTTTTATAATGAGTTGGCATTTAAAATAAATATCCTATAGCTTTGATGAAGAGAAAAGCAGACACTGACATGTGATTTGAAGCAAAATGTAGATTTGGATTGGAAATGAATTTTGATGATGTTATGGTAACTGTCTTATCCTTTGAACTCTCTTTTCTTGGAAAGGAAGGAAACTAAAATAATATTTTCTTCTTTTTTTTTTTTTTTTTGCTTTCTTCCTTCTCTCCTCCCTTGCTCTGTCTCTCTGTTTCTGTATCTATCTCTCTCCTTTTTCCTCTTTTTCTTTCTTCTTTAGTTTCATTTATTCTTTTATCTTAAATCTTTAAGTACTTAGTAAGTATCAAGACTGAGCTAGGTGCTGGTGAAAAGTAATGAGCATAGCCTGTGCCCTCAAAAATTTAGAGTTGGGAAGACTGACAAGTCAAAATGCAATTTCAGTTCCTTGTTTAAGTGACCTCAACTAGGATTTTTTAAAAGTTCTTTTATGAGAGAGATGCCTAACCTAGACTTGGCAGTGTCCTCTAAATAGAAATCTGGAGATGGATTGAGTATTAGTTAGGCAAATAGAAGTGAATTGTTTTTAGGGCAGGAAACATCAGGAACAAGGCCACAGAGCAGAGAGCATACTGGGCTTTCAAGACCACTTCTTTTCTGCCATCTTTCCCCAACCTAGTTATGGAAAATCCTGTGAGTTCCAGGTGTGTGTGTAGGGGTGAGGGGAGGGGTGGTGGGGTGGTGTCTAGAAGATAATAAAGAGAATTTTACTTCTCTAAAAGTAAATATAGGATTGTCTGAGAATTCTGCTTATACAAGTAAATTTTTATAGAGGAGGAAGGTACACTTAGTGTATGTATCCTGTATAATAAAAGCCTACTATGCTAAATGACTGCTTGTCCAGTAATCTGCTCAACCAATTAAAGTATAATATGCTAATGATATGCTAAGGCTGCTCAACCGCTCACTATGATGTGCACTGACTACTAGGGGGCAAACAGTCGACCAGAAGACCAATCGCTATGATGGACACTAATTACCAGGGCACAAACACTCCGACTGGTAGGTTAACTTGCTGCTGGGGTCCAGCTAATCAGGACTGAGTGAGATGAGCCGGACATACTCTGAAGCCCTCCTGCAGTCTCCCCCTGGCTGGTCAACCTCCTGTGTCCCTCCCCGGTCCTGGTTGTGCACTGGTGGGGTCCCTTGGCCGGTCCTGCACCCTCTTGCAATCTGGGCTGAGGGATGCTCCCCCCACTCCCACCCACACACACACACACATCTGAAGGCACAAATTTCATGTACTGGGTCTCTAGTAATATAATAAAAACTGGGTTCTTTAAGATGTAACTATCATTATACTAAGTGATTTATTGTAATTTTAACTGATGTATGTATTATTACTATTACTTTGTTTGTAAGTGAAGTTAAAGCTTTGAAGACTTAAGCAACTTTCCCAAGGTATTATCAAGAATCAGAGTTTTATGCAGGTTGCAAATCTAATTGTTTGATTCTATGATTGACTCATTTAGTAATACCTTATATAGCCTCATGAAAATATTAAGAAGTAAAGATCTAAAAGAACAAAAACAAAGATGTGAAAAGAATTTATGAGGAGGAGTATCAACAGTAGCAGTAGAACACTTTTCTAATGCCACTATATGTGATGCACCATGAAAATATATAAAACAATTATATTTTAAAAATACTTCTTAGGTAGTTATTATTTTTATACTAGTGACCCAGTGCATGAATTTGTGCAAATTGAAAGGAAATTAATTAAAAGAAATATTTTAATATCACTATTCTCCCTTTCTCTATAATAGAAGTGTCAACCAAATTAACAATGACAGAGCATGAACAAGTCAAAATAGCCTTTTATATATAGAGAATAAACTTGCTTAATTAGACCTGCTTTCTGATTTAGCTAAACTTTTTCCAGCCTAGTGAACACCCCAACTTCTCTTTCAGATAATTGTCAGCAACACAGCATTAAATATCAACATGAAGCAGCTTACTATTGTAGATCACACGGAAAGAACAAAGGGTAAACTATTTAACTGCAGCAGTGTTTGACTATATTCTCCACAGTGAGAAAACCTGAAGTCATTTTCAAGGTCCACCATTTCTTACTTCTTTTCAGTGGGGTCAAGTTTCTAAGCTTTCTAAATCTTCATTTTCTGGCTACTGAAAAGAAAATAGGATTCTACCGAGTCTCCTACGTACATACTCCAGGACTTCTGTGAGGGTCAAATGACATGGGAAAATGCTTCACAGGCATTTGGTTAAAGTGTAAAATGTTTGCACCTCACTATAAAGCAAGTCATGTTCCTGGGCTGAAAAACTTCATGGAAGCTATTTCCTAGGGAAAGGAAGCCAGCATTGCTATGTGACATCATTATCCAGATGGTACTTAGTCTTTTATATAGATAAATAGATAATCTTTTATGCAATTGTTTATTGTATAATTATTTTATTTTTAAATAAAAATGGGTTTTTCTCTAATATTTTATAATTAAAATCTGAAGAAAAATATGTATCTAAAATAATGTATAACACTGAGTAACAATGATCACAAGTAGCATTTGAATTATGACTTGCAATTTCTAAAATAATTTTCACATATATATAAATATATAATTTCAGTTTTATAAAGATATGCATGATGGGTAAAATTGGTCAGCTTTTGCTAAAATAACATATACCTCAGGGAGAGGTATATGTTAGAGGTATAAATCTGATAGTCTAGTCTTGACATTTATTGTGTGACTTTAGACAAGTTACTTAACTCCTTTGAACTTCATTTTTTTAATTGTAATAACCATAACATTTTATTGGCTTATAGCTGCAGACCTTTTTTTCTCCTGACCTTTGATCTTCACTCTGGTTTTGGTTTCCTGTTCCTGTCTGGATGAGCAATATTAAAATATTACATATTCAAATGTAATATGGCTTTGAGGGTGTCCTGCTTGACTCCAGGCTTTCAGTTAGGTTTGATTCTGCTTCATATGCCTTTATTCTAAGGCCCAGGATAAAGAAGTAATGGCTGTTCAGGGCATGTTATCCTCAGTAGATGACAGGACTATAAAAGAAAGCAACCTAAACTTTGGAGGTCCATTTATAGCATCTACTCATGTCATATCTCTTAACCTTCTCTCAGCCAAATCAACTCACAGGGCCAAGGCCAGAATCAAGGGGAAAAGAAAGAGTATTCCACCTGCAATGGAAGGAACAACAAAGTTATAAGGCAAAGGATGCCAATGTATTATCTTACCACAGGAAGGAAAATATGTGAGAATAATAATCCCATTTACAAATGAGGCAGGATCCCAAAAGTTAGGATTTTCTACTCATGATCACACAGTTGATAAGTAGATGAGTTGGGGTTCAGGTCTTTGTATCAGGGTGTTGACTTTGTATGCTTTGTTATGACACAAAATCCTCTAAAATGAATAAGTAATTACTTAAGGTCAGAGAATCTGGAAACTTTTGGGGATAGGTAAGATTTGATACAGATGTAAAAAGACACTTAAATATTAAATAGCTTAATGTACATTCCAGTTTACCTGGGATAGTTCCTAAATAATCACACCTCCTACCTGCCCTCTCCCTCCCAAACAGAGTCCTCATTTAGAAAATAAATTATATTATCACTTTAGTCTTTGATAAGTGGATAGAAATATGAAATATGTTCCATTAAAGAAGAACCTTGTGAGTAATTATTGAAAAGGGAAAAAATACACATGGCATATTCAAGTGTAATGAAGAGACTAGTCTATTTGGTATGGAGGATACAAGTTGGGGATATTCAGATCAATTTATTGAAGACAGAGTTGATACCAATCTGTTGATTGTCAGACAGAAAAGATAGGGTTTATTTTATACTTTAGTAGGGAGCCACTGAAAATATTGGAGCAGGATAGTGACTCTATTACAGGTGGTGGTTTAGGGAAATGTAGGACAGACTGAATGAAAGAAAGTATAAGGTAAGAGAACCAGTCATTAAACAAATGAATTAGTGTTGATATGAGATCATGGTAGTCTAGATGAAATTGAAGAGAATGAGCTCTAAGGGATAGGTATTAGAGTTATCACCAGTGAAGAGTTTTAAACATTCAAGTGGTTAGGAAGAGAAGGCAGTAGGATATATGGAACAGGAACTCAGGGAGAGGTATATGTTAGAGGTATAAATCTGATAGTCTAGTTTTGACATTTATTGTGTGACTTTAGACAAGTTACATAACTCATTTGAACTTCATTTTTTTAAATTAAAAATAAAACTAGAGAACAAAATCACACTTCCATAAAACAGTGAGTACTCTCCTCTCAAAAAACAAAAACTAGCTATGATTATTCCCTTGTATATTAAGAAAACTTTTATTGAATTTTTGCTATTATTGGCACTGGAGTACTTTTTCTGAGAAATAAAATAATGCAATGTTCATTAAAAATAGGTCTACTCTTAGGAGCTTATGGTCTAGTAGGACAGATGCACTTAAGCCAAAATATACAAAAGACAGAGTCACAAAAAAATTACTATTGAATTTTGGGATGATAATTATTTCCAGTTGTAGAAAAAATTTGTAAAGAGGGAAATAAATAAGCTGGGCTCTGCAAGATTGCTTGTATTTGGATATAAAAGATGCTAGGAAGAGCATATTTAGCAGAAGGGACACCATAATATTGACATCTAAACTCCTACTTTATATCTTAACAAATAATGACACTGTGGTTAAATGTAGCTTATCTTGTAGTTATACAAACTTGGGAAATAAATTTGGGAGTAAGGCCATGAAAGCCTTAAATGCTTTAAATATTATGAGAAACATAAAAGAGCCATATTGAGAGATTTGTGAAAAGAGGGAGGAATGACAATATCAGAGAAGTGCATGACTTAGAAATATTTTGACCATATTTTCAATGAATTAATGTACAAGGAGATTTTATTTAAGAAGCTCTTGCAATAACTCAAGAGAGAAATAATCAGGACTTGAACTGGAATACAGGCATGATATTAGAAAGGAGAAGGTGGATGAGACAAATATTAAAATTGTAGATACAAAAGTGCCAAGAAAGTGGAAGAGTTGGAATATGGAGTACATGGAGCCAGGAAAACAAAATAATTATTGAGATTGCTGAAGTTTCAAATACAAGAAAAATGGTCACAACATTGACAGAAACAGTGATGATTATATTTGTATAGAAAAACAATAAGTTCCATTTTGATGTATTGGGTTTCAGGTGTAAATTGCATAGCTAAGTAGTGATATTTAGTAGATAATTGAAAATATGGGGCAAAAACTTAGAAGAGAGGTCAAATTTTATATAATAAAAGTATAATATGCAAATTGACTGAACAGTGGAACAACCAGTCAGTGGGGGGGTGGGACTAGGCCAGCCAAGGCATGTGCCAGTGGGCAGAGGGAGGGAATGGCAATGGGGGTTGGTGATGAACAGTGGTAGAGGGGTGGGTGGGGAGCCGGCACCATCCCCTGATTGGCCCATCTAGTTGCCTCCCACAGAGGGAGGCCTGGTGGCAGCACCAGTGGGGTGATGGGGGCAGTGCCATCCCCTGATTGGCCATCCATCACCTTCCACAGAGGGAGGCCAGACTGCATCAGTAGGACATCAGTCCTCAGGAGTGGGGACTCCTGGACTGTGAGAGTGTGCAGACAGGCTGAGGGACCACCCCCCAAGTGCACAAATTTTTGTGTGCCAGGCCTCTAGTCTCTCTATATAAAAGCCTAAGTGTCAGAACAACCGGTTGACCAGTTGCTCTGACACCCACTGACCACCAGGGGGCAGATGCTCAATGCAGGAGCTGCCCCCTGTTGGTCAGTGCACTCCCACAGCAGGAGAGCTGCAATGGGAGTGCCCCTGCAGCCACATGAGCCTCTCTCAATCAGGACTGACTGGGCACAAGTCCACAGCAGGCACAGCAGGGCCAAGATGAGCAGGAGAGGCAGGCAGCATTGGGCTACTGGTTTTGGTCCAATCTCTGCAGGCCACGCTGAGGGACCCCACCTGTGCATGAATCTGTGCACCAGGCCTCTCATCTGAAGATATTAACCTAAGTATAAGTTACTTAGAACTGAAGTAATTAGATTTTTGTAATGTCAAGGAAGAAAGTGTACAGAGAAAAACCTAAATTTAAGAAGATAGATGAAAAATAATAATCTTGAGATGGGAGAAAGAGGTCAAGAAGATAGAAAACAATTAGGGAAATAGGAGAGCCATGAAGAGGAAGTTACATGTAAATGAAGGTGATGGCACCGCTCCCATCACCCCACTGCTGTCACCACCCTGCTGTGTAGATGCAATGTAGCATCAGGGGGCACTGACCAACAGGGGGCAGCTCCTGCATTGAGCATATGCCCCCTGGTGGTCAGTGGATGTCAGAGCAACTGGTCAACTGGTTTTTCGGACACTTAGGCTTTTATATATAGAGACTAGAGATCTGGCACACACAATTGTTTTCTAAGGAAATCATGAGGAAGCTGCTATGGGAGAGAGGGTAGTTCACCATTTGGGTATTTGTAGGATAAACTGAATTTGACTTGATAATGGAATGATCACAGAGTGATGCATAGAATCAGAGAGAGGTTAGCACTGTAGAGGTAGACAGGTGAGTGTTGTGTATAGACAGATTGAGTAAATCTGGGGAACAAGATAATGAAAGGAGTTAAACTAATTAAAACAAAACATTGAGGGACAAAAGGAGGATGTGAGTAAATTATTCTGTGGATGCTTTAGGTATAAATAGGTTTAACCATAGCAGCCTAACTATATGTATCAGGCTTATAAGGAACCTATAATAGGAATTGAATATTAGAGATATCCCTGGATCTGCAGATGGTGCAGATCAAACCTTATTAAATACTCCTGCTTGCCTCTGTATTTCCCCCACCAATAATTGCTCTCACTCGACCTTTATTTTCTGGAGACCATGTTCTAAGCCCACATTTAATGTATTGATGACACTTCTTCATAATTTTTCATGTTTATTTAATTCACTCCAAACAAAGGTAATTTCCTTGGAATGAACTAGCCTTGGTTTCATGAAGGTTCAGTTTTTGCTTAGAGCTGAGGGTTCAGAACATGCACCAACTCCACTGGACAGATGGATAATGTGAAGTGAAAAAGCCAAGTAACAGGAAGGCTTATTCTCATCTTGGGCACTTCAATTCATTCTCACCAGCTGCTCATTCAAAGAATTCACTATAATATGTATCACTGGGAATTTTATGGCTTAGGAAAAACTTGTTCTCTACTTCCATGGAGTGACTGATGTCTGTGCTGCAAGCTTGACCTGAGCCAGGATGGAGATTGCGTATCCCAAACCCCTCCACCACCACCTTGCCCTCCCCCCCCACCTCCTTAGAGACTGTCTGTCCATGTCCGGTGGTCATTCTGACACAAAACAGCACTACTTCCTTGCATCCTGCAATGTGCTGGTTCCTGGAACAGGTTGTTTGTCCTGACCTGGTCAAGCACGTAAAGTAATTTCTCATACCTGGTAGCATTCACATCCTAGGGGCCATGGGTACACGAGTCCCAACCATATATAATATTTGGCACCTGTCAAGTGGCCCAGTGGTCCATTTCCTCCTGCAGCAGCCCAAGACACACCTTATATGTAAGTTTCCCTTAATAAACTCCACTAATTACCAGACTGGAGTGTCTATCCACCTTTTTCAGGCTTTTTCCTGCCCTCCATTTAGGGAGGTAGATTTCAGTCTTGGGGATTTTCCCTGGATCTGCACGTATAAACACTAAGGGATCTTTGAAAGAATCTAAAACCTTCTGAAAAAATAGATTATAAAGAAAGATAAACATCACAATATTTCACTCATTTGTGGAATATAATGAACAACATAAACTGATGATCTAAAACAGATCCAGAGACAGAGAAGCAGTGATCAGACCATCAAACCTCAGGGGGAAGGTAGGGAAGGGTGGGGGTAAGGGGAAGAGATCAACCAAAGGACTTGTATGCCATGCATATAAGCCTAACCAATGGGCACAGACACCAGGGGGGTAAGGGCATAAGTGAGGCGGTGGGGGGTGGGGGGGCAATGGGGGGAAAAAGACACATATGTAATACCTTAATCAATAAAGATAAAAATACATTATAGTCTATCATGCTATGGGAGAAGGTTCTGGTTCCTTTATAAAATATTTAACTGTATAGAAGCTACTGGACATTCTCAAGAGAAGAAAAACATAAGGTTTTGCCTTTGTAGCTTCCGGGTTTTCCCAAAAGTTAATATTATCAGGTTGTATCCTTCTTTTTTTTTTTTCTTTCTGGTTTTCTTCTTTGCCTGTGTCTGGCTATAGGCATCTTATTGCCTATTGTTCTGTTAGAACTAGGCAAGGTGTTAGTCCAGTTGTAGCTTCTTCCTGATTGGGTGTGATCCTCAGGAACTGCACCTTCAATTTCTACCATATCCACTTCTACCCTAACATAAACTTCTTTTCCCAAAACAGAGTTTATCTTAGACAATATTATTCTGTAGCTCTTAGTCTAAAGCACCATCTAAACATCCAACATCCCTGTGAAAGATGGTATGGTATGGATGTTTCTGTGATAAATAGCATTTTTGTTCTTTTAGGTCTCCTAGTTCTCCCTCAAGTGATACTTATTCTTAAGCTTTAACTTTGATCCTTCTAATAGTGCTGACTTCCCTATTCTCAGTTGTGGAAAATTTCAGGCAGGAAGCATAGTATAGGTGGAAATAGGTCAGGAGTGATAAATCAGACTGGGGTTCTGGTTTCAGGCTTTTAATTTGGGTAAATTTTTATCTTCTGAGTCTTATTTTTCCCATCTGTAAGATAAAAGCGTTGAGTTAGATAGTTTCTAAGGACCAAGGCCAGACCAAGACTTGGCATCCTTCATTGCCAAGTGATTTGGCAGTCCTTCAAACTGATAATCTTCAAACAATTGTTCAACATGTATTTGGTACAGCCAAGGTCAAGAATGTCAATGCTGCAAGGATTTATTTTCCCCACTTAAGGTCCCTGTCCATATTGGCAGCAATGAGATCAATTTATATTTTCCCAGTTATACGAGATTTTCCTCCCTCTTGTTAACTGGCTCTCTATTTCTTATGAACTCTAGCCCTGTTTCAGCACACTTTATAGATCAGTGCTCATGCGTGCCCCTTAACATAGCTCTAATAGTTCCCTTTGATTCTCTGTCATCTGCACGTGTTTACTTCAACCCACATTGCTTTTTCTTCCCTCTATTCTCCTGCCTGGAATATCTTTACCTTTCTTGTCCCCTCTATATCCAAATGCCCCAGTGTTATTTTCTCCCGTGGACAGCTTTCCTCCAACTTCTCAAAACAGAATGAGTTGTTCTCAACTCTGTGCTCTCATGTGCTTTTGTATACCTCTGTAGAATTTATTTTATTAATGTCATTTGTTTGCACTAATGTATCTTTGTTAATAAACTGTGAACTTGGGAAGGTTGAGGTCCTTGTATTTGCTTTTGCATCTCATGTCCTTTGCTTTTAAAGCTTTTATTAGTCACTGCATAACAGAACACCTCAAAACTTAATAGTTTTAATAATAATCTTTTTTATTCATGCATCTGTGGATCAGCTGGAAGATGCTGCTTCAGTCTATAGATCTGTGGATTGGCTGGGCATCTATGTACTATATCCATATTCCTTTTAAAAGCTTTTTAAAATTTTTACAGTGTTTCCAGGTTTGAGATATACTTGACATATAACACTGTAAATTTAGGATGTACAACATATTGATTTGATACACTTATATAGTGTAATATCATTGTCATGATAGTATTAGCATTACATCACATAATTGCCATTTATTTCATGTGGCAAGAACATTTAAGATCCACTCTCTTCAGCAACTTTTAAGTATATAATACAGTATTATTAACTACTAGGGGCCCGGTGCAGTGGGAGGGGGGCTCCCCCAGCCCAGCCTGTCCCCTCTCGAATACTGGGAGCCTTCAGGGGATGTCTTACTGAGGTGACAAGGCTGATCAGGGGAAGGCACCAGCCTCATCACCCTGCTGCTGTAGCCATTGCCAGTCACCACAGCCACCAAGGTGTTTTCATCAACTCCAGTCCTTTCCCCATGAAAAAATGACAACTTTCCTTTAGGCATTTTCGAGATGTGTCTTTCATAGGATATGACATTTCTTTTCTTTTCTTTCTTCTTCTTCTTTTTTTTTATCTTCACCTGAGGATATGTTTCCATTGATTTTAGAGAATGTGGAAGAGAAAGGGAAAGACAGAGAAACATCAAAGTGAGAGGAACACTTTGATTGGTTGCTTCCTGCTTGTGCCCTGACCTGGGCCCCAGCCAGGAAGGAGCCTACAACCTAGGTACATGCCCTTGATTAGAATTGAACTGGAGGCTGTGATCAGCAAGCCTAGGTATTATTTTCTGAGCCAAACTGGCTAAGGTAAGATATGACATATCTTAGCCCTTCAGTGGATCTTCATTTTTTCTCCAGGTATGTGGTGGAAAAACCCTAGATCACCTTTTTGGATTCTTATACCCAAGTTACTAATAATATTACCAGTGGCAAACAAGGAGCTTAGTAAATGAGCTGTCAGAAAAAGTAGTTCACACCAATGGCCTTCAATCTCTGGCCCCACTTCTGCTCAGGCCTAAACCCCTCTAGCCAGGGCTTGGGGCCTGGGCAGGGGACCCCCAGCTCCCTTTGATCACCAGGCTCCGCCCCTGCCCAGGAGTCCCCTGGATCAGGCCCTTTCGAGGTTGCTCAGGACCCACAGAGGGACCTGGGTACTGAGAAAGTTCCTGGAACCCAGGCTGCTGGGCGCCTATGTATGCAAATTAACCTCCATCTTTATTGGATTAATTTGCATGCTCATTCTGATGAGCATGCAAATTAACCCAATGGCTGTGGCATAGTGAAGATATGGTCAATTTACATGTTTATCTATTATTAGGTATGATAATCACTATGTTGTACATTAGTTATCCAAACCTTACTCATTATATAACTGAAAGTTTGTATCCTTTGACAAGATATCTCCTTATTTCCCCCAATTCCAACCCCTGATAAGCACCATTCTAGTCTCTGCTTCAATGAGTTTGGGTTTTTAAGATTCTAAATGTAAGTGAGACCATATAGTATTTGTCTTTCTTTGTCTGACTTACCTCATTTAGCATAATGTCCTCAAGTTCCTTCCATATTGTCCTAAATGAAAGGATGACCTTCTTTCTCATGGCTGAATAATATTCCAGTGTTAATTAACCTCTATCTATGTCTATGTCTATGTCACCTATATCTATTTCTATATAAGTCATCTGTATCTATATCTATATCTAAATCTACATCTATATCATCTATCTATGTACTATATTCTGAGGCTCATTGGATGGAGAGAAAATGGTTATTCTTTTCATGGCAAGGACAGAACAAGTACTATTTAAGGCCCTACATAAGTCATGAGCATTATATCACATTGTTCAAAACAAGACACATGGTAAATTCCAAAGTCAAGGGCAAAAAAATACACTCCTCTCATCATGAGGCCATGAAGAGGATGAGGATGCATAATATACTATAGTGGTGTGAAGAATTAAGACTACAAATGTAATCAACCATAGTACTTGAATGTATGTTTGCTGTTGAATGCTGTTGAATGAATGCATATGCATGAATAAATTTCAAAATTACAGGTGATTCAACAATGATAAAATTTAATAAGTGGAGAAAGAGCAGGGCAGAGTGCCAACCTGATCTGTAAGATGTGCTACTGTTGGAGGCTGTTTACTAACTAATAAAGTAGAAGCCAAATGACGTGACCCAGCCACGCCCAATGGCACCTTGAGGTCCCAGAAAAATGCATTGTCTGTAATGATTCATTCCTTAAAGCAGACTTAAACTCTGGTATAAAAGCAGCTTTTTGCATATCCTGAGAGAAACTGTTTATAAGGGAGAAAAGGAAAGAAGCAATTCCTCTTTCCTGTATAAATCCCTGACTCCCAGACTAGGAAGAGATTCCTTTCTGTTGTCCTTTTGTTCTTTATTTTCCTGAGAGCCTCCTTTCCCCCTTCCACCTCCCCATCCCCACCACCTCCAAGAAAAATTCTCACTGGGATTAGTTAGCAAAAATAATTCTTCTTTATACTAAAGAAAACCTGATATGAGTCTTAAACAAGCCCATAATTCTCTTCATTCTAAAAGGGCTGTGAAGATTTCAGGTCAGTAAACAAACTGTGAGCTTGGATGAGGGATAAGCTCAGATAAGGGACAGCGTTCGAACAAGGTGAAATGGCTATGTAAGGCCTGACTATTTTGCATGTTTATAGGAAGACCAGGAGGACCCAGGAAGCAAAGAGTCGTGTCACAGTTGTGCACACTTTTCAGAAAGCCACTGATCCAGGAGAATGAGAGCAGAAGGAGCACAGAGATCTGAGAATCCAGGCAGAGCCAATCAGGAGGGAGCAGGCTGGGAAATCAGCTGCAGAGGAAACTGTATCAAAGGCAGAGAGGAGAGCCCAGCAGGAATACAAAGCTCCCAGGCATCTGAGAAGCAGTGTGGGGGGGCGAGGCAGGTGACAGAGCAGCAGCTTGGGCCAGAAGGCAAAGGAGGGCGACTTAGGAAAAAGCACTGTTTTTCCAGAGAATCAGAGGAGGTCGGAGGCCTTGACATGGTGAGTGCAGGGTGTCTGGAGGACACTCCACAGTCCCATCCAGGTCTCTCAGTGCCTGTAGTTCAGAGAAGAGACAGAGGATGAGGCAGGCTAGAACACAGTGTGCCACTCTGAGTAGCCAGAGAACAATTGGTGATTTTTTTTTCTTTCCTGTACATTGTTTCTATGTCAATATGCACTGATACTCATAAAAATCATGACAAAGTGGAGATTGTAAAGCCAGAAAGGAAAAGTGAGGGACAATATTAGGCACCCCAAACCTAAGTTCCCTTCTCTTTCTTCCTTTCTTATTTGGCAATTTAAAAATAGGCAGAGTACTATTTTGCTGTCCCTTTGGATTCTATGAAAAGTAGTTCATAAATTATTTGCAAAGCACTTGGAAAGGGTACAGCACTTAATAACATTCCAAACCAGGCCAGGCACGGCATATTTGCTCACTGTTGTGGGGAATTTCTTCAGGTTTTCAAGTCCCAATGAGAATGTGAGAAGCCTGGCACTTTTCCCTTTATGTGATCTTTAAGTCAGCATGTGCATAAATAAGGAAAGGAAGGTTATTGGACTTTTCCCAGACAGAGGAATAGGAATTTCACCTACATATATTTTTATACTCTTGCCGCACCTCTCTCTCAGTCTCTGTTTTTAAGTGTGTACTCTCAGTGGGAAAATAAAAACAAAAACAAAAAGCAAAAGGCAAAACAATGGCCTGAACAAAACTGTATAATGAATCTACTTATCTTTGCTTATATTCATTTGTTAAAATAAATGAACAAACAAAGAAAAAGGCAGGAAGAATGGGTATCAAATAATTAGTCAGCATCCATGCTCCAAAGGCATAAGTGTGTTCAGTGCTGTCCCTGGCACCAGGGAGCTGAATCAAGTGTAGAATCAGACCCTTGTCTTCACAGAGCTTACAACGCAGTGGTAAAGACAGTAAATATAAATGCGATGGAGTGAAAAATACAAGAAATTATGGCTTGGCACTGGCATGTGTGTATGTGCATGTTTAAGCAAATTTCGGACATAAGACAGACATTTAACTATTAGCTATAGTAGCATAGAATAGAAGGCAAGAGATTCTCATATCAGAAAACTCTTTCCAAAGCCATTTCAGCCACAATATTTGAAATATGGATGGCCTGCATTATAGAGATGGGGATACAGTGGTACCTCGAGATATGAGTTTAATTCGTTCCATAACCTTGAGGCGTGGGAAACTATGAGAGGCTTGCGTCGTGGTAGTGGGTCGTGTGCAGCCGGCCGATCCACGCTTTTACTGGTATCTCAACTGTTGCTCGTATTTCAAAGCAAAAATCGCTTGCTCGACGGCTCGTATCTCAAAAATCTCGTATGTTAGGGCACTCGTATCTCGAGGTACTACTTTATGTGTTAGGTAACAATTTAAGCGGGCATGCCATAGCAAAACAGAAATTGATAAGATTTTATAAAGGACTAAGATTATATGATTTTAAAATTGATTATTAGAGAGAGAGGAAGGGAGAGAAAGAAATATCGATGTAGGAGCAAAATAAACATCGGCTGCTTCCTGCATGCCCCCTACTGGGGATTGATCCTACAACCCAGGCATGTGCCCTGACAGGGAACCAAACTGACAACCTTTCAGTATACAGGAAGATGCTCAACCAATGACATTATTTTTAAAGTAGCCAGGCTTCACCTGTATGATGCTTTCACACATCAATACTAAAGAAGGTCTAAAGAAAATTTTGTATCTGCCTTACCAGACTTCTTAAAATACCAAATGAGGAAAGATGGGTTGATTTAAAGAGATTTAAACTAGACATCCCTCCTTACTTAAAATTTGTCAACTGCTCCAATATATGGAGATATGGAATAATAAATGTTAGAAATGATTTCCATCTCTCAGATGATGAGCGACTTTGAGCATGTTTTCATTATGTCTCTTGGCCTTCCTTTTATAGCCTCTTTGAAAAAGTATCTAGATTCACTGCCCATTTTTTGATTGGGTTGTTTAACTTCCTTTTGTTAAGTTATATGAGTTCCCTGTAAATGTTGGATATTAAACCCTTATCAGGGATAACATTGGTAAACATGTTCTTTCATGCAGTGAGCTTTCTTATTGTTTTGTTCTATGTCAGAATTTCTATCATCAGCAAATCAAATGACAAGTGCTGGTGAGGATGTGGAGAAAAAGAATCCCTCATGCACTGCTGGTGGGAATGCAGACTGTTGCAGCCACTGTGGAGAACAGTATGGAGTTTCCTCAAAAAACTAAAAATGGAACTTGCATTTGACCCAGTAATACCACTTCTAGGAAGATATCCTAAGAAACTAGAAACACCAATCAGAAAGGATGTATGCACCCCTATGCTCATAGCAGCACAATTTACAATAATTAAGATTTGGAAACAGCCTAAGTGCCCATCAGCAGATGAGTGGATTAGATAACTATGGTACATCTACACAATGGAATACTATTATAAAAAAGAAGGAATTCTTACCATTTGCAACAGCATGATGGAACTGGAGAGCATTATGCTAAGTGAAATAAGCCAGTCAGAAAAAGATAAATATCACATGATCTCACTCTTTTGTAGAATATAATGAACAACATAAACTGATGAACAAAAACAAATCTAGAGACAGAGAAGCAGTGATCAGATGCTCAAACCTCAGAGGGAAGGCAGGGGAAGGCGGGGGGGGGGTAAAGGGATAGAGCAACCAAAGGACTTATATGCATGCATGTTAAGTATGGTAGCAATCATCTTAGTTACAAACTGCTGTTTGGTTTCTGTACTTATTTCTTTGCTAAAACAATAGAAAGTTATTTTGATTTTCTGAACTTAGGTATGCTATCCCAATACTCCATTGATGATGGTTTGAATATCCCATTGATTGTTATCTCACTAGTCATCGAAGCACATTCTTTTGGGAACCAGGACAGCTCAATTATCCTAAACTGTCTCAATAGTTACAGATAACTGAGTTTCGGTTGACTCAGTGGTCCCGGAATCAGAACAGCACAATTATCCTAAATTTCCTCAGTAGCTACAGATATTGCATTCTTATTGACTCAGTGGTTCCAGAATCTGGACAGCACAATTATTCTAAATTGTCTGGCCCCAAATAATGTGTTTCTGTTGATTCAGTGATTCATAGATACTTTAGATAACTAACTTGCTCAATTTCGCTTCTGTAACTGAACCAGGTTCCTCATTCCAGACCCAAAGATGTAATCGATACCTTCGTGATATTCTGCCAATATAAGCCAGATGTGGCAAGCTGTTCAGGGCCTTAAGGTCTGATGCAATTTAGCCCCTTGTATGCTGCCAGCCTTTAATAAATGACTTCATAATTGGACTTCTTGAGGCGTCCTTTGTAAGATGGAGGTACACTACAACACATATAGGCCTAACCAATGGACACAGACACCATGGGGGTGAGGGCATGAGTGTGTGTGTGTGGCGGGGGTGGGGAAGTGGCCTTGGAGAGCAAAGGACAAATATGTAATACCTTAATCAATAAAGAAAATAAAAAGTTATAAAAAATGTTAGAAATGAAGCTTAAAGTAATTTTGGACCCAGTCTCTTGCCTTTCTAGCCTACATTGCTTACTTACTTCATTGGTCTTGCCTATCTGCTTTCTCTGGGTCACATAAATGTCCTCTTCCATCAACATCCCCCATTCTTATGGCTATGTCTTTGCCCTTTAGCCTGAGCAAGTTCTTAAACCTGTGATGCTCTCCCTTCCCAGCCTCAACTGAGTCTCATAATACATTTTTAAGGACCAGCCCAGACAACAACCTCTCTAGAAATCCCTTCCCCATGCTTTCTTGCCATCTAATCTTCTGGGCAGAAGTAAACATGCTCTCTTCTGAGATCCCCCAGAACTTTGAACACATTTCTATTATGTTCTTTCCAGATTGCTCTAGGCTTGTAAAATTAGTTATATACATGGTTTTGCCTATTTCCTAGATTTTGTTTCTTTGAGGGCCGGCACCTGATATTTCCCAAAACATGGAATACTGTCTGGCAGTTAGCAGGGATTTAATAAACAATAACAGACAGAAAAATAAAGAATATATTTTAAAATGAGGCACTTCAGTCCAGAGAGGAAAAAAGAGAGACAGTCATCTCAGATTAGTATTCATACCAGTTTGGAAATTCACTTTCTATTTTAATCTTTCTTTCTGCTTTGAAACTTCAAGCAAAAAAAAATCTTTTTAGGCCATAGGAATAGCAGAGTGGCTATGACTGCCTTGATGTTTCTAGAAGAGATTTTGTAGGAATATATCTGTAAAAATATGGCAGGAAAGGTATGGGAAGATGATGTCTCCCTTAAGTGAATATAAATTATAATTCTTGCCTTTCCAGCTTGCGTTACTTCATTCATTGGTCTTGTCTACCTGCTTTCCATGTATACTTGCATATGGGAAAATAAAAGCACAAAACCAATTTCAAACAAAATTTGCATCAACATTTAAAATACAAATTAGCCCTACTCGAATTGGTTCAGTAGCTAGTGCATCAGCCTGTGGATTGAAGGATCTTGGCTTGATTCTGGTCAAGGGCATGTACCAGATCCAGGTACATACCAATTGATGTGTCTCTCTCACACTAGTGTTTCTTTCTTCCTCTCTCTTTCTCTCCCCCTCCCTTCCATTCTCTCTAAAAATCATTGGGAACATATCTTCAGGTGAGGATTAATAAAATAAAATAAAATAAAATAAAATAAAATAAAAATTAATTTTCATTTACTTGAGAGCCATTTAGATTATTCATTCTCTAGGTCTTTGCCTTCTTTACTTCCCTCCAGCTGCTCAGCTTTTTATGATTTTAGTGTTTCATATATAGAAGCCTATGATGCTAGAAAAAAAAGGACATTTGAAATTAGTTAATGGGAGTTTTTATATTTTCTCAAAAGGATTTGTTGGACAAATATTTGGGGATTTAATTTTATTGACTAAATATGATGCTCATGGTTTCATAACCTCTTTGGCAATAATTAGCTATAATTTAAATACTATTTATGTGTCACTTACTTATAAAATTTTAAAGTTGAATACTTTTCATTTCATACTGAATGTAGACTCCAGTATACTGGAAATAATGCAACTCTTATTCTTTTTTATTAAGTATTTAAAAATATTTCAAATATAATTCCTGTTGGTCTCATGAGATACTGTATCCCCAGTAGCAATAACCTTGGGGACTCACTGTGGTTTTGGCTAACTCCCAGGATCATATACAATGATTACATATTGGGATTTTGCAGGCAGCCTTCTAATCTTGTGTCTGTTCTTGTAGTTTATCATGCAGATATCCATTTTCTCTGCCAACATGGGCCATTCAGTTCCAACATTTACTGTTTCTGTGCCATGCTTCCAGAGCAGGAATCTTGGGTGAAGCTAGACACCCCTTGATCACCCAAAGCTATTTCCCCCTGGTCCTTGCTATCTACCAGGATGCAGCCATGAAGTCAGCCTCCAGGTCCTATTGATTCTGACCAATAGATCTCTCTTGTCCACTTCTCTCAACACAGGAATCCTTTTTTAATTCAACAGAATTATTCCTCTTTTAAGTTTCTCGAGACATCCACTCACTTGTGTAACTTCCTTTCCCTCCTGGGTTTTAGTTTTAGGAAACAAAAGCCAAGAATTATTTTGCAGAAAGCTACTTTGCTGCTCTCCACTCCACCACACTCCTCATTGCAATAAGCAGACTTTCATCTATTTGGTTTAGAAAAAGGAAAAGATAAAAATAGAGGGAAAAATTTATCTCAAAACACTATCCAACTACAATAAAGAGTTGCTAAGTGGAAAAATAAACTTATATTGTTCTCAGAATCACTAATCTTCGATTACAGACTCCATTATAATCTGTATTTCCCTGAAAAATACAACAATTTGGCTTCTATAAAAAATTAAGGAAACAAGAAACTGAAATTGTATCAATTTTATTACTTGCATTTCTTTAAAATATAACCAATGATGTGTGAAATTATATAATTATTATATGAATATAATTTGTTAATTAACATTTCCACTACTAGTTAATTGGAAAGTTCTTGGTTGGCAAATTTTCATATTACTTTTTACTCCCTAAGACAATATATATCTCTCATATGATCATGTATTTGGTCAAAATTATGATACTTATCTTGACAAATAGAGTTATGAACCTAATGATCCAGTTTTCATTATAATTTCTCCCCTCTTTCAGGAACAGAGGGCTTTGAAGGAAGGTTTTTTTTTAATTTTTAAATTAAATTTATTAAGGTGACATTCGTTAATAAGATAATATAAATATTAAGTGAAAAATTCTATAATATCCTATCTAATAAAAGAGTAATATGCAAATTAACCATCACTCCACTATACCAACAAGCCTTTCCCACCAGCCAATCAAGAGTGAGTATGCAAATTAACCCAACCAAGATTACTGTAGGAGGGAGGCTTGGGTTTCCCTGGTCATGGAGGAAGCCAAGCTTTCCTCCACTCAAGGCTACAAAAATTTCAATTATAGAAGATAAATAAATCCCAACAAAAATGGCATCAGCCACAGAGCAGGATAGAGCAGGAGGCGAGGGTTGCCCCTGGCGATGGAGGAAGCCAAACTTCTGCAACCCTGGTCTGTCTTGGCCTCCGCTTAAGTTTCAATTATAGAATATACATAAAGCTCAACAGAAATGGCTGCCACCACGAAGTGAGCAGGAGCCTTGGCTCCGCTCCAGGCTACAAAGTTTCAATTGTAGAAGATAAATAAATCCCAGATATCAGGGCCTCCACTTGGGTCGCCAGGGAGCATGGCCTGCAAACCACCACAGGCCCATCACCCAGGATGCCCCACACCCCACAGGAACCCCTACCCTTATGTGGGACACCTTTCAGGGCAAACCAGCTACCTCCCACCCATGCACCAGGTCTCTATACTATCTAATAAAAGAGTAATATGCAGATTGGCCATCACTCCAACACACAAGATGACTACTCCCATGTGGTCAAAAGATCCTGCCCCCATGGGGACACAAAATGGCCACCACAAGATGGCCAGCAGGGAGGGCAGTTGGGAGGGACCAGGCCTGCATGGGAATGGTTAGGGGGTGATCAAGCTGGCAATCAGAAGTGGTTAGGGGCAATCAGGAAAGCAGGCAGGCGAGCAGTTGGGAGTCAGCAGTCCTGGATTGTGAGAGGGATGTCCGACTTCCCAGGATTAGGTCTAAACGGGCCGTCGAACATCCCTTAAGGGGTCCCAGGCTGGGCTGCGGGACACTACTCTCCCATGCATGAATTTTGTACACCAGGCCTCTAGTATCATCTGTATATAGCATTATGTGTTCACTACCTAAAGTCAAGTCTTCTTTCATTTCCATATACTTTATCCTTTTCTACCTCTTCCCAAATCCCTTTTTTGATTATCTACTTGAACAATTTGAAAATATTTACTCACAAAGATATATGTATCCTTATGTTCACTGCAGCATTACTCATAGTGATTAAGATGTTGAAATAACCAAAATGTTTTTTGATAGGTGATTGGATAAAGAATATGTGGTGCATATATACAATGGAATGCTATTTAGCCATAAGAAAAGAAGAAATACCTCCATTTGCAGTAACATGAATGGATCTTGAAAGCATTGTGCTACGTGAAATAAGTCAGACAGGAAAAGAAAACAACCATATGATTTACTCATGTGGGATATAAAACAGGAAGTTATTTTTATTTTTTTAAAACATATTTTATTGATTTTTTTATAGAGAGGAAGGGAGAGAGATAGAAAGTCAGAAACATCGATGAGAGAGAGACATTGATCAGCCACCTCCTGCATGCCCCACAGTGGAGATGTGCCCACAAGCAAGGTACATATCCCCGACTGACCGGAATTGAACTTGGGACCTTCCAGTCCGCAAGCCAACACTCTATCCACTGAGCCAAACTGGTCTTGGCAGAAGTTATTTTTTAAAAGAAACAAAATGCAAGAGAATTTTGATACCTAAGAAAACAATGCTATATAATAAAAGGCTAATATGCAAATCAACCAAACTGCAAAATGACCAGTCACTATGACATGCACTGACCATCAGGGGGCAGATGCTCAAAGTAGGAGCTGCCTCCTGGTGGTCAGTGCATTCTCACAGAGGGAGCTCCACTTAGAAGCCAGGCTCACAGCTGGCAAGCACAGGGGCTGTAGCAGGAGTCTCTCCCACCTCCATGGCAGTCAGACATTCCCCTGAGGGCTTACAGGTTGCAACAGGGCATGGGCCAGGCTGAGTGACACCGCCCCCCCACACACACTGAGTATATGAATTTTGTGTACTGGGCCTCTAGTTATAATGAAAGTATCTGCCTTAAGATGAACTAAGAAGTGGAAGTTACCCCAACTCTTTATAGATAAGGAAACTAAGCATGGAGAAGGTTAAATAATACATTTAGACTCAAGTAACTCTTTGATGGGAGAAAAGGGGGAAAAAAAACACCCTTCTAACTACTATCATTAACATTTAAAGGTTTATAAGGCACTTTCGTGCACTGTGTATTTTCCATTTAAATTTCATAATTCCCTAAATTATGCCTTATTTTAACCTCATTCCATATATAAATTAACTAAAAGCCAATGACTAAGTAAAAAGCTCATATAACTAGAAAGCAACATATGTCTCTGATTCCAAATTCTGTGTTATTTACAGTGAACTATGAGAGTTTTTCTAGATCATAGAGTTTTACCAGATTATGTGATTGTCCCCTCAAATACTATTATATAAAATAAGAGTGACTGCTGTAAATGATACCTACCTTGGTAACCTTATCTTCTACCACATCTACCACACACACTTCTTCATCAGGACACGCAGGATGATGGCAGGCTCATGCATGACTCGGGATTATGTATAATCATCAGCTGACCCACTCTGACTTAACCCTTTTCTGTTTCCATCAAGAAAGTACCCAGAGTTCACCAAACTGCAGGGTTAAAGATGGAATTTTCTAGATTCCCAGTGTGCCTAAGCCTACTGACACTGACTGCAAGGAGTTAGGATCCAGCTACAAAGTTGGAGGAAAGATTCCATGTACTAGTAACCCTCACTTCTTATATCAACTATAAGCTCAGGGATTTCCCAAATCTATTGCCAGTTTTGATAATTCATTTGAAAAGACTTACAGAACTCACTAAAACCTATTATCTTCACAGTTATGACTCATTGCAGGGTAAGATACAAAGGAGAAAAGTAGAATCCCAAATGTGAAGCTTTCATTACCCTCAAGATATGTTATTCTCCAGACATGGATGTGAGATATGCATAAGAAGTATTACCAACCTCAAATGCTCACTCAAGCATCTGGTGTCCAGAATTCTTGTTTGCATGATCATTTGATTGATTGCCCATGAAATGAACTCAGTTTTCAACCACCCCCACACTCCTAGAGGTTGGGGTGACATCATGTGACCCAAAGAGCCTACCATGAGGCATGAGTCACTTTGTTAGCATAGTCTGCCA
Organism: Lasiurus cinereus; assembly: GCA_011751065.1. Lineage (NCBI taxonomy): Eukaryota > Metazoa > Chordata > Mammalia > Chiroptera > Vespertilionidae > Lasiurus > Lasiurus cinereus. The sequence continues at coordinate 8,377,947 of JAAGEH010002534.1, read as the reverse complement.
GATATTATCTGAGGGGCCCACCATGAATAACAAAGACAAAGAAAGTTCCAAGAATTTAAAGGCTACTTCCCAGGAGTCCGGGATAAAGTCCAGACCTGACTTTAGACAAGGCCAAAGTCTTGATCACACAAAAGATATCAGAATAGATGAGGTACTGACATTATTTGAGGGAGAGCTTTGAATCCTCTCTAATTTATTTTAGTAAGTGAGGCAGTCACAAACCTCAGTATGTAAATATTATTAGTAACAAGTTACATCACAGCTTACAAATGACTGCCACCCAGCATATGTGTGTCTCTGCAATGAAATAAGAGCTGTTGCTCCAGTCACTCGAACTCAGTGCACTCCCTTTCCTCTACAGCAATGAGTACATTGCAATCTCTCATTAAAAGCACTCTCAAAATGACACTCTACATAAAAAGATTCTATTTATTCTTACAGTTTTTAAGCTTTTTAAGGTGACATTTAATTTTCACCTTCCTTTTGAGGCCCTTCAAAACTTTCTCAGGCAGAATTGTCTTCTATCAGATGGATGATACAAATATTGGCAAAGCATGGTTCTCTTCTAAGAGGTATTTGGTCTCTTTTTCCAGGGTATACTGTGAAAATGTGAGAGTAGTACTATTTCTCACTGATTTTTGTATCTTCAGTCTCTCTTTAGTTCAGTGACTACACTCAATCAGTATTTGTTAAAATGACCCGTAAAAATAAGAAGTCTTAATGTAGTAGGCCATTAAATGACCATTATATATTCTTGAAGAGCATGGTGACATGATGAAAATGGGGTTTAGGGAAATTCATTTGACATAGTATACAAAATGAACTGGAGCAGAATGGTCCTAAAGGAAGGTTGACAACTAAGAGGCTCTTGAGGACCTGGGATAGTAGTCCTGACCAGTGATATTACAAAGGAAGACCTCTATATGACTTGTACAAATTGAGGAAGTTAATTTAGTAAATTAATAATATGAGTCAATCATTGCCCATAGTAGTAGACCCAGGATGTGGTAGCTTCTGTTTGACCAATAACTAGTCCTGGATGAAGGGACATCTGTGAGTTGTTATTAGCCAACAGTCACAGCTGTTCTCAGACTATACTATCCTTGGGATAGGAGCAGTGGCTGGTAAAGAAGGGTGGGTCACTAACAGCATTTTACTATCATCCTCCCCTTGAAACACTCAGATCCATTTTCCATTAATGTAAATGTCTTCAATTCAGGCACGGCCTCTTGAGGTTTTCTGGCTAGTCTCAATTTCTGGGAAAAATTATAAGAAGAGTTAATAGAAAAAAAACTATAGTTGTCATTGCACTGTTGGTGCTGAGTATAAGACTGATACTCATCATCTTCTGCATCCTGCTACTCTAGGTAGCTTGCCTCTTAGGTTGATATACACCCTTAACTCTGAGTGATCTGAGTTCTGGTTACCTTCTCAGATTGTAATTGAACATGGGCATATCAACAGGTGCTTTCCAATGGATGACTTGTGTGTCAAATATATTCCTTCCTGTCCCTATTATATAACTTCAGACCTACTTCCTCATGATAATTAGGAACTATTATGCCTGCCAGATATTTCTTTTTATTCTCTTACTGAATAATTGGCATAAGGAGCCCAAAGTGTTAAGATGGTATGTACACCATAAAGTGTAGTGGGAGTCTTACTAAGTTGTTGTTTTGTGGGAGCATTTCTCTCCCTGGAATGATGAGCCCCAGACCTGCTAGCCTCAATTTGAAGAGACTAGAAGCAAAGTTCTCTAAGTAGATTAGTGAAACGAATGGTAAGCAGGACCAATACTACTCCTTGTTTCCTGAACCCATCCTATTTAATAAAAGGCTAATATGCAAATAGACTAAATGGCCGAACAACTAGTGGCTATGATGTATGCTGGCTACCAGAGGGCATGCTCAGAACATGGCAGGCATCAGCCATGGCAGGATGGTGGAACAGGTGAGCGGGGGTGCCAGATCAAGGTGGATGCTGGTTGCTGTCATCTGGGTGAGCCTCTGGTGGTTACTGAAAATTCTTTGTTCCCATGCTCTTGCACCTGCAGCTGGCACTGGAGCTGCTGCTCGCACCCACTGCTGGTACTCAGTACTGGTCCTGATTGCTTAGCTCCATCAGTGGGTGTGAGCAGTGGCTGCCAGCCCTGATGGCCCCTGAGGGTTTCTCTACCTTCCCCTGCTTCTGAGGGGTGATCAAGGCAGCAGCTGCCTCAAACCTGCTGACTGCACCAGCCCCGCTCCCATCCGCTGCTGGCATTAGCCCCAGTCACTCAACGCTGTCAGTGGGTGAGAGCAGTGCCATCAGCTTGTGGGAGTGGTGGAAGCAGGAGCAGGGCTGCTGGCAGACAGGGGACCAGGGGCTGTGGTTGGAGGGGCCATGTGGGGATACAGAGGATGGACCAAGACCCACCCCTGTGCCTACTGCAGCCTCACAGTCCACAGTTCCTTTCAAGGTGTATGAATTTGTGCACTGGGCTCTTAGTGTATTATCTTTCTTAAGTCTATGGTTTAAAATATAATGGCCATTGGTTTAAAGTATATGCCATCTCATCCTTGTAGGGTGACATCTACAAGCTGTGCCACAGATAAGCCTTCAGGAAGCCATTCTAACACTTTGCCAGAATTGCAGGTTTTGAATGTTGTGTTATGTGTTTATAGGATCTGTGGGTCTCATGGAAATGTGACTACTGCTATACTTCCTTTGACATAAAATGAGTTCCTCAGGTTAAGACAGTGTTTTAAGAACTCTCATGTCAATTGCTTAGGTACTCTGTGAGTCCCAGAAGGTGCTGGCTCTGGCAATCCAGGCAGGAAGAGAAACCCATGCCCAAATACATGTCAATCAAGAGCATGATTGATTATTGCCCTTTCTAGGATTTAAAGAGCCTAATGTAGTCAACTTGCCTCCAGATTTTTGCTTGGTAGGGAATTCATCCTTGAATTCTGTTATTGGCAGGTTGGACATTTATGAGCAGCAGTAGCTAGATCAGCATTTGTGAGAAGAAGCCTGTGCTCTTGAGTCTCTGGGTAGTTTCTGTCTCTCCCACCATGCTTACTCTATTCATTAGCCCATTGTAGGAGTCCTGTGGTGGTCAAGGAGAGAGGATGATTGATATCTACTAGCCAAATTACCCTGTGGCTCAGTTATTTCATGCCTCTTCTTCAGTGGTTGTCTTTTGTGACCATTCATGTATGGTGACACAAATATCTTAACACTTTTTGCTTTAAAACATAGGTTCATCCAATTACTTATTTTCTTGAACTGCCTTTTCCTGACCAGCAAGCTAAGTCATTTACCTTCCATGGTCCTTACCAGCAACAAAGCCATTCAACAAACATTGAAGACTGTTTTTATTAACTCAAAGTAGATAAACAGGTGGATAGCCCAAAGATCTGTCCTTTGGGAGGATATTCCCTTATTGCTGACATTTGGGGTTATTCTTGAGTAGGATCTTTAACAAAGCAATCTATTTTCTGCTTGTACACACGTATCATGCCATTCATGTTCCAAGCTCATATTTCTCCCATGTGTGGTTATTTGAGTAAATAACCATAGATCTCTTTAAGAAAGGATGAAGAAAACACTTCTGAATCCATGCTGTAGTGCTTCAGTATCCTTCTTTTATAACAATCAGGCTTCTCTTTTGGTTGATAGGAGTTTGGTCTTAGAACTGGTTTAAACCTGGAAACTGGACAGTAGATTTCAGGCTTCTTCTCATTCATTCTTGATCCCTTTTGATTATATAGTAAGCAGTTCTCTTGTTGGTGGTTCATCTTTTTTGCCTCTAGAAATAGGTTCTATGAACCACTTCAATGGACTCCTGAAAGTCAGTAGCCCCATAGACCTACATACCACTCCCATTCTGGGGACTGTCCTTTTGCCCTCGCTTTGTTTAAAGTAATTCTGTTCTCTTTGCTTCCAACATAAGCGCTGCCATCTCTTTCTGGTATACGAGAGTCTGTCATCTCTCTGGGTACTAAGGGGGCCAGTTTTGTAACAGAATCCCCCACAATTGGCCCTAACCTCCAAAAGTCAGTCACTATTGGGTTTTCAATGTGCCAATACCCCTCAACACCAGCACCCTGGTAAAATATTTTTTAGCATGAGGTGATGACTTTGGTGGCTTATAAAAACGAGTTATTTGAGAAATTAGATTGCATTTATTCAGCATGTTTCCAGAAAGGGAGAGGAAGAGAGACCTTGTACATTCCACTTATTAGAAATGTTCTTTCTGTGATTGGAAAGGAATAATTTATGAGGCTTTTTCCATGACTTGAGAAAAAATTTTATAATAATATGTCATTTTATTTTCTATTCTAAGTTTAGAGAGCATCCTTCTGATTATTAATTTAGTTTCCAGATACTTTGATAATGAAGGATAGTGACCAGAATAGCAGGCATGTGTAGTTCTATTTTCTGAAGCTCCTTGGCAACCTGATACATTCAGATTTCTAGGCCTGAGAAGCTTGGTGCCAGGAGCAACAGGAAGCTACTTATTCAATGTAAGATAAAACTGAGCTCTCCATTCCCAATGATTAAGCAGAAGTGAAGAACCACTTGTTATGCATGTAGAAGAGTAGATTTTTGCATTGGATGCAAGGAAATGATGCCTTATAAATAGGGCTTGCCTTAGGACTGGGTTTATGGTATTTGACAGGATTAATTTCTAGAACTGTAAGAATTATAACTAGTCTTTGTAAAATTGAGTGCGACTGCTAAGTATTTTGTCTTCTGTTGCTATACATTCCATCTCCTCTGCAATCTCCCTCCATGGACTCCTGAGGTTCAAATTTGACACCCCAGCAGCCTCCTGAGATGTCACATTTGCACCGTCTGTTAATTATGCTAAACCTAAGGGATTTTTAATTATGAGAGTTTGGAGCCCAGGTGCTCTCCCAGCACTGAAGGGAGGCTTTCTGCCCTGATTTCTATTGGGAGGGGATTTGTGCAAAATGGGAAAAGATGGCTGTAAAACTGAATATTTATTTGCTATGTGGATGCAAGCAGGTGGACAACATAAATATCTTGAGAATATATTGAAATTATATGTCAAGAAATACTGCAGCAATTGGTAGCTAAGAGGTAACAGCAGAAAGGCTAGGACATAATTCTCAGAGAAAATGCAAGAGTATCAGTGAGTGGAAAGGCGGTTGCTAAGAACAGAGATGCTGGAGTCAAACAGGCCTTGATTTCATCCCAGATCCCATCACCAGTAGCTCTGCAAAGTTAGACAACATGAGTAACAGCTTTGAGCCTGCATCCTCATCTGTTAATGAGAAACACATTTAATGTGTTAATGTGATGATTAAATTAAATCACACATACCTATACCTTAACACAGTGCTTAAGCACTTAAAGCAATAACTATATCATCAATGGTGCAAATAATCTATACTAATAAAAGGGTAAAATGCTAATTAAACCGGGTCAACTGGACATCTTCTAGTCATCTGGTCCTCCTTCCAGACAAAGTCATGGTGGCAGGGGCCGAGGCAGAGGTGGTTAGGGGCAATCAGGCCAGCAGGGGAGGGCAGTTAGGGGTGACCAGGCTGGCAGGCAGAGGTGGTCAGAGGTGATCAGGAAGGCAGGCAAAGAGGTTAGAGGCAGGCAGGCATGCAGAGTGGTTAGGGCCAATCAGCAGGCAGGCAGACAGGTGAGTGGTTAGGAGCCAGTGGTCCTGGATTGCAAGAGGGATGTCTGACTGCTGGTTTAGGCCCAATCCCACACTGGCAGTTGTACATCCCCTGAGGGGTCCCAGGTTGGAAAGGGTGCAGGATGGGCTGAGGGGACCCCTCCCCCACCTCTGGTGCATGGATTTTGTGCACTGAGCCTCTAGTAATAATAATAATATCCAAAAGTGAAGTAATTACAAAGCCTTGCAAATGTCAGGGTCTGATTGTACTCGTTTTTGTGTAAATATCAGTAGGTGATCTATTAGGTTTATTGTTGTTACTTATAATCTATACCATCTGTTTAAGGATCCACCCCCACTAGCACTTTTACTTTTAAATAGGAAATATTATATATATTTATTGTACCCACATAGTCATATATATTTATATAGTACTAGAGGCCTGGTGCACAAAATTTGTGCATGGGGAGGGGGGGTGAGGTATCCCTCAGCCTGGCCTGCACCCTCTCCAATCTAGGACGTTTTCGGGGATGTTTGACTGCTGGTTTAGGCCCGATCCATGCAGGATCGGGTCTAAACCAGCAGTTGGACATTGCTCTTGTAGTCTGGGGCCACTGGCTCCTAACTGCTCACCTACCTCTATGCCTGATCACCCCTAACCATTCTGCTTGCCTGCCTGATCACCCCTAACCCTTCTGCCAACTGACTTCCGCTAACCATCTTTGCCTGCCTGCCTGTCTGATTGCCCTTAACTGCTCTTCCCTGCCAGCTTGATTGCCCCCTAACCACTCTCCCCTGCCTGCTGATTGTCCCTAACCACCTCTGCCTGCCTGCCTGATTACCCCTAACCACTCTCCCCTGCCATCCTGATGGCCCCCTAACCACTCTCCATTGCTGGCCTGATCGCCCCTAATCACCTCAGCCTCAGTCCCCACCACCATGGCTTTGTAAGGAAGGATGACAGGAAGGACCAGAAGATGTCTGATCTAATTAGCATATTACCCTTTTATTAGTGTAGATATCTATTTACATGAAATATAAATATATATGCTATATGACATGATGTGATATATGTTATATATGTAATATCACATACATATCAAGTCATATAGCATATACATGTATATTTCACATATATACATAAATATAGATATATACTATAGAAATATATATTGTTAAATTAGAAAAAATAATGACATGACCTTTATTGGTGGGAGTCTGGTTGTTCCTGCCTCCTAGAGATATTTGCAACCTGACCATAACCTGGAATATGGAAACATACAAAAACCATAATATGAGGCAGAGTCCCTGCTTCAGAAGAAGGAGAAAATCACAGACATGATGACATAAACTGGATTTTTCCACAGCACCCTTTTCTGATGGTCATGTAGCATTTTCTTAAAATTCAAGTATTAGCAGAGAATTTCCAACTTTGTGGAGCAGTTGTTTCATTCTTTACTAATTTTAGTTTCTGGAAAGTTTCTTATAATGCTTAAATCTGTAAACCCCTATTCTCTCCTTCCCCTGCATTTCACTTCCTAGTCCTGCTTTCTATTATAGCAACTCAGAAAAAGTGTTCTTTCTTTCACTTACATGGTGGATATTTTGCATCTTTCCTTGGCTGCCCAATATTTGAATACCTTCAGTATTTAGAGCTCTCACCCATTTAGTGAATCTTGTGGAGAGAAAGGCAAAGGCAGAAACATTTATTCTCAGTCTCCCTTAGTTCAACTTTAAATCTGGTGCTAGTGACTGAAGGAAAGACAGGCCACAGATAATGTCCTGTAGCAGCAAGCAATGGAGAGAGAGCTTGCAGGTATGTGTTTCCAGGATCAGCAGTGCAGCAGAGCAGCAATGATGTCCAGGGTTCAGAGCCAGGGTGATGGCAGTGCAAGCCATGTGGTCACAGCTGCAGTGGGTGGCAGCAGTGGGTGGCAACAATGTGTGCTCGTTGGACTGGTTTTGTGGCATGATTTAGAGTGGGATCCTGGCTGCTAATAAACCTTCCTTGTTCCTGCCCATTTTTGAAGCGTGTTTCTCCAGCCTTAGGATTGATTTTGTGAGCTACTATATAATTGACTTGTCTGCTTAAACTATTCAAATCCATTTCTGTTGCTTCCAACCAGCAACCCTGGCTGATACAGCATGACAGTCATTAAAATAGTTGGAGATAGCTGCTGTGTTTTCCATGGTTCATTGTTCACTCTTCTCCAGAAATATAGGCAGTTAACATGTAATAAAAATAACTTAAGGGTCTCAGAAAAATTTGTTACTATTGAATAATGCTAAAAGATCTGGTTAATCCTATCTAATAAAAGAGTAATATGCAAATTGACTGTAGCTCTGCTACACCCACAAGTCATGCCCACCAGCCACACCTACCAGCCAATCAGAGCAAGTATGCAAATTAACCCAACCAAGATAGCTACAGTCACAGAGAGAGCAGGAAGGAGGCTTGGGTTGCCCCTATCAATGGAGGAAGCCAAGCTTTCCCCACACCCTGGCCTCCGCTTAAAGCAACAAAGTTCCAATGGCTGCCGCCACAGAGCAGCAGAAGGCTTGGCTCTGCTCCAGGCTACAAAGTTTCAGTTGTAGAAGATAAATAAATCCCAGATACCAGGGCTTCTGTTTGGGTTGCTGGGGGGGGGGGGCGAGGAGGGTAGGGGACAGGCCTCTCACTCAAACCACCCCATGCCCCAAGAAAACACTGACTCTAATCCAGGACACCCTTCAGGGCAAACCAGCTGGCCCCTACCCATGCACCAGGCCTCTATTCTATATAATAAAAGAGTAATATGCAGATTGACCATCACTCCAACACACAAGATGACTGCCCCCATGTGGTCAAAAGATCCTGCCCCCATGTGAACACAAGATGGCCACCACAAGATGGCCAGCAGGGGAGGGCAGTTGGCAGGGACCAGGCCTGCAGGAAAGGGCAGTTAGGGGTGACTAGGCCTGCAGGAGAGGGCAGTTAGCGGTGACCAGGCCCACAAGGTAGGGCAGTTAGGGGCAAATAGGCTGGTAGGGGAGCAGTTAGGCATCAATCAGGCTGGCAGAGAAGTGGTTAGGGGGTGATCAGGCTGGCAGGTAGAAGCAGTTAGGGGCAATCAGGAAGGCAGGCAGGTGAGCAGTTGGGAGCCAGTAAGAGAAATGTTGAAAATGAATGAAAAGCTTTCCCTCACAATGAAACCTTGTCTTTTAGGAACCATGTTAATATCTCAAATAATTTTATTCTAGTAGTTGGCTTTAGGTTTCATTTCTTTCCGGAGAGATTCTTTTGACGTAAGTACTATTTGCAGAAATACTTACAGGGATCTGCCATAGATATCACTGCTTTAAAGTAATGCTTGCCATATGGTACTTATCTCCAAGTTATTGCTAAGGTCCATCTCTTTCACTGTAACAATTGTTTGGGTAGGTAGTGAGAGGATTCTATTTCTAATTTTAGAGGTGTGACAAGTTAGGAGAGAGTAAATTTTAATTGATTTGCCAAAGGTCAAAAAGCAAGTCAAAGGCAGGTTTTGGCTCAGTACTCCAATTTTCTGAAATCAGCTCAGTGTTCTTAGTCATATATATGTATCGATCATCAATCAATATTTTTTATATTTTTATTGATTTCAGAGAGAAAGGGAGAGGGGAAGAGAGAAACATCAATGATGTTATTCTCATCAATTGGCTGCTTCCTGCATGCCTCCTATTGGGGATCAAGCCCACAACCCAAGCATGTGCCATTGACCAGAATCGAACCCTGGGCCCTTCCGTCTGTAGGCTGAGCCAAATCAGCTAGGGTGATCAGTTAATATTTTTACTCCTCTAATATTTTTACCCCTCTATTTGGTATTACTCACTCTGGCTTTGAAATCAGACAAGTAAGCAGAGAAATAACACATGTGATATGAAAAAAAAAATCAATAGAGAACCTATTTTCTGAGTCAGGTAGGTGAAAGAAGTCACTGTCATGTACTTGATTTACAAACTTGAATACCCTACCATCCAGCAACTGAAATATAAACATTGGCTAATGTGCTCAATATCCTACTCCAGCCTTATGGCCAACAAGGTACTGGAGGTTCAACACTTTTAATGACATATTTACATGGCCTTTGGTAAGTCCCATAGCATCCTCTTCCCTGTCCCCAACTCTTTCCCGGCAAATTTCTGTCATTTGCTCAGTTCACTTTTAAAATTTGTCTCATTTAGGAATAATGATTTGTCTTCCATAATTAGTGATGACTTAATAGAAATAGTCCTGTTGAAGTTGGCACATCATACACTATGGGAAAATGGTTATTAGAAGTGTGTCTCTGAATTGCAGGGTTTAATACATTGCAGTAGAGAAACTGGAGATATATTAAGCAAAAATGGGAAAGATTAAAAAAAGGGAGAACTTGGAGGTACTAAAGAATAGCTTTCCATTTCCAGAGCCCTGCTTGCTCACTTTCACTGAGAATGAGGAATGTTAAGTACAGTGACTGTGGGATTCAGGTGAAGATGGAAAATACAGTTTCAACTGATCAAAGCCGGCTTCCTGGCTAGGATTCTAGGAGGCCCTGGAAGAGGAACAATAAATGTGTATTCAGGTCTTGAATCTCAATATAGCTTCAGAACTGCAAGTGAGTGATTGTCAGTGCAGTATCCCCGACCCCCCACCCCCCCTTATTTGTGGTTTCACTTTCTGTGGATTCAGTTACCTGAGGTTAACTGGGGCCTAAAAATATTAAATGGAAAGTTCCAGAAATAAACAATTCATAAGATTTAAATTGGGTGCTGTTTTAAGTATCATGATGAAATCTCACTCCCTCCAGTTCTGTTTCTTTCAGGAAGTAAATTATCCTTTTGTTCAGTATATCTGCCTATTAGTCCCTTTACCTCCTCAGTTATCACATTGACTGATGCACTATCACAAAGTCTATGTTGTCCACCTCACTTCATCTCACATGTAGACAAAAAGGGTGAGTCCAGTACAATAAGAGTGAGAGACCACATTCACATTACTTGAATTGCAGTATATTATTATAACTGTTCTATCTTATTATTAATTATTGTTAACTTGTTATGGTGCCCAATTTATAAATTAAATTTATTATAGGTGTGCATATATAGGAAAAAACATTGTATATACAGGGTCTGGTAGTATTTGTGATTTCAGGCATCCACTGGGCATTTTGGAATGTAGCCTTTGCAGATGAGAGGGGACTCTTACTTCTGCAAAAGTGATTTCACTAGTTTCTAATGAAATGGCTTGGTGAGAAAAATCAAAATATGTTCTTTTCATGTTGAGCTTCATATATTGGCCCCCATACTATCACTCTGGTCCATATTTTCCAATGCGATCTCTTTATTCCATATAATTAGAGCTAGCCGTAGCCATGATTTTCCTTTTTCTTGCATGAACTATTCATACACCTGTTGGGTCCACAGAACCTAATAGATCCAACCATGTCAATGTCGCCACCTCTCTTCACCACCCTTACTTTTTTGGTAAGACACAGAAATTTCACTTTTGCAGTATATTCCTCTCGGTCATTAATTAAAAGATTAAATAGCCCTGGCTGGTTTTTCCCAGTGGTTAGAATGTTCACCCTTAGAAGAAAGGGTCTGTGTTTGATTCCTGATCAAGGGCATGCACCTCAGTTACAGGCTCCATCCTACTAGGCCCTGTGTGGGAAACAACCAATTAATGTGTCTCTCTCACATCAAAGTTTCTCTCTCTCTTTACCTCTTCCCTCCCCTCCATTCTCTCTAAAATAACCAATGGAAAACTTATCCTCAGGTGAGGAATAAAAAACAGGTTAAACGAAAGCACATGTATTTCTGAAATCTATGAACATTTCTTTTTGAGGGAGGAGATGCTTTTTAATTTTTTCATTCTTTATTGATTAAAGTATAACGTATGTCTCCTTTTTCCCCATTGACCTCTCCCTAGCCATTCCCACCCTCCAAGTGAATACTTTTATTATATCTGTTTTCAAAACTACCCAGCTCTCCCGCTCACTATGTCCCATTTCCTACTTTTGCCTTTTTCAATCAAATATAAGAAATTAAATTCAATAATAAATACAGTTAGTGATGGAAGATATGGTAAAAAATATATATAAAAATGTAAAATGAGAGAAAATCTGGTCATATCACTTTGCAGTTCACTGTGTTGCCTGTCCTCTAAGCCTTTGTAAATATACTCTTTATATTTACAACATCCTTTCTCACTTTGCCTTCACTTGGTTTATTTCCATTGTGTTTTTTTGTTTTGTTTTGTTTTTTTCTGTGCTCCACCCTCACCATGCACAGCCCATGGCTGTGTGATGTTCTTTCCTTAAATGGTTCTGGACACTCTGGACTATGCACCATTTTAGCCTCTGTCACAATATTAATGTTGTCACCACACTGGGGATTATTTGAGAACAGTAATAAGTGTTTGCATGTTCTTGTTAAATCTTATAGTCTGCTCTAGAAAATTCAATAAACATTTGCAGGCAAGAAGAAAGGAAGGCAGACCGAGGGAAAGGAAGGGAGAAGGAAAGGTAGAAAAAAAGAAAATGCACTTTTTAAGTGATTAATGAACATTAAGTAATGAACATTTGTCTTTCAGATTTTAACTCCACAGCTCTGTGCCTAATCATATTATCTTATTGGTTCACAGAAACACAGCTGGAGGCTGGTGGGTAAAGCAATTGCCTAGTTTAAACACATCCACAGAAATTAAAACATTTTTATTTTTGTTTTAAAATAATTTGGTGACATACCTGGTTTTATTGTTTTTTGCAGATATTGTGCTTTCATCAACATTGAGGCAGACCCTCCACCAGCAAAGATTACGACTCAAGGAAGGCTCAGATAATGTTTAGCATTTTTCTTTAGCAATAAAGTATTTTAAATTAAGGTATATACATTATGTAGACATAATGATATTGCACATTTAATAGATTATAGGACACTGTGAACGTGACATTTATATACAGTGGGAAGCCAAAAAAAAAAAATTATGTGACTTGACTTATTGCAATATTCACTTTACTGTGATGCTTAGTTTATTGCAGTGGTCTGGAACCAAACCCACAATATCTCCAAGATGTGCTTGCAGTTGCTAAGACAATGATGATAAGGCATGAGATGGATCAGTGTGAAATCCTGATCCTGAGACAGAGAGAGAATGGCTGCCCCCGCAAACACCTCCCTTGTTATAGTGTTGTACACAAGCATATGTTTAATAGTCGCCTTTTGATGGTGATGATGGTGATCAATGGGCAATAATTCCCACACTTTTTTTCTTTCCATTTCACATACACACATTCCCTTGAGTCTAGGGGCAGTTTGGATTAACTTTTATACTACCTCCTTTAATGCAGGCAGATTATAGATGAAAGTCTTTCAAGAAAATTGGAAGCAGTAAGTGGCTTCCATTTTTTACTTGTGTGGAATAACACATAAATGCCCCATTTCTATGAAAATGCCAATTATTTGTGATTTATAATGCTAATATGAACTCTTCACCATATTATGTATTTCTATGAATTTCAAAATGAGGATCAGTACTATCTGCTTTGTAACCATAACTCAGATGATATGTGGCTAGATTTATTAAAATTATATATATATGTATATATATGATATCAGAGAGGAAGGGAGAGAGAGAGAGAGAGAGAGAGAGAGAGAGAGAGAGAAACATCAATGATGACAGAGAATCATTCATCAGATGCCTCCTGCACACCCCCTACAGAATGTGCCCTGACTGCCTTGACCTGCTCTTCATAGGTCGATGCTCAACTGAGCCACGTGGGCCTAGCGATTGGTGACTAGATTTCTAAAGATTCCACGAATTTCTTGTAAACACCGAGTCCCTGCACAGCTCCCAGCTCCTTGCTTCAGCCTGAGGACCAAGCAAGCGATCAAGAAAGCTGCTGAAGGCATTTCCTGTTTCCTTGTGCGCTTCTTTCAGATTTCCAGGACATACGTCATCTGGGTCTTGTGCCCTGTCAACTTCTAATAGTTCTAATTGCCCAACTAGCTGCTCTTGTGTGATCATGACATCCTTTTAACATTTCCCTTTGCCCCTTAAGAGAATGTATCCAGGATTCCGGGCGGTGACCTTCAGCTTCTTTCCTAAACACGCAGGCAGAGAGAGAGAATCCATCCAGGCTCCCAGCCAGGGCCGCCTCATCTGTCACCCACTTCCTTCTCCTCCCCTAATGGCCCGGCGGGGGCCTTGCTGGGCTGTGTGCTTTTAATGTCATAAAGGAAGCTTGTCCTCTGATTTGGTCATTTCTTTGCCTCTTTTTCTCCCCTGGGTCCTTTTAGAGCTCCCTTCCGAGTAGAGTGGATTTGCTCTTCCATTCTTTTAAAAATGTTGGATCTTTGAACAGGGAGGGGGGAGGGGATTTCTTTGCGGCATCATTCTAGGAATGACTTTCCCACTTTGCTCTGGCAAAAGGCTAACCACATTTGTTCGCAGGGCCGGCTTTCTGGGCGAGGCTGCGTTTTTAAAAACCGCTTCCCTGCTCTTTGCCCCTGACCTGGCCTCAGTGGCTCCTCTCTTTCTGAACTGTGTTTTACTTTCTGTCTTCCTAAATATGCCCGGGGTGTCTGGAAACACCTCTCGCTTCTCTTTGGGACGGAACCCCGTGCTTAATGAGATTGAATCGCTGCTTTCCCTGGTCTCTCCTCCCGTTGAGCCCTGAGTCTGACTGCATCCCAAACCCGCGCTCTGCACCCCCAACCCTCGCGGGCGGGTGCAGTCGCGCAATGGGAACGGCGTGGCTCGGTGCGCGGGTCCAGCCCAGCTCCCGCACCTGCTGAAATGAAAGCCTGTGCGCCGGGGCGCAGGTCGCTCACCCGCCCGCGGCCGGCGCCTCCCCTGCTCCCGGCGAGTGCCACTCCGCCCTGCGTTCCTGCCCGGACCGCCCGCAGCAGTCCTGTGACCGCATTTCTAACCCATGCGCGTGGCATAGCGCCTGTCCGTCACCCCAGCTGCTGCAGGGAACGGAATCAGCAAATGTGCCCTTTCGGTCCCCTGTCCCACCTCGGGGTGCCTCACCCCGAGCGGTCAGGAGAAGGTGTCTAAACACCCGGGGGTTCGTGTGCACACGCCCACGAGGTCTGGTCCCACAATCACGGGCCACGTCTGGTGAGCAAGGACACGTGGTGGCCAGGAAATGATCGGGAAACACGCACACCTTGCGCGGGGGGGGGGGCTGGCGACCTTTGAAAATGGCCGCATATTTTAAAAAGCAGCCGAGCCCAGCGTCTAAAAGGACGTTTTGAAAACCCAGGAGCAGCCTCTGGATTGTTTGCTGCCACCGCTTCTAGGCAACAGGCAAGAGATGTTTACAATCCGGGCTCGCCCCCGCCCCCACCTCCGGGAGCTTTGCAGCCGCGGCTGAGGCTGCGGCGGCCGCTGATGGAACTACCAGGCCCCGGGCCTGACGCCGCCCCTCCCCCACCCGCTTCCCTCTCCCAGCCCAGCTGCTGGGGCCTCCTCGCTAATCACCCCCTCTGCCGCCACGCTCGTTTGTGGGAGCTAATGTCATGTTCCGAGAGGACAGCGCTGCGGGGAGAGGAGAAGATTTGATTTCTCGTTTTACCTGTGAGAGAAACAGCATCAGGAGCAAGGTGCCTCCTTTGTCCTTGATGCTGGACTCCAATGTCACTCCCCTTCAGGGCAGCCCAGGGAAGTGGGGGGTCAAATCCCCCAGCTGAGAGGAGGACTCAGAATAGGGACCCTTGACCCCAGTTTCACACAAAAGTTTTTCCTCAAAGGGTATGCTCACGTTTTCCCAAAGGATAATCAAACTGAAAGAAATGTGGTTTTAAGTTCCTTAAAAAAAAAAAAAAGCATGCAACCTACATCTGTTTGAGACGCGGAGAGTGGACAACTTAAATCAAAATCTAACAATAATATTCTGAAGGTAACTGAATCCTGGCCTCGGGAAATAAGCTTTATTTTAATTTTCCTTTCAGCTTGTGGAAAGCAAGAAGATATTTGAAAAAAAAAAGGAAAGAGGTGCATGACAGAATTAGGGAAAGAAATATTGAGAACTGGGACTCTTAGGCCCTGGTTACTGTTCTAGTTGCCAGGAAACCTCCTTCACCTGGTTTTGATACCACAGGGCTGGCTGGGGCTGGCCAAGTAGAAGAACACTGGATTTCGAACATGTCAGCTGGACAGAGGCATTGTCGACGGCCTCCAATTCTTCAGCCAAGGGGAGGGTAGACGGGGTCATCTCTCAGGGCCCTTGCCTTCCCACATTCACTGATTAGCAGTTCCCTAGTATGTGGTGCATGTTCTCATAAAGCCGTCTCCTAGTCTGCTTGTTATGAATCCAGACACTGAGGTGGTGCCTGTGTTCCCATCCTGCACTGTTGCGGCTCAATCAGATAAATGCTCTTCTGTGCTTCAGTTTCTTCAATGGTAAAGTGGGGACCATATCCTACAGGACTGTAATAATGATTTAATGAGATGATAGGCATAAGTCAGTGTCAGGAAGATGGTAAGTGCTCAAGAAATATTGGCTATTTGTATAAATATCCTTTTTGGTGAATTAAGAGTAAATAATTGTAATTAAAATGCATCTTCATGCTATTTGCTATCATAGCATCACCAACAAAATTTGGTTAGCATTCAATATTACTGGGCCTGACATTTTCCAAATTCTGTCAAAATTCAACCTAAAACTTATATTTTTAAAAAACTGAGCTTAAATGTAGACATCTATGTTCTTTAACAAAGTCGGGTTGGCGCATTTACCATTCATATGCTTATGATTCCTTGTTTCCTTCAAACTCTTTAGAGAATGCTAATAATTAACACTTGCATAGTATAACATGCTTTAATGATTATAGTATTTGACCCTCCACCCAGCTCTTCAACTATACGGTAATTATTTCCAGTTTACAGAATAGGGATTAGACTCACAAAGGTTCAATGACGTTTCTGATTTCTACAGCTATCAAGTGATGAAGCTGAAGACTTACAAGTCCTTTGATTTTTAAATTATATGCGTTTCTCATTATGTACTTGTGTTTCTGCTATGGATATGGGGCACTGAGTGGAAGGTAAAATGAAAAGATGAAGAGAATGAATGAGGAGGCAAAAGAGAGAAAGAAGGAAGTAAGTGTGCAAAAGATTAAGTTACTTATATTTGTATCCTGCAGTGCAAGGAATATGATGCTAAGAGGATACCACCACAGCCCCCAATATCAAGGAAGTGTTTAGTATCAGGCCTTAATTTCATTTGATGACACATAAGGAAAAGGCATGACCTTAATTTCTGGCCTTTTACCTCCACCCCCTTCCCCCCCGCCCACCAAAAGTGGGTACAAAAATAAGTCTCTTATCTTTTCTATCTGAATTCCTCTTATATTTTAAAACTTTATTCCACAATTCAGGCAAAGCTTTATAAGGAGAACAAAGCAAGAGTTTGGCTCAAAATAAAAACCTATTTGGTTAAGGCCATCGATCATACAGAGTATGTAACACCTGTATTTCAGAGCCAATCCAGGATACCATTTCTTTTTAATTTAGACGTGTTGACTTCAATTTAAAGGCTTTGTTTGACCTGGACCCTTGTTACCTTAGAGATCAGCTGTCTTAATTTACACCCTCATAGCAACTGAGAGCTACAAGAAACTTTGGTCATAATTTTTAACTGCCAGTGTGTGTGTGTGTGTGTGTGTGTGTGTGTGTGTGTATGGATTTGTGTGTGTGTGAGAGACAGAGAAAGAGAAGAGAGAGAGGGGGTGGGGAGAGATGAGATGAGATTTCAGGAGAAGAAATGGGTTAAAATTTGTCCCATCACTCTGCTTGAAGACTTCCAAGAAATAGGGATTTTAGATGATATTAAACTTCACTAGGAAAGGAAACTCAGCTAAATCTAGTGTCCTGTTTTGGAAATGAGTGGGATTTTTCCCCTCTGATTTTAGGATCACCATTAGATTTTTCTCTCTTAAGCATATTACTTAATATGATACTGACAAAGAGTGAAAAGACATTTCTTCATTAAGATAAAAGTTATGAGAGAGTTGACAATGCTGGGGTTAAGGGAAAGAATATCTAACAGGGACACCAACAGGCTTAGCAGAAAAGAACCAAGTGTGAAGCCCTAAAACCATGGCATGATGGGAACTGAGTAGGACCAGATGACATAGAACCACAAAAATCTCAAAAACAGACTTAGGAGGCATTATGAGAGATTTAGGATAATTTTTAAAGAACATGTGTTTTTTGTGTGTGACTTAATGCTTATTGCATTGTATAGATCTAGAATTTACTGATATTATTTTTTATTAATTGAGCAACTTTCTAGCAAGTTGTCTGAAAGAACATGCAATTTGCATGCAGAGCAGTCCAAGATCATTATTTCCCCATTTGGTAGAATGAATCAATTGTTATCCTGCTAAAAAATACCTTGCTCCTATGTGGACAGGTTGTTTCTGCGGATAAGATCATAGCACATTTACATCCCATCGTTAGAAACCAAGCCAGTGACATCCTCTGCACTGGTGGAAAACCAGAGGTTTAATCTCTGAGGAATCTGTACCAAAGAAACACAAAGCTGGAGGTACAGAGCCATGCTGAAAACAGGTGACAAAGTGAGAATCAACATTCTGAATGGTGAGGCTCCATATCTGAATCTAAGAAGAGGAGCAGCCAGGTTATATATCTCAGGTAGGAAAGTAAACCATTCCTCTTGGTAGAAGACATCCTAGAAGTAGTGAGCATTTCAGGTTCTCTGTACAGTGGTCCAGCCTGATCACCTCACATTGCAGAGATCCAGTAACCAAGCCCAGTCTATGGATGCAGAACATGCAACCAGCGTTTAGCATTCCAACTAAAATATGAGGTTAGTTGGAGTGCTAAGCACTCGAGAAATATGAAGAAAAAAAGTCCCATAACATGGAAGATAGAGCTCAAATAAACTGACGTCCAAAGAACTTCAAAGAAACATTAAACAATCTAGAGAGCAGAAATTTTAAAAAAAATTATAATTAATGTCTTCAGATAAATTTTAAGACTGCTGAAACCTTGAAATAAGAAGAGGAGGCTGTAAATAAAATAAAATAAAATAAAAAGAATACAAGAGTGCTCTTGGAAATAACAGAAACTACAAAACATTCATCTGAAGCAGCGGTTCTCACACGACCTTTTTGGGAATCGAACGACCCTTTCACAGGGGTCACCTAAGACTATTGGAAAACACCTATTTCCCATGGTTTTAGGAACCAACAAACCACTCCTCGGTGTAGCAAAATGTAGCAATGTAGTTACTGTTGTTATATTAAGACTGTTACCCATGCTATACCACGATTCAAGACAAAATTTAATATATTTGTAATTAGAAATAAATATTTCACAATATATAATTGAATATTGTTTTTGTGATTAATCACTATGCTTTAATTATGTTCAATTTGTAACAATGAAAATACATCCTGCACATCAGATATTTACATTATAGTTCATAACAGTAGCAAAATTACAGTTACGAAGTAGCAACGGAAATAATTTTATGGTTGGAGGTCACTACCACATGAGGAGCTGTCTTAAAGGGTCACAGCATTAGGAAGGTTGAGAACCACTGATCTGAAGGATTCATTTGTGAAACTGAGCAAATCTCCCCAGAAGTGCAAAAAGATATATAAAATAGGAAGAGAGATAATAAAAAAGTTCCCTGTGCCCGGCCATCAGTGATTGAGCATTGACTTATGAACCAGGAGGTCATGATTTGATTTCTGGTCAGGGCACATGACCGGGTTGCGAGCTGGATCCCTAGTGTGGAGGATATAGGAGGCAGCCGATCAGTGATTCCCTCTCATCATTGATATCTCTCTCTCTCTCCCTCTCCATTCCTTTCTGAAATATAACTATCTATATATATGCATACATATATAAACATTCACTGTAGATTAGCAATCAAAATATAGAAGTTTTAAAAAGAGGCAAAATAAATGACAGAAAATTTTTGAATAAGTTATTTTAAAGCACTTTCCAGAATTTAAGGAGATACTTTTCAGATTGAAAGGGGCTTTAAGAAGTTCTATTAATTGGGCCCAGAGGATGTTTCTAAAACTTCATGAAAAAAAAAACAAAAACAGCTTTCATAAAAGGGTTCGAAATCATAATGGTATCAGATTTCTCAAAACTAACTCTGGAAACTAGAAAAAAAGGTAGCAATGTTTTCAAAATCCTGAAAGAAATCATTCTGAGAGACTATCTAGAATTCTCATACCCAGTTGAACTCTCAATCAAATATAAGAATAATAAAGACAACATCAGACATACAAGTCCTTAAGAAATTTGTCTGTCCTTTGCTCTTTCTCAGGGAGTTATTAGAATGTGTGTTTACCAAGAGGAAGGCATAAACAAAGTGGGAGGCAGAACCGTGGTCCATGAAACCAGAAATCCATAAGAAGGGAAAGGTACAGAGAGAAAAGAAAAAACCCAGGAACAATATGTAGATGTAAAGGAAAGCAAGTGATATATTACATAATATTATTCAGATGAACTATGATATTTACATAGTTTTAATAATGTTAACATTTAATATTAGTGTAACAAAAAATTATCAGATGGCCTTAGGGAAGTTGCTATGAAGAGAGATATGTATGTAAATGCATGAAGAAGAGTTGGAGATAGTATAAAGGAGGTAAATTTTTTATCTTTCAGAATAAGTGAATAGATAATACCTAAAACTGCAAAATCAAGAAATTTCTCAACACTATTTAGTCAAATGGAAGACAGTAAATACCAAAAGAGACAGTTACAATGATTGAAAGCAGTTGCCTTTAAGGAGTTGTGAAGCTGCTATTTTCATTTTGATATGGTTGTTGTAAACCTTGTGCGACTATTTGTCTTCTTGTATTTACAGATTTGATGGGGGAAATTTGAATCAGGTGATTACCATGCTACTAGAATGAATAGTGAGAAGAGGAATCATAGGACAAGAGGATCATATAGATCTAGTCCATGCTCAATATAGACCTAGAAAAGTTCCCAGAAAACTATTAAAAGAGGGCAATATTAAGTAGTATCTGTAAAGTATGATAATATGGCAGGTACTTAGTTTAATATTTGAACATATCCTGGAAGGTGAAAAAAGGATTAAAAGAGTGAAAGTAACAAAATTATCATGAATGCCTTTATGTCTTCACAAACTGTTCATAATTATTTCACAAAACTGGCTGCTGCATTTTGCTTGAACAGAAAATTAAATAATTATTAGTAGCTGATTGATAATTAAAGTGTTTGAAATTTTTACTGAGAAAAATAACCTTCTGAATTGCCCCCATAATGTTGAAAATATTCTGTCTGTTAAGGATTGCCAACTCAGTATTGCAGTGGCCATGTTTTGATCCACACTTGCAGCCAATAAACAAAGAAACTATACATAAGTTAATAAAAAACACTTATAAAAAACAGATATATTACTTACAAAGGAAGGGAAGTTTCAAGTTATAGATTTGTTCTGATAGAACAAATAACATCATTGAAAGTCAGATAACTTTGTTTGGTGTATATCAGAAAGGGTTTGATATTCTCTTCCTGAAATCTCAGCAGTCAGATCTTCTATTTTTTGATATCTAGCCAGTACCTAGTATATGGTGGTCTCTCAATATCTTCTAAATGAATGATTAAATAAGTAAATAAAATTTTGGAAGGTATTTTGATTTGTGATTCTATTCTATAGAATCACAATGGAAGTAAATAGAAAAGGATCTATTCTATGTTAAAAGACATAAGTCATAGAGATTCTATAGTTCATTCTATAGTTCACTCTTAAAAGTCTCACTATCTTGTTTGTCAATTTATTTTGTTCATTACATTTCACATATGAGCAAGATCATGTGATCTTAGTATTTCTCTAATTGGTTTATTTTGTTCAGCATGATACTCTTCAGGTAACCTCCATGTTGTCTCAAAGGGTAAAGAGCTTTCTTTTTTACAGCTACATAGTATTCCATTGTGTAAATGTACCACAGATATGTTACCCACTCATCTACTGATAGGCACTTGGGTTGTTGCCAGATCTTGGCTATTGTAAATAACACTGCTATGAACATAGGAGTGCATATAGTATTTCTTACTGGTGTTTCAAAATAAACTGACAAACAAAATAAGTCCAGAGACATGGAAGCATGGAACAGATTGATGAATATCAGAAGGAAGGGGGTAGGATGGGAGTTAGGGGAAGAGATTAACCAAAGAACCTATGTACATATATGCATGACCCATGGACATAAACAATGGTACAGAGAAGGCTTGAGGGTTGGCAGGAGCAGGATGGAGGGGGTCAAAGAGGATGGGGAAGGGGGACATCTGTAATACTTTCAACAATAAAAGATAAAAAAAATTTAAAGTATTACGATCATAAAATGTCTATGTCTATCAAAATTAGACTTCCAGTTTCACAGTTTAAGATAATTTTCTCTTGCCTACCCACTCATTTTTAGATATGGAAAGTCTCCTAGTAGAATGGATCGTGGGAGGCCTAAAAATTGGGCAAGCTAGGGGTGTGCTAGGCTTGAAACAATTTCACCCGGAGATTGTGCTGAGAATTTTCTAACTTCTTGAACCTGACGAGGAGTCAAGCACATATCCAGCATTTCAACAATAGCTAAAAATAGCCAGGGGTTACAAAACCCTCAAGAGTGACAAACCAAGTCTGCTTGAAGGATGTGACAGCTTCTCACTCAGAGTAGGTAATATCCAAGGAAGAAGGTTGCTTCATGGGAACTTGAAGGTCAGGGGGGTTGGCACACCTCTCTGACTGGTCATGCCAGCATTTTGTTTGTATAGTTGTCTGCATGTAGTAAATTACTTATCTTTTACCTGTATTAAGTGAATTTATATCCTTTGCCTGTATGTGTTGGTGTCTTCCTGTCAATCACAGAATCATCACCTTTTTGACAACTGTGAAGTCCTATGATTCACATATGTGAAAACCACTGTATATTTCAACTTTCTCTTCCATGGCTGTGTAATACCATTTTTAAATGAGAGATTTTCAAGCCATCTAACTATCATTGCTTCCACATACCTGCTACTAGCATGTTTAAGTTTGTAGGAATTCTTAATTTTATTCTTAACATTTTTAACCACAATGTTCTCTTTTCTCTATATTGCAGTAGAAAATGTGTGATCTTGCACATCAGATACCCATGTTCAGATCCTAGTTTTGCCATATACTTTTTATTCTTTTGAAGATATTGCAACTCTGAGCCTAATTTTTAAATGAAAATCCTGATAAATTAGATAATAATCTACAATGCAGGTTTGAGAGTTATTATGATATGTAAAATGTGTTGAGAAGAATATCGTCAAGTATGTAACAAATATTCGAGTAAAAGTTAATTTCTCTTTCATGTGTTTATCAATATATGGTAGATCTTAATATCTCAAACTTATGCAAGTTATTTATTCTTACATATTTACCTGAGGATTTAATGTTCAATGATAAAAATAAGGTAGGGGAATTTACCATAGAGGTTGAGAAATGATCTTATTGAGAAATATTGAAAAGAACTCTATAGTTGTCTTTCCATTTGTGATGCTTTTATATGTGACAGTTTAGCTAAGCTGAAGTATATTTCCCAGAATTCTCTTCCTTGTATGGGTCTAGGTTAGGATTGGCTACAAGAAAGTTTATGCAGGATTAGAAAGATGGAAGTGATGCAGCCGTTATTATGCTTGGGAGATTAGTGGGGACCCCATACATGGCTGTAGCCTACACATTATGTAGCTGATCTACAGAGACACTGGGTTGATGTCCAGCAACAGCTTGGTCTGCAGCTCCTTGTGAAACATTCTCAGCTTCTCTGAGACCTGGGCCAGCACAAATACAACTTTGAGGTCAAATGTGTCAGTTTTATAATGCAGGTCGCCGTGTGGTCAGGTTTAGATGTGATGAGTGATGGCCTTGGGCAATTTCCAACTTGTCTTGTGGGTTCCTGTTTATCCTTTCATATTCCAATTTGTTTTGCTTTCACCCATGTCATGCCCAGATTTTTATCTTAAGTGGACGCTCTGCTTACATTTCATGACTTCAACCTCCTCTAGACACAGAGACGACAGTTTTTCATAGCTGTCATTACCAGCTCCCACAAGTCAGTCAGTTCTATAAGTCCATTATTTCTTATCATAGTTGCCCTCTGTGCCTACTTGAATCCTAACTGATATATTATAGACTTAGCTTTCTCCCAAATAGTCATTTTTTTGTATTTGTAATTAAAGAATTAATATTCTTCTCTTTAATCTTCCACAGCCAATATAATGTGAACTACAAAAGCATTGCTTGTGTCCAATTCTTATATCTATCATCCTCCTCCCCTTTAGATAGTTTAGAATAACTGAATCCCTATTATTTTCCAGGGGATATGCTAAGTAGCTTACATGATCTCATTTATTCTTCACAAAGGACCCATAAATAAGATTACTATTACTGTTAAATGAGAAAAGAAAATTCCAGAGATGACCTGAGTTTCATATTGTTTCTGTGTTACTGAAACATAGTTGGTGGGCCATTTAAAAGTCAACACATCGATTTACAGAACATAAAAAGTGTTATTTACAAAGTAATAGGATATTCCAAATTACAGAAAGAACAAATATAAGTAATTAGGAAGAATATCAGTGAGTAGTAAATCTTTATTTGATCAAATGTCTCACCTACAGATAGAAAATAGTAGGGGTGAATGTCTAGAATCTGAGTGTGAACTATCTACTACCACCCACTTAGCATTATTCTCTTTGAATCAATTTGTCATTTTTTATAAAAGCCTGTTAGAATTTTGATTGGGGTTATTGAAAATATTGATCCATTTGGGGAAAATTGACACAAAAATACTTGAAACTTTCAGTCTACAAATCTACCATATTTCTCCATTTGTTTCTATCTTCTTTACTTTCTCTCAACAAGTGTTTATACCTTTTAAGCATAGAGGATTACACATCTTTTGTTAAATTTATTCTAAATATTTTAGTCTTATCATTTGAATTAGCCTTCCAACCTCAAGGAATTAGGTAATTTGAATAAAGAAAAAAAAAAACACATGATGACAGAATTAAACTAGAAAAGAGTTATTTATTAGTGGCAACATTTCAAGTTGAGTAGCTCCTTTGTAACGCTCTTATGGTGATATAAACATATTGACCAAAATGTAGATAAGTGTAGATCATTGTACCCTAAACAAATGCACTAAAATGCATCATTAGATGGTACTCCAAATTTAGAATGCCTTCAAGTATTTCTAGTTAGTCACTGGATTTTGGTACTGGATGACAGTGTAAAAATTATCAAATGTTAAATGAGAAAATTAGTTTCATAGGTGAATCAACAGATTGTCAAGGTTGTCAACCAACTGAATGACCTAAATGGGGTTCTCAGATCAATCTTGATGGAAATATTGGTGGAAATTTCAAAAGCAATAAGAATACAAAGTACTTCATCCTCTCAAAATGTGGGGACCTTTATGAGGGATAACCTAAGGCTTATTACAAGCTTCTATGTAAGCAATTGCAGAGAAAATAAGCATTTCGAGCTTTAGCAGCAGTTGCAATATTATGATGATGAGAAAAAAGAAGGTGATAACTTTCATTATGATCCTTAATATTCTATTCATTCAAATTAGAATTTCCAGCATAAAATGGTAGCTAATGGAAGGTATTTTTCAGAATGACAACATATACTTGTTTACCAGTGTCAAACTGGAAACTATGGAATAATTATGCACTAGCTGATTATCATTCTAGTATTAAGGATTTAGCAGTAAAGAAGCAGGTGTTCTTTCTGCTGGACTTAAAAATTCTTGAAATTATCTACAGAGTGGCAGCCAGGGCTATTTCAAGTTCTCGAAGTGTGATATAGTAAATAATTGGCCACAATCTTTCCCTCTATCCCTGCACATTGTGTGTGTGTGTGTGTGTGTGTGTGTGTGTGTGTGTGTGTGTATGTTTTGTTTTGTTTTGTTGCCATGCTCTCATCACTGAATGGAATATATTTCTTTGCTTCTGGACTCTGGCCTTAGCTATGGGACTTGCTTGGTCAATAGTTTGTGGTGGGAAAAGTGACAAAGTGCCAGTTCCAAGTCTAGGCTTTAAGGGCTTCAAGTGTTTCCATTCTCTTTGCACCTCTGCTGCCATTATAAGCAAAGCTTCCCTAAAGAGAGTAACTATTATCCCTTCAGTCAGAGCCCTGAAATGATCACATGTGGAGTAGACCTGAATGATAAGCCAGGTTTAGCTGGACCTGCAGCTTACTGGTAATGGAGAAGCCCATCCAGGCAAGCCCAGCCTAGATCAGCAACTTCACATGTCTGAAAATAAATGATTATTTTGCTTTATGCTTCTGAGTTTTGGACTTTTTTTGTTCAGCAACCACACTATAGCAGTGACTAGCTGTTACAAATTTGATACTGAAAGTGGGGTTCAGATATAACTAAAACATAAATAAATGCCTGTAGATTTGAGACTGGGCAGTGGATGAAGATTAGGAAAATAGCAAGGAAATTGCAATTTTTCTGAAAATTTACATCTGGAAAAAATAATGACTCATCTTGTAAAAAGGCAAAATATTTATAATTTTAGCTGCTGTAACTTGGAACATAAAAACTCTATCTCACCAACTTGTAGACTTGGGCAAGATGGTTTTTAAGCAAAATATAAAAATGGGGCACTTGTGCTGAAACTGGTTTGGCTCAGTGGATAGAGCATCGGCCTGTGAACTGAAAGGTCCCAGGTTCGATTCCGGTCGGGGGCATGTACCTTGCTTGCAGGCACATCTCTAGTGTGGGGCGTGCAGGAGGCGGCTGATCGATGTTTCTCTCTCATCAATGTTTCTGACTTTTTATCCCTCTCCCTTCCTCTCTGTAAAAAATCAATAAAATATTTTTTTTAAATGGGGCACTTGTCTTTTTTAGCTGTATATTATTTTCACAAGAAAGAGATGAGACCGGAAAATAATTTACCAGTTTATAAGCAGAATATTATAAATCCAGAAATTGCTGGCTTTGAAAATTAAACTAATCTTCAGATTCTCCAACCAGTAAAAGGTTTTCAGATTAAAATATAGGATGGGAACAAAGATTAAATCAATATTAGTATACAACCTGAGGGCACAGAACAAATCAGAGTTTGGCCCTCATAATATTCATTAAAATCTCTAAAAGAATTAAGGTGGTACCTAGTAGATCTCTCTCAGCTACAAATAAGGGGGGAAGCATCTAAAGAAGGGCTTTTCAGATAAATTTACCTGTTTTTTAAACCACTGGTGACATGTAAAACACTAGCATTGATAATTTTATATAAATCTGGCAAGCTTAATTTTTAACTTTTTTACTTTGAATTATAAAGTGAATTAGGTTATATATTTTAGAAGATTAATATATTTTTCTGATAAAATACTTTGGGTTTTGATCCTTAGAAGCAACTTTTTTTTTAAACAAAAGTAAAATATTTCTTAGATAGGAAGATAGTCACATTAAGAAAGTTTCCTGGCATAGCAAATTTAAGAGTAGAAAGAGAAGTGCACATTGGAAAAATTGTGACTGTGTTTTTTGGGCCATAAAACACACTGATAAAATCCTATATATAAAAAGGCAGTGACCATGACGACCGAAATGACCATTCATCCTGTCACCATGAATTGCATAGAACACCTCTTGGTCTCTCCCACCTCCCTACCCCCCGAATCCCCCTAGCCTGCAGTCTCTAATCCCAGCATGGTAAAAGGGGAACCACAGTGAATGGAGCAGCAGAATAGGACTGGAGATCAGGCAGAACAGCAGCCTCTTAGTCCTCCCCCTGACCACAGGCTCTGGGGTACTGGAGCCATGATGTGATCAGAGAACCACTGGGAACTGAGGTGAGTGGCAGTGAGTTGGGACTGTTGAGCTGGGTGGAACCATCAACTTCTTGGTCCCTCCCTTGGCCCTCAGGCTCCAATCACAGCTTGGCGAATGGGGAACCAAGGTGAACCCAAGTGAGTGGCAGCAGGGCAGGGAGAGGGCTGAACAGTGACCTCTTAGTCCCTCCCGCTGGCCCACAGGCTCTGGGGAACCAGAGCCATGATGCCATCAGGGAACCACGTAGAACCAAGGGGTGGTGGTGGGGATTGGCAAGCGGGCAGAAGATAGCCAGGGACCCTAACCATGCACAATTTCATGCACACTGGGCCTCTAGTACATATGTAAGAGCCACAGTAATTTTGAGAGGTTTGATTGAGAAAAGTCCTGAAATCCAGGACTGAGATGGACTGGGCTGTCTGGAGATGTAAGACCTCTGGGATCCCTACAGTCTACAAGCAGGGAGCAGTCTAAGAATGTGGCTCAGCTTTTATACAGCACATTTGAGACAAAGTAGTTTCAGAAATGGAAAGAGGATAATTGGGGGGAAAGGACATCCAAGAGAGCAGAACAACAAATCAGGAGAATAGAGGTCTAGGGAACTACTCCCTGGAAGCAGAACTTGGATCTTGAGATCACTCCTTATCTCTAGAATAGGGGTGCCTGGCAACATTTTCCCAGTGGGATTTCAAAATTATGTAGCCTAATGCCTACCACATACCTGCATCTCATTCTTCTCTCTTTCCCTTTTCAAATGAGAGTGCTTATTGCAATTATGCTTTCTCTGTTTCAGTAGTATCTCATGTTTGAGGAAAATAAATTACCCTCTTATTTCATAGGTTTTTAGATTTTAAAAGGCTACATCTTGACTGAAGTTGATTATAAGATCCTGGACATTGAGCCTATTGTTATATGGCAGGAGACTTTTAAGGGTTGTGGGAAAAGGGTGCTTGTTTTTGATTGTTGGTGTGTCTTTTGTTATTTTGCTTTTGCATGAGGGTGGGTTTACAAATGAGTAATTGAAGACAGAATGCAATAGAATGAAATTTTGTTTACAATGTTTTATCCCTTTTTGCATCCATATTCTTGGCATGCTTTCATAATCTGAAGCATAATATTTTTCCTATGCCTTAATTATGACTTTAGCCATGTGTCTCACATTGTCTAGTTACCTATGGAGAGTAGTGCAGTGTGCCCATTTTGAGCCTAAATCTTATTCATTTTATACTTGTCATGTTTGTATATCCTTCACCTCCATGAGGAGAACATTGCTGCTGCCTCTTTATCTAGAATGAGTAGAGCGAACCAAGCCCAATCAAGACCTACAGTTTGAAGCAGAGACACCTAAGTCCAGTCTAGATTAGTTGAATCCCCAGCCAACCTGCAGATGTATGAGAACAGATTATTGTTGTTTTAAGCCACTGGGTTTTGGAGTGGTTTGTTAAACAACATTAGAGTGGCAATACTATGCAACTTATCTATAAGATTGTACTTCAGTACTCCCTAAGGAAGAGGAGCCAAGAAGAGCACCAACAGGAATAAGTAAATCTGCTAGTTCAGCCACCCACTTGCCCATGAGACTGCCCATTTTAGTTTCTGACTCTTGTCCTCTTCATCCTAAACATGCCAAATCCTTCTCAATTTTCAAAATACCTTCGTTAGCACTGTCATATGCTTACTATCAAGGTCTACAATGAAAGGAGACCAACAAAGTTCACTGGATAAGAAGACACTGTTTGTCTTTCAAGACATATTCGGAATGAATGGTGATAGCAAGTATTTTCTTTATGCTATGGACAAAATGACTATGTGCCTGCAAAATGCATATGCCAAAGCCTTAATCCACAAAGTGATGGTATTTGATGTAGGGGTCTTTTAGAAGTAATTCGGTTTAGATGTGGTCATGAAGGTGGAGCCTTCATGATGGTATGAATGCTCTTATAAGAATTGGAAGAGTTCAGAACCCTCAGTTGCCAACATGTAAGAATAGAGCAAAAAAAGGTAGCCTACTGCAAAGCAGGAAGAGGGTTCTCCCCAGTCACTAATCTTGGGCCTCCTAGCCTCCAGCACTGTAAGAAATAAGTGATTGCTGTTTAAGCCATCCAGTCTATGATATTTTGTTACAGTAACCCAAGCAGAGTAAGATATCCTATTATTTGAAACATACTTTAAAATGAGACATTAAGGGGATAAAGTCAGCTACATGCCTGAATAAATCATCCTTCCTTATAAATCTCCCTCCCCAGTAACAATAGTTTAGGATCCATCCATGGACAAAGTGCCTTTGTTGGACTGTGCAATTCAGCACCATACCACAAGGGACTTTGAAGAAGCCTCACTCACTATGCAGTGGATAACAGGCATACAGACTGCCAGGCTTTGGCTGTGGACACCAAAGTGGCCCATGAACTGGCTCCAGCTCCTCCTGGCTGTGGTCCAGGAACCCTGAAGAATACTATTTAGACAATCACACACAGATGAGGCTTTTATGGAAGTCCATGTTTCCAGGAGAGAACTTCTAGCACACCAATGGAGCAATAAAATGCAAGTTTGGATGCACTAGAAAAAATAAAAACAAAACAGCATGAGTTTATCCACATCACCCCTCCCCTGAGGTGCACAGCTCAGTGCCAAGAGAAATCTTTTCAATCCATAATTTCTCCCATGAGACAAAGTGAAAGTGTGTGAGTGGGTGCCAGGCTTCCCCATCTGCATGGGATGCTGCCAAACAGGCTCTCTCTTGTCCCATCCAGGACACTGCGTCATGGGTGTGAGAGGCTGTGAGAGGATTCTTAAAGAACATTAAAGGAACATAGATCCTCTAATTGGCCAATGGGAACTCCCAGCATTCTGCACATCTCACCCACTCATCTGTGCATAGTTCTGACAATATCATTAATCATCAGGGAAATGCAAATCACCTCACACCTTATAGAATTGCAATTATAAAAAAAGACAAGAGATAAGTATTGGCAAGGATGTAGAGAAAAGGGGACTTCTGTGTATTTTTGGTGGGATGGTAAATTTGTATAACCATTATGGAAAATAGTACACCAAAACTCATTCAGGAAGAATAAAAAACCTGAATAGGCCAATAACTATAGAAGAAATTGAAGCTGTAATAAAAAATCTTCCAGCAAACAAAATTTCTGGTCTGGATGGCTTTACAGGGGAGCTCTACCAAACATTCAAGTAAGAAATAAAACCTATTCACTTCAGACTATTCCAAAAAAATTCAAGAGGAAGGCACACTTCCAAGTTCTTTCTATGAAGCCAGCATTACCCTAATTCCAAAACCAGATAAAGACACCATAAATAAAGAGAACTACAAGCCAACATCCTTGATGAACATAGATGCTAAAATCCTCAACAAAATTCTAGCAAATTGGATCCAGCATTACATTAGAAAGATCATACACCATGACCAAGTGCAATTTATTCCAGGGATGAAATAATGGTACAATATGCGCAAATCAATAATTGTGATACATCATATAAACAAACCGAGAGACAAAAATTACATAATCATATCAATTGATGTAGAAAAGGCATTTAACAAAATCCGACACACTGATAAAAACTCCCAGCAAAATGGGAATGAGGGATCATAGCTCAACATAATAAAAGCCTTATTTGATAAACCTACAGCCAACTTCATACTCAATGGGCAAAAACTAAAACCATTTCCCTAAGACCAAGAACAAGACAGAGATGCCCACTTTCACCACTCCTGTTTGACATAGTACTGGAAGTCCTAGCCATAATGATCAGACAAGAAGAAGTGAAAGGCATCCAAATTGGATAAGAAGAACTAAAACTGTCTTCATTCATAGATGACATGATATTGTACATATAAAACACCAAAGACTCCATCAAAAAACTACTAGAATTAATAAATGAATTTGGCAATGTAGCAAAATATAAAATTTAACATCCAGAAATCTATGGCTTTTTTATACACCAATAATGAAATGAACTAACAGAAAGAGAAACTAAAAAAAAAATCCCATTTAAACATTTTACACAAAAATATTAAGATACCTAGGAATAAACTTAACCAAGGAAGTAAAAGACTTGTACTCAGAAAACTATAGGACATTGAAAAAAGAAATGGAGGAAGACATAAATAAATGGAAGAACAACCATGTTCATGGATTGGTAGATCAACATCATTAAAATGTTGATACTATGCAAAGCAATTTATAGATTCAATGAAATCCCCATTAAAATACCAATGGCCATTTCACAGACCTAGAAAGAACTCTCCAAAAATTCATCTGGAATAAAAAAGGACCCCAAATAGCCACAGTAATCCTGAGAAAGAAGAACAAAATTGGAGGGATCACAATTCCAGATATCAAGCTATATTATAAAGCCATGTTTTTCAAAACTGCCTGATACTGACAGAAGAACAGACATATAGACCAGTGGAACAGAACAGAGAACCCAGAAATAGATCTAAGTCATTATGTTCAATTAATATTTGACAAAAGAGGCAAGAACATACAATGGAGTCAAGACATTCTCTTCAATAAATGGTGTTGGGAAAATTGGTCAGATACATGCAAAAAAAATGAAATTAGATCACCAACTTACACCATACATAAAAATAAACTCAAAATGGTTAAAGGACTTGAATGCAAGATGGGAAACCATAAAAATCTTAGAAGACTCTATATACAGCAAAATATCAGACATATGTCATAGCAATATCTTTACTAATACAACTCCTAGAGCAATGGAAACTAAGGAGAAAATAAACAAATGGGACTACATCAAAATAAAAAAGCTTCTGCATAGCAAAAGAAACCATCAACAAAACAAAAAGAAAGCCCCCTGCATGTGAGAATATATTTGCTAATGCTATCTCAGATAAAGGTTTAATTTCCAAAATTTATGGGGAACTCATATAACTTAACAAAAGGAAGATAAACAATCCAATCAAAAAATGGGCAAAGGACCTAAATAGACAATTTTTGAAAAAGGACATACAGAAGGCCTAGAGGAATATGAAAACATGCTCAAAGTCACTAATCACCAAATCAACAAAGGAAAAGTGCTGGCGAGGATGTGTAGATAAGGGATTCCACGTGCACTGCTGGTGGGAATGCAGACTGGTACAATCACTATGGAGAACAGTATGGAATTTTCTCAAAATGTTAAAAATGGAATTCCCATTAGACCCAATGATACACTTCTAGGACTATATCCCAAGAAAGGAGAAACACCAATCAGAAAGAATATATGCACCACTATGTTCATAGCAGCACAATTTACAATAACTAAGATTCGTAAACAGCCTAAGTGCCCATCAGCAAATAACTAGATTAAAAAACTTTGGTACATGTACACAATGGAATACTATGCTGCTATAAAAAGAAGGAATTTTTACCATTTGGGACAGCAGGACCTGGAGAGCATCATGCTAAGTGAAATAAGCCAGACAGAGAAAGATAAATATCACATGATCTCACTCATAAGTGAGATATAATGAATAACAGAGACTGATGAACAAAAATAGATGCAGAGACAGGGTCATAGTGAACAGACCATCTAACCTCAGAGAGAAGGCAGGGGTGGGTGGGTGGGTTAGAGATCAACCAAAGGACTTGTATATTAGCATAGTCAATGGATACAGACACTTGGGGCAGTGGGGGCTTGTCCTGGGGCATGGGAGTGGGGAGGGTCAATTGGGGAAAAGGGAGACCTATATATTATTTTAAATAACCCTATCTAATGAAGAGGAAATATGCTAATTGACCCTCATGCCATCACAAATATGGCAGCACTCACAGCCAATAAGAAGGGAATATGCTAATCGACTGCCCCCTCTCAAAGAAGGCAATGCCCATAGCCCCAAGATGGCAGACCCAGTCCCCTCAACCCCCAGCAACCCAGAGCCAGCCTGAGGTGCAGGCAAGCCTCGGATGGGGGCTGCCCAGCCACTCAGGGCTGCTTGAGGCTCAGGTAACCAGGGCCAGCTGACAGTAGCAGCAGCAGAGGTGTGATGGAAGCATCACCTTCCCCTGATCACTGCGTCACCTCCCATCCATGAGGGCTTCCAGATTATGAGAGGGGACAGGCCAGACTGAAGAACCCCCAACCAGAAAATGAATTTTCATGCACCAGACCTCTAGTAAAAAATAAAAAAATAAAGATAGCCCTAACTGGTTTGGCTCAGTGGATAGAGCGAAGGCCTGTGGACTCAAAAGTCCCAGGTTCAATTCCAGTCAAGGGCATGTACCTTGGTTGTGAGCATATCCCCAGTAGGGGGTGTGCAGGAGGCAGCTGATCAATGTTTCTTTCTCATAGATGTTTCTAACACTCTATTCCTCTCCCTTCCTCTCTATAAAAAATCAATAAAATATATTTTAAAAAAATAAATAAAAAATAAAGGGGAAGTCTTAGATACTGCAAAATAATAATAATAATAATAATAATAATAATAATAATAATAATATAAGAAAGAAAACAGTATGCAGGTTCCTCAAAAAGTTAAAAATAAAATTACTACATAATATAGAAATCTTACTACTTGGTATCTATCCAAAGGAAATAAAATCAGTATCCTAAAGAGATATTTATATTTATTGCAGCTTTATAATAGCCAAGATATGGAAGCAATCTAAAAGTCTGTCAACAAATAAATGGTTAAAGATTTGGTGTATATAAATACACAATGGAATATTACTTAGCCATGAGAAGGAAGTAGTCCAGCCATTTGTCGCAACATGGATGAACTTTTAGGACAGTATGGTAAGTGAAATAAGTCAAACAGAGAAAGATGAATACTGCATAAGTATCACTTACAGTATATGTGGAATCTCAAAGCCAAACTCAGAAACAGAGGCTAGAATGGTGGTTGTCAAGGGTAGGCGTTGGGAGAAATGTTGATAAAAGGGTATAAACTTTCAATTATAAGATGAATAAGCTCTGTAAATACCATGCACATTGTGATGACTGTATAGTTAACAATACTTTATTATGTACTTGAAACTTGCAGAGAATATATCTTAGTCTCACCACACACATAAGTAATTGTGTGAGATAATGGAGGTGTTACCAAATCCTACTATAATAATAATTTCACAATATATAAATGTATTAAAGCATCACATTGTACACCTTAAACTTATACGATGTTATATGTCACTTATATCTCAATAATTTGAACAAATAAAAAATAGGCATTAAATTGGTAAAATTTACCATTTCTTTTTACCACATTGTGCAATAAACTTCTGTTTTCCCATCCAGATGTGCTCTCTATCCTTATTCACCTTGTTGTCTGCCTGGGAGGTGACCTGTGGGGATTAATTAAAAGATCCTTAACCCTCTGGTCCTGGAACCTTGACAGAAGCATAAGCAGATCCACACAAAATAATTATGACTAGTCAATCTCTCCTGAAATCATCTGAAAATAATATATAAAGAAAACACATTTCTTAAAAATTGTGACTACTCAGTATTATATAACATGTACTGCCATGACATAACAATTAGATACATGAGGGGGAGGGGGGTCCCTCAGCCCGTCCTGCCACCTCTCACAGTCCAGAAGCCCTTGGGGCCAGGAGGTGACCCAACAATCAGGGGAAAGCAAAGCCCCATCACATCTCTGCTACTGCCATTGCCAACAGTGCAAGCCTTAGCTGGCTCTGGATGCCTGAGACTCAAGTGGCCTGGGCAGCTGGATAGCTGCCATCTGAGACTTGCTTGCACCTCAGGTTGGCCCTGGGTGGCTGGGGGGCTGAAGAAACTGGGGGACTCTGGAGGCAGGTGCATGGAGTGGCTGGGCTCACCTGGGGGCAAACCCAGTCTTGCTTCATGCCTGCCACCCGAGTGGGGCTGAGAGGATTGGGCGCCATCATCTTGTGGCTGTGGGGCCACCATTTTTTAGGGTGGGGCAGTCAATTAGCATATTCTCTCCTCATTGGCTGTGGGTGCTGCCATCTTTGAGGGTGGGGCAGTCAATTAGCATATTCTCTCCTCATTGGCTGTGGGTGCTGCCATCTTTGAGGGCAGGGCAGTAATTACCATATTCCTTCTTTATTAGATAGGATTAAAGTATTTCTTAGATAGAAAGTTACTCATATTATCTAGAAATTTATATAAGTTTAGAAGTCATTATTACATGAAAACCTAGCATAATCCATCTGTGTGGGAATTGAACATTTTAGTTATTCATTACTAATATCTCAAATAAGATTCTTTAGAAAGTCCGTCCTCAGCCAATACTGGAAAAGAGCCAATGTACATTATCACCAGACACCTGTGTCCTAAATCCAAGCTATGGCAATCTGGCCACGTTAGAGCATGAAGCTGGATGTGCACAACTGAAATAAATCCATCTAACTTTTTAAGGGAAGAAGTTAAAACCCCCTTAGGGTATTCTTACACAATGTACATTTACAGATGTAGAGACCTCAGCATAAATCCCCGTATTCTACTTGGTGGCATTTTAACACCATCCTTTTCTAAGAATAAAGCAGGATGGAACTAATCCAATATCTTTAGAAAAGAGAAAATCTTTATAGAAAACATAGTGTCATTTTTAGATCAACTGATGAATGCTGTCTTTTAGAATTATAGGTATTCTTCATGCTTCCATTTGGGGGAAAAAAAAAAGAGCCCAAATATTGATACTGAATAAACTATCTTCTCTCTCTCTCTCTCTCTCTCACACACACACACACACACACACACACACACACACTCACACAATCACACATGTATATACAAGTATGGTGGTTACAAAGACATAAATGTCCTTTCCATAGAATCTTTGGTTAAGTTTGATGCCTTTTTTACAGTCCTAGCTCTTTAGTTATCTTTGGCATTTTATGTTAGGGGGTAAATAAAACACTAATTTCAAAGGCTAAGATGGAAGGGACTAGTACTAATAAAAGTGAAAAACTGAAAAGCATAGGATAGGAGATGAGACCAGCTAATTTTATTTCCTTTTTCAGTTCTTCATGGAAAGTCTTAACTTGGCCAAAATCTGTTTGGCTCAGTGGATAGAGCATCGGTCTGCGGACTGAAAGGTCCGAGATTCGATTCCGGTTAAGGGCATGTACCTTGGTTGCGGGCACATCCCCAGTAGGGGGTGTGCAAGAGGCAGCTGATCGATGTCTCTCCCTCATCGATGTTTCTAACTCTCTATTCCTTTCCCTTCCTCTCTGTAAAAAATCAATAAAATATGTTTTGTTTTGTGTTTGTTTGTTTGTTGTTGTTGTTTTTTTTAAAAGAAAGTCTTAACTCGAATGGGGTCACTATTTTAACCAGACCTCTAGGATAAAATAAGACCTCTCAGAACCTTTTTCATTCTGAAAAAAGTGATTTGGATCCAGATTGTTAAAAACAAGGCCTATGCTGTGATAAAAGTGCCCCAAGATTCAAATATATGCATAGAAAATGAC
The DNA here is from genome assembly GCA_011751065.1 of Lasiurus cinereus. NCBI lineage: Eukaryota > Metazoa > Chordata > Mammalia > Chiroptera > Vespertilionidae > Lasiurus > Lasiurus cinereus. The sequence continues at coordinate 8,341,056 of JAAGEH010002534.1, read as the reverse complement.
AAAAGAATGCTCTACAAATCATATAGAAGGTTACCCATTCACAAAGCAAACCCTCATTTTTGCTTAGACGTGAGGCTAAAATTAGAGTCATTCAATTTTCTCTAAGGATGCAGCCTCCAAACCACATAGTCACCTCTGCATAAGTGATTTCTATCTGCACATGCATTGTGCTGGGGCGAGGGGAGGAATTACAATAGGAATGTGGCAAACAAAAGAAGGAGCCAGAGACAGGCTTTGCAAAGTAGCTTGAGGTCTAGAGCAGGCTGCTCTGTGAGCCCAGAAGAGACAACTTCTTGGCATCTCTGAACAAGAGAAGCAAGTTCTTGAATTTCTTAGGACAATTTTGCCTCACCCTAAGAGAAAGTGCCTTTGCTACTAGTGATAAGTACTTTTTTTAGAAAGAAGTTGGCACTATAAAATTTTATGCTTGTGGCTCAGTGCTGTTGGTGCACTGTAGAATATGAAAATTACAAACAGAGAATGGAGTTTAGGGACAGGAAATGCAGATGTGACTTGCTAGCCTAAGAACTTTTTTCACTCTTCTAGACATCATTCTCACTAGCCCTGTCTCCTGCATTGCATGATAACAATACCTGGGCATTCAGATTGGGCTTCCTATCTGTCCCTCCATATGCATTGCTACTTCAAGTCTTCTTGCTTTTTCTTTGTTACATAAGTGATTAGAGTTAGGCTGAGATTATATTTACTCAGGGTATCTAGAGAAGTTTGAGAATACTCAGAAAAAGCTACTCCCTTACCCCCCCGAAAAAGAAAGTTGGATAAAAGATCTAGGGAAAAGCTTGTCTCTTTGCTTTTCTTAAGTTGTATGTTCCATTATTCTTGCTACCCACACTGAAAATTCTCCCTCCAGAGTCAATAGTACAAATCCAAAAAAATTTGCTTATTTAATCACCAGAATTAATCACTGGCAGAGTATTTCACGCACAGCCTCTGCACATTTTACTGACGACATTGCAGATGGTCAGCCTTTGAACCAGGTTCCCAGCCTTAGTCCTCAGGAGTTTGGGGTAAAATTATTAGAGCTAAATGGAAAATAAGAACATTGCAGCCATCATGGGAGACATGTCCAGTAAAGGGCCCCTCTTGTAATGCCTTCTCTATCTTTTCACAAATCCTTCAAAGAACTGCTCATCTTGCCACATATTAAAGGTAGTTATAAATATTTAAATCTTCAACTTTATGTTAGCTGACAGTCTCAAAGATGAGCTCATCATCCTTCCTTCATACAAGGTACACAGCTACTGTAGTAAACACCTTTCCTGAACACATGCTTCCTACAAATTATAAAAAGTGACCAAGAAAGAAAGCTTGTGTACACATTGTGAACTACTAAATGAGCTATTGTGTAAACAGTGATTGGAGCATTAGAACATACACACAATAGAATTTCCTTCACTGCGTTTCAACTGTACGCTTGTTTCTCTGCTCTGCTAAATGTAACTTATTTATTTATTTTTTCTAAGAGGAAGTCTATTTAGAAAGTCAGATGAAGTGAGTGGAAGAATAAATGGGCTCAAGAAACAAGTTATAATGGCAAAAGAAGGGCCCTGGAAGCTTAGGAGAGAGAGACAAGGAAAATGCTCCTGGTGAAAGGGGGTGAGGAAGGCGCCAGCATGTTCCACAGAGAGAACTGCCTAAATGTAATTCATTTGATCATAATCATTTTACATTTTCCATAGGTTAGAAGGATTGTGGATATAATCACAGAAAGAGCATAGTTGTTCGAGTCAGACTGCTATGGCTTTGAGTCAGATCATCTTCAATCAAGCTCTGCAAAAGTAAGAAAGTTTAGAATAGAAATATAACAAACCTTGTGGATAGTATCACTTACCATGAAGTACCATATTAAAGATGACATTTGAAAACAGGTAAAAGCACTTGGCACAAAAGAAGTATTCAATTAAACAGCAGTTCTTCTTCTTTTTTACATTGTTGGCAAACATCATGGTGAGTAATACTGCGTAGGCACTTGAAAATGTTTCTTGAAATAACCAGAGTAGTATAAATTCAGCAGCTTGGTAGTGCTTCATTCTTAATGTTTGTTAATTCCAGATCACAAATCACCATGTTCAACAACACAAAGTCACTTAGTCACATTTCTCCTACAAAATTTTGACAGGTCACTTTAGTTCATTAAGTAAGTAAACCTACTTACCCTGTGAGTTAGTTCAACCCAAGGACTCAACCATATGAAATAAGAAATTTTAACTATACTTGTTGGACTCTCCAAGATATTTCTTCTCTTCTGTCTTGTTTGTCTCTATGGAAGGCAATAAAATTTGCTTTATTGAAAAAGCATAAGCCCCATCTAAAGCAACAGTCTGGACTGGAATGAGCGAAATTATTAGTTGTGATGCTGTAGAAAAGTGCCTTCAACTATTTCCAGGCATCAGATTTCATACTGGTCTAATAAGAATGATAATACTCACTAAACTATGCTGTAATGAAATTTATGTCTGTTCCATCCTTCCCCAGAGCGCGCTTGCGCTC
>JAAGEH010002534.1:8270268-8338535 GCA_011751065.1 Lasiurus cinereus | reverse complement strand
CTCTCTCTCTCTCTCTCTCTCTCTCTCTCACTATAGCTCACTACTGAAGACATTTTGAAAATCCTATTCCTTCTTTTCAGACATCCTTTTATGAAAGAAAAGTTTGGCTATAACATGTTAAAGGAAATTTGGATTCACATTCAGGAAATACTGACAGATTTCTTTCATCATGTATGTTGTTACCTCACAGACATATTGCATATAGAGATAATAAGAGATGTAAGAAGATTTTGAGAGAACATACCATTTTGGAGAACACATAGAGAAGATTGGGGGATACAAAAGGTTCCATATTGGGGTTGTGAGGTAGGTAAATAATAATAGCAGTTCTAGGTACCTCAGAAATTACACGTGAACCGGGTTTTTCATCAAAATTAAATTCATGTAAAGGCTTAGTAATAGTTCTTGTTTCACATTAATGACCACTCCATTCTTTGTAAACCTTTTTTCTTTCATTTCTTTAGACTCTAGCTGCTTTGGGTTCTATTCTATTTTGTGCACATGTGTCAAAATTCCAACTGTCCTCAGTCAACATTCTGCTGGGAGGTGGTGCGGTATAACGGTTCAAGGACTGGCTCTGGGGCCAGATCACCTGGACTTGAATTCTGACTCTGCACTTATTATCTTTCTGCCCCTGGGTTGGTTACAAGACCTCTCTTAATAGGTTTTTGTGGTATAGAATATACATTAAATACAAAATCTTCCAATTTAAACATAGATCTAGTTACAAAATCTATACCAAACTTTCACACATGCTTAATTTAAGCTTACAAAGCATATGCTTAATGTTTAATTGGGAGGCTTTGGCTCTGTGTAACAGATATCCTTCTGGATAGACTTACAGAGAAAGGTCATCTGTGTGTTTGTAAATGAGTAAGCCCAGAACTAGATATGCTCATGCTTCAGCCTTGGTCCTGAATTATCCCATGGGCTCACTGGGGTGGGTCATAAGGACCAGGTTCTTTCTATCTATGTGGCAGCACACACTCATATTTCTTAGGTGGTTGCCCCATAGTGGCAAGTTTGCTGCCAGAAGCAATCTGCGCTTTGTGCCTATTCTTGTGGCTTGAGGTGGGGAATGTCAGGGGGAAAAGAGAGATTATGGAATTTCTGAGGAGGGACTCTTTTTTCAAAACCCCCAGGAAGTCTCTTCTAGTTTCTTATTGGCCTATATTACCCTAGTGTTCCCCATCCCTAAAAGGAATGAAATTAGCATGATTAGTTAGCCTAAAACGCTTGGGGAGGAGTAATGGGACACAGGAAAACAACTACTACAATGCCAAACTTCTTCATGTGTATTAGTAAAAACTTAGGAGGAAAGGAGATGATTCGGTTAATAAAATAGTTTGTTGTTATAGGACTTATTTCAGAATCATGTGATTCAAGTCATGTGTGGGGAACATCTTCACAGTCATGTAGCAGACAGTGCCATTTAACTTATTTTACGTTACCTGTGATTAGATGATGTTAATCTCTGGACTACAGGGGGCAAAGAAAAAATATATTTATTAATTACCATGCTATATGCAACCAATAAAAATAGTGGCCAACATAAAAAGAACAACAAAACAAAGGTTATAGTAGTGTTTGCTGTCTGAATATCTGTTTTGTTATGGAAAAGCATACTGTAAGTAACTAATACACATTTCCCTCTTTTCATCTGCCCCAACTAGAAGAAATACTTAACACAACCATTCAGATTAGAAGACAAGTAAAATTAGAATAGAGTGGAAAGCCAACTGAATTATATTGTAGATGTTCACATCACAAAAAGTCACAAGTAAGCCTTAGTTGCTGATGAATTAATATTAGCAGATGAAATATAAATGGTGATTCTCAGATAGACCACCAATATTACTAAAAAATAAATAAATAACTTTATAGACCTCTAAACCCCCAAGATAACTGTATTATGTTTCAAGACAACTTGTATTTATAGATTAATTTTACAGGTCAATGAGGTTGTTCACAATTCTTACAGAATTATCATTAATGAATGTGAGAAATGCAACAGGCAGATCATGTTTGATTTTAGTAATTTGAGATAGACATTTAAAAGTTAAAATTATGTTGCATTGAACATTCTTGTGCTACCAGAAAAGAAAATTGATACAAGAACTACAAATGAGGAGCAATGATAAATAATGCTATTTTATTTTCAAGAAATATTCTACTAAGTCATGAATGTATTTATGTTAGGGATAGTCATGTTTAATATCCACATTAACCACCTGAAAATGGGTATAAACAATGTACTAATGAAATTTGCAGATGATACTAAATTGAAGGGTAATGCTAACATGCATAATGAAAGGATATATGATTTTGAAAGAGTATATGTGAACAAAAGTGACTTATATTTAAAAAAAATAGATAAATACAATGCATATAATTTTTTTAAAAAGTCATTCTATGGAAGGAAAGTAAAGCATAAATAATGCACAGAGAGGTTAACACCCATTTAAAGAAGACTTTAGTAATAATGCAAAAATGTAATGGAGTCACAATATTTGAGGACAAACTATCTTAAATTTTTATTTTACAGTGAGAGGAAAATACAGTTTCCAAGAGTTCTCATAAACCAAGAGTCAAATATTGAAAAACAATTTGATGTTTTTTATTTTTTATTTTGTTAATTTTTTAAATTAATGTATTACATGTGTACATATTTTTCCACTACCCCACCCCCACTTCCATTCATGCCCTAACCAACCAGTGTCTTGTGTCCTTTGGTTATATTTATATGCATGCATACAAGTCTTCAGATGATCTCTTATCTACCCCACCTCTCCCTAATCTTCCCACTGTAATTAGACAGTCTGATGCTTTACTGCCTCTGTATCTATTTTTTTGTTCATCAGTTTATAATGTGCTTTATTGTCCATAAATGAGTGAGATCATGTGGTATTTTTCTTTCATTGACTGGCTTATTTCAACTAGCATAATATTCTCCAGTTCCATCAAGGTAGCTGCAAATGTTAAGAATTCCTTCTTTTTTATGACAACATACTATTCCATTGTGTAGATGTACTATAGTTTTCTGATCCAGTCATCTGCTGACAGGAACCTAGGCTATTTCCAAATCTTAGCTATTGTAAATTGTGCTGCTATGAGCATAGGGGTGCATATATCCTTTCTGATTGGTGTTTCTAGTTTCTTAGGATATATTCCTAGAAGTGGTATTACTGGGTCAAATGGGAGTTCCATTTTTAGTTTTTTGAGGAAATTCCATACTGCTCTCCAAAGTGTCTGCACCAATGTGCATTCCCACCAGCAGTGCATACGGGTTCCTTTTTCTCTGCATCCTCACCAATATTTGTTGTTTATTGATTTGTTGATGATTGCCATTCTGACAGGTGTGAGATGATATTGCATTGTCCTTTTGATTTGCATCTCTCGGATAATTAGTGACTTTGAGCATGTTTTCAAGTATCTCTTGGCCTTTTTCTGTCTTATTTCAAAAAGATTCTATTTGGGTCCATTGCCTATTTTTTTAATTGGATCATTTATCTTTCTTTCATTAAGTTGTATAAGTTGCTTGTAGATGTTGTATATTAAATCTTTATCAGTAATAACATTTGCAAATATGTTCTCCCATACAGTGGGCTTTCTTGTTGTTTGGTTGATGGTTTCTTTTGCTGTGAAAAAGCTTTTTATTTTGATGTAGTCCCATTTGTTTATTTTCTCTTTAGCTTCCATTGTCCTAGGAGCAGTATCAGTGAACAAGTTACTTTGGCATATGTCTGAGATTTTGCTGCCTGTGGATTCCTCTAGTATTTTTATGGTTTCCTATCTTATGATTAAGTCCTGTAACCATTTTGAGTTCATTTTTGTGTATGGTGTAAGTTGGTAGTCTAGTTTCAATTTTTTTTGCATGTATCTGTCCAATTTTCCCAACACCATTTGTTGAAGAGGCTGTCTTGACTCCATTGTATGTTCATGTGTCCGTTGTCAAATACTAATTGAGCAGAGTGATTTGGGTTGATATCTGGATTCTCTAATCTATTCCATTGGTCTATATGTCTGTTCTTGTGCCAGTACCAGGCTGTTTTGAGAAGAGTGGCTTCGTAATACAGCTTTAAATCTGGTATTGAAATCCCACCTACTTTATTCTTCTTTTTAAGGATCACTGTGACTATTCCGGGTCTTTTTTTGTTCCAGGTGAATCATTGGAGAGTTCTTTCTAGGTCTGTGAAATATGTCATTGGTATTTTAATGGGGAGTGCATTGAATTTATAGATTGCTTTGGGTAGTATGATGTTGATTCTCCCAATCCATGAGCATGGTATGCTCTTCCATCTGTTTATGTCTTCCTCTATCTCTTTTTTCAGAGTCTTGTATTTTTCTGCATATACGTCTTTTACCTCCTTAGTTAAATTTATTCCTAGGTATCTTAATTTTTTTGGTGTGATGGTAAATGGGATTGCTTTTTTAGTCTCTCTTTCTGTAAGTTCACTATTAGTGTATAGAAATACCATAGATTTCTTGGCATTAATTTTGTATCCTGATACATTGCCAAGTTCATTTATAAAGTCTGTTAGTTTTTTGATGGAGTCTTTTGGGTTTTTTATGTACAGTATCATGTCACCTGCAAATAAGGAAAGCTTTACTTCTTATTTTCCAATATGGATGCCTTTTATTTCTTCTTCCTGTCTAATTGAAATGGCTAATACTTCCAGTACTATGTCAAGCAGGAGTAGTGAGAGTGGACATCCCTCTCTTATTCCTGTTCTTAGGGGAAATAGTTTTAGTATTTTCCCATTGGGTATGATGTCAGCTGTGGGTTTGTCATATATGGCTTTTATATTACAAATGTATCATTCTTCTATTCCCACCTTGTTGAGAGTTTTTATCAAGAAAGGGCATTAGATTTTGTCAAATGCTTTTTCTGCATCAATTGATATGACTATGTGATTTTTATCTCTCAATTTGTTTATGTTATGTATCACATTTATTGATTTGTGGATATTGTACCATCCTTGCATTCCTGGGATAAATCCTATTATGGTGTGTGATCTTTCTGATGTACTGCTGGATCCGATTTGCTAGAATTTTGTTGAGGAATTTGGCATCTATGTTCATGAAAGATATTGGCCTGTAATTCTCTTTCATTGTATTGTCTTTATCTGGTTTTGGTATTAGGGTGATGCTGGCTTCATAGAAGGTGCTTAGAAGTGTTCCTTCCTCTTGAATTTTTTGGAATAGTCGGAGGAGAATAGGTTTTAATTCTTCTTTGAATGTTTGGTAAAACTCTCCTGTGTAGCCATCTGGCCCTGGGCTTTTGTTTGCTGGAAGCTTTTTGATGACTGCTTCAATTTCTTCCATAGTTATTGGCCTACTGAGATGTTTAGATTCTTCCTGATTGAGTTTTGGAAGGTTATATTTTTTTAGGAATATGTCCATTTCCTCCATGTTGTCCAGTTTGTTGGATTAGAGTTGTCCATAGTATTTTTTTAACAATCCTTTTTATTTCAGTGGGGTCTGTTGTTATTTTACTGCTTTCATTTCTGATTTTGTTTATTTGGATCCTTTCTCTTTGCTTCTTGATGAGCCTAGCAAGAGGTTCATCAATCTTGTTTATCCTTTCAAAAATCCAGCTCTTAGTTTTGTTGATCTTTTGTATTGCTTCTTTGGTTTCTATATCATTTATCTCCACTCTAATCTTTACTATTTCCTTCCTTCTGCTTACACTGGGCTTTTCTTATTGCTTTCTTTCTAGCTCTTTGAATTGTAGGGTTAGGTAATTTATTACCATTGTTTCTTGTTTTTTGCAGTAGGCTTGTAGAGCTATGAACTTCCCTCTCAAGACTGCTTTTGCTAATTCCCATAGATTTTTGGATTGTTGTGTTTTCATTGTCATTTGCTGCCATGATGTTTTTTATTTCTTCCTTAATCTCTCTGGAAAACCAGTCATTGTTTAATAGCATTCTGTTTAGTCTCCATGTGTTTGATTTCTTTTAATTGTTTTTATTGTAGTTGATTTCCAATTTTATGCCATTGTGACCTGAGAAGATGCTTGATATAATTTCTATCTTCTTGAATTTGAAGAGACTTTGCCTATGACCCAACATATGGTCTATCTTTCAAAATGACCCATGTGCACTTGAGAAGAACATATATTCTGTGTCTTTGGGATGAAATGTTCTGAAGATGTCAATTAATTCCATCTGGTCTAGTGAGTCATTTAAGATTGATGTTTCTTTTCTGATTTTTTGTTTAGAGGATTTGTCCAATGTTGATAGTGGGGTATTAAAGTATCCTACTACCTCTTCCTTGGTATCCTGCAGGAGTGTTTTGTGTATTTCGGTGCTCCTGTATTGGGTGCATATATATTTACCAGAGTTATTTCTTCTTGTTGGATTGCTCCCTATAGTATTATGAAGTGCTCTTCCTTATCTCTTCTTATATCCTTCACTTTGAGATCTAACTTGTCAGATATAAGTATTGCTACCCCAACTTTTTTTTCATTCCTATTTGCCTGAAAAATCATTTTCCATCCCTTCACCCTCAGTCTGTATACGTCTTTTTTTCTGAGGTGGGTTTCTTGTAGATGGCAGATATATGGGTCATGCTTTCTTATCCAATCTGTTACCCTATGTCTTTTGATTAAAGCACTTAATTCACTTACATTTAAAGTTATTACTGATAGGGAGAATCCAAGATGGTGGCATAGGTAAACACCTACACTGCTGCCTCACACAACAATTTCAAAACTACAACTAAAAGACAGAATGGACATCATCCAGAACCATAGGAAAGCTGACTGAGTGGAAATTCTACAACTAGAAGGAAAGAGAGGGGCTCACAGTGACCCAGAGTAGCTGCAAAGAGCTGAGGTACAGAGATGCACTCGTGGAGAGAGCGGGTGCCGGAGAACCTGGTTGATCTTCTCTGGCAGGAGGGAAATGGAGACTCCCAACGGCATTGAACCCCTTATCCTACGACACTAAACCCCAGATCCAGCTGAAACTCATACGGGGAAGTTTGGACTGTGAAAAGGGAGAAGTGCACAGAAATTTAGGGGAATCACAAAAGATCAGAAGTCTGGTGATGCGCACGGCACTGTGCGCAGAGGACTGACTGCTGTTTGTAAGGCTGGCTTTCACGAGTGGGCGGGAGACAGACTCTCCCAACTGTGCCACTTCTAACTCCACTAAACCCCAGTTTTAGGTGAAACCTGGGGACCCAGATTCATATGGTCCCAGAGTGCAGGGGAGCCAGAGGGGCAGCAGTCTAGAGATACTGTGAGAGAGCATGTGCATGCACAGGGACCGCTCCAGCGATTACCCAGTCACGTGAGACTCAGGGGCCGTGGAGGGCGGGGCCGACTGGAAGGCAAGGCGGTCCATTAAGCCCTGAGACTTCACCCATCCCAAGCTCCACAGAGAGGCTTCTGTAGTTTTGCAAGTCTGGTATCATAAGGCTGAATCAAACACAGAAGTTCTCCTGGCATAGTGAAAATGCTGAGACAAGGGAAGGGATCACAAACAAAAGAAATGGAGGAAAACAAACGATTGGATATAGAGTTCAAAACCACGTGATGAGTAGCAAGACCTACAACCAAGAATACTCTAACCAGCAAAGCTATCATTCAGAATTGAAGGGCAGATAAAGAGCTTCACAGATAAGAAAAAGCTAAAGGAGTTCATCAACTCCAAACCAGTATTATATGAAATGCTAAAAGGTACTCTTTTAGAAGAGGAAGAAGAAAAAGGTAAAAGCCAAAAAATTATGAACAACAAATACATATCTATCAACAAGTGAATCTAAAAAATAAGTGAATTAAAAATTTGATCAACAGAATAAATTGGTGAATATAATAGAATCAGGAGCACAGAAAGGGAGTGGACTGATAATTATCAGGGGGGGAAGGGAGGAGGGGTGTACAGGGAGAAACAGGACAAAAATCATACACCTATGGATGAGGTCAACGGAAGGGACATAAGGGTAGAGGGAAGGGTGGGAGCCGGGTGGAGTGGAGCTATGGAGGGAAAAGAGAGAAACAAATGTAATAATCTGAATAATAAAGATTTAATTAAAAAAATAAAGTTATTACTGATAGGTACTTACTTATCACCATTTGAATTCTTTACCCCTGTGTTCCTTCTTCACTTCCTACTTCTTCTTTTTACAGCAGACCCTTTATCATTTCTTGCATTGCTGTTTTGGTGGTAATAAATTTACTTAGTCCTTTCTTATCTATGAAGCTCCTGATTTCACCTTCAATTTTGATTGAAAGCCTTGCTGGGTATGGTATTCTTGGATTCAGACCCTTCCTTTGCATAACTTGCTATATTTCATTCTATTCCCTTCTGGCCTGATGAGTTTCTGTTGGTAAATCAGTTGCTAGTCTGATGGGGGTTCCTTTGTAGGTAACATTCTGTCTCTCTCTGGCCACTTTTAAAGTTCTTACTTTGTTATTGGTGTTTGTCAATTTAATTATAATGTTCCTTGGTGTTGGTCTTTTGGGATTTAGTTTCCTTGGGACTCTGTGAGTTTCTGTGATTTGTGTGGGTTTTTTCTTCCCTCTATCAGGGAAGTTTTCTGTCATTATTTCTTCAAATTGTTTTTTTATTCCTTCCTCAGTTTTCTCTCCTTCTGGTACCCTTATTATGTGGATGTTGTTTTGTTTTGTGTTGTCCGTAATTTTCCTTAGGCTTTCCTCCTGTTTTTTAATTTTTTTTCTAGAAGCTGCTCTACTTGGATATTTTTTTCTACCTTGTCTTCTAATTCACTGATGCAGTCCTCTTTGATGCTTTCTATTGAGTTCTTTACAGCAGCAATATCATTTTTCATTTCCTCTTGGTTCTTACTCATATTGTTGAATTTGTCTTCCATTCTTTTCAGCCACATTATGACCATTTCTCTGAATTCTTTCTCTGGCAGGTTGTTTGCCTCCATTTCCTTTACTTCTTTTTCTGGTGATGCCTGCTTTTCTTTCATATGCGGGCTGTTTCTTTGTCTGCCCGTGGCCTCTCTTTTCCAGGTGTTCAGTTAAGTAGTTATCTCTCTCCTGCATTGGTTTAAAGGCACAAAATACAATACAACTAGGTACAATGCACAAGGACTGAATAGAAATATATTCATGATATTAATAGTCACAAATAAAGGTGACCATCAGAGAGAGACAAATTAGGGGATAGGAGAAAAAGAAGAAAAGAGAAAAGAGAAGAAAAGAAAAGAAATGAATAGGAAAGAAAGGAGTGTCAAAATGAAATTGAGAGAAGAGAGAAAAAAGAAAAAAATAAAAAGAAAAAAAGGAAAGAGAAGGAGAAGGAGAACAAATTATATATATGGAAAAACCTCTAATAGAACAGCATTAATCCTGTTACCTGGAGATTGATGCAAACTACAAACAACAACTAATATCAAGGGAGGCAATGAAAAACAGAAGTAAAAAACAAACAAACAAAGCAAATAAAAATAAAAACAAAATAAGAAGAATAAGCAAAACAATCTCACAAAAAAGTACTAAAAAAGTCAATATAATCAACATTTAAGCAAACAACAACAAAAGGACAGAGATAAAAACAATTTTTTGGATAGTGGAGATAGAGAAGAGAGAGGTGTGTATGGACTTGGAGCAAGAGATTGGAAATTAGATATAAAAGTGGAGTGAAATGTTAACAGCATAAAACAAAAGAATACGCTTATGAGCTGTAGCTAAATAGAGGTGAACACATGTAAACTACAGAGTGAAATGAAACAAAGCTTGACCAGCTATCGAATGCTGTATCCATGTGTTATGAAGCACTATTAATGTGTTTTTAAATATTAGGAGGAAGAAAAGACACTATTCTATTTTTTATTTATTTCAGGGAAATAAAGGGAGAGAAAGAGAGTTAGAAACATCAGGGATGCCTACTAGGAATGGAGCCTAAAACCTGGACATGTGCCCTAACCAAGAATCAAACCAGGACCTCCTGGTTCATGGATTGACACTCAGCCACTGAGCCACAGTAGCTGGGCAAGACATTACTCTATTTAAAAACTATTTTAGAAGGACCCAAGAACCTACTGAGTTGTTTATCACATAACTGTTAATATTCTATGCCTTCAATGAGTTGCAAGGCCTTTCATGACCTGTCTTCCAAAGATTTATAGTGTCATCTCCTGCCATATCCCCCAACACACACAGACACACACACACACACACACACACACACACACACACACACACACACCATAAATTATTCACACCAAAAAACATTTCCCAAACATGTTATACACACATTGTTCCCTCTAATTAGAATGTTTTCAAAATAGATAATTTCTTCTGATCTTTCAACGTGCAGTCAAATACCATCTTCTCTAGCAAACCTCACAGTACCTTCCCTTCACCACCTTTTCTGCTCCTCAGACAAAATCAGTTATTCTTTCTTTTTTTTCCTTCACAATTTCAAGTATCATTTATTAGGTACCTAATATGTGCCAGATACTGTGGTAAGTATTTTCAATGTCTTATTATCTTCACAGTAACACCTCAAAGTAGGTATTATTCTCTCCATGAGTAAGTTCAGACCCAGAAAAATTTAGAACTATGTCCAAAGTCATGAAGCAGTTGACAGAACTCCACTTACTCCAGTCACTCCAAATCACATTTCATGTGATCATCTTGCCATCTTTATGCATCAGCTCTCATCTTTATAATTGTGTTCAGTAATTTTTTTTTTTTTGTCTGTGAGAAGGCAAACGAGTGCCATTAGTTTTAAATACGGCTCTGGAGCCACATTGTTTGGTTTTAAATTCTGGTTGTGATTTTGTTAGTTGAATGACCCTGAGTGGTTTAGTTAGCCCCACAGTGCCTCAGTTTCTTCACAACTAAAATGGGGATAAGACAGCTCCTCCCCATCTGGTGGTTTTGAAGGTTAAATGCGCTAGTCCATATAATAAATATAATAGAGACTGCCTTGTTATAAGTACTCTAAAACTCATTACAGCACTCCATGCTTGTTAGTTGTGATTATTGATTTAGTTAGCTCTATTTCATACAGACTATGAACTTCACAGAGGTAGAAATAATAGCTCATTCATCTTTTCATGTACTCCATCTACCACAGTGTCTTTAGCAGCAGCTTTCAAGGCAGAATTACAAAAGTATGTGGAGGGAGGAGTAATAGAAGGGAGGAGAGAGTCCTATAAATGACACCAATATAAGGTTGCTATAAGTCACTTTTTGCTGTCAGGGGGTGGGCAAGAAGAAAAAAAAAACTTGTCAGCCTGGTAGACTCCAACAATCCATAATTGCACTCTTCCACCTGGGAAGGTATGATATATGCTTCAGAACCAATTTCCCCTTGGAAAAGGTATTGGGAGATAGTGAAAACTCTCAAGGGCTAAGAAGGCATGCTAGCATGTCAGGAGTTGTTCAATTGCAGTTATAACTAATCCCTGCCCCCTCAGCCCAGAGCTGCCAACTCTACTTTTTCATGCTGTACTAGGCCCGCAGTCCAGAATTGGTGTCTGCTATACAATGGTAAAAAGTTCCCTTAAGGAAGGATATGCCTCAGTGATTAAGGTCGGCAGACACTGTAATGTGTTCAGCTCTCCTGCTTGCTATTCTTCTGACCCTTTCTATTTTAATATACTTTGTGATTTTTGCCTACCTTTCCAAAATTTCAAACTGCCCACCCCTTGATGGCTCCAGAGGAGCCACAATAAACTAAGTGTCTTTTTGTCTTTCTTCTTGACCCATGTGTGGCTGACACCTGCACTCACTGACACAGGATAGTTATCCTTGCATTGTTTCATGTTGGTGAAATTTTCTAATCCTAATCCTGTGTCCAGACTAGCAACACTGATGACCAGTCTAGTTGTAAGGAAACAAATGTGCACCTCTTCTTGAGCACTGAATCCTTTCCAGAAACACTGTGGTCACAGAAGAAGCTGTGTAGAATCTTATATAAAAAAGAGGTAATATGCAAATTGATCCTCACACCCTCACAAGATGGCTGCCTATAACCGGGTCAGCGGGGGGTTAGTGAGGGACAACCAAAAAACTAAACAGCATGCTGTGTGGGGCAACCAGGCTGATAGGGGCAGGGGGCAGTTGGGGGCAACCAGGCTGGCATAGGAGGTAATTGGGGGTGACCAGGCTGGAAGAGGGGGCAGTTGGAAGTGATTAGGCTGGCAGGGGGGCAGTGAGGGGTGACTAGGCCAGTGGGGGGTGGGGCAATTAGGAGTGACCAGACCAGTAGGGAGGGGGAAATTTGGGGTGACCTGGCTGGCATCAGGGATCAGTTAGGGGTGATCAGGCTGGCATGCAGAGGCAGTGAAGGTTGATCAGGCTGGCATGGGGGCAGTTAGGAGTGACCAGGCAGGCAGATAGGTGAGCAATTAGGATCCAGTGTCCCAGGATTGTGAGAGGGATGTCCAACTGCTGGTTTAGGCCCTATCCCTGGGATCAGGCCTAAACCAGCAGTTGGACATCCCCCAAGGAATCCTGGGTTGGAGAGAGTGCGAGCTGAGCTGAGGGGATGCCCCTCACCCTTGTTCACAAATTTCGTGTACCAGGCCTCTAGTCTACATATATTAACGCCTATGCAACCATTCCACTATTCCACCATTTAACCAGTAGCTATGGTGTCCACTGACCACCAGGGCATAGATACTCAATATACAGGCATGAAAACATGAAACAGACTGATGAATCTTAGAGGGAAGGGCATAGAAAGGAGTGTGGGAAGATATTATATGCATACTGGAGGCCCAGTGTTCAGATTCATGCCCTGGTGGGGTCCCTTATCCTGGCCTGTGGGGATCAGGCTAAACTTGTAGTCGCAGATTGCAAGAGGGTGCAGGCCAGGTGAAAAGACCCCCCTGTTGCACGAATTGTGCACCAGGCCTCTAGTAATAGATAACAGTTAAAGGCATGGGAATTAAGACCATACTGACCTGATCTAGAGTTCCATCTCTTTCATACTTTCTTCTATTACTTTGGGCAAATTACTTACCTGTCTAAATCTCAGTTTCCTATATAATGAGGCACATAATGAATCTTAACTTGTGGGATTGTTAAATTTAAATATTTAATTAATGTATAAAGTAGGTTGGAATTAATGTTGTTATTATTAAAAATAGATTCTCAAATGATTGGTTCAGAGATCAACCATGACTGAATATGAGGCTCAAAAAATAAAAACAAATCATCATTATTATTAAAGTATCTTAATTAAAACCTAGAAAGGACCTTAAATATCCAATCATCTTCTGTAAGAAATGAGGAAATTGTGAACCAGAGGGCAAGATTCATGGCTCAAGCACTAATGAAAGGAAAAATCCACACTCCTATATCCCAAATGAAGATAGCCTAGATTTCATAACTGAAAATTTGAATGCCTTTATTCTGTTTATTTACACTTTCATCCACCCATCCATCCACCCATCCTTTCAGGAGATATTTACTGTAGAGCATCTGCTATGTGTCAATCTCTCTCCTGGGTCCTGGGGATTTGTAATCATAGCCCTAACCTTCATGGTGCTTCCATCCTTTCTTGTGCTTCTCATAGCACTCTAACTTCTGTCTCTACCAATCAAAAAAAGCCCTGATGTCCTTTCTGCAGATTAAAAGTAACTCTTTTAGAAAGACTTAAATATCAGCAAATTTTGAGGAAACAAACTTCTCATTGATAGCATTGGATCTCACGGATAAACCATTTTAATCAAAACATCATTTAGAAGTCTGTAGGTAAACATATTCTTCATGTGAACACAGTAACTCTCTCTCTTTCTCTTTTTTTTTCTGTTTCTTCTCTTGCCTATTATATCTTCTCTCCCCTTAATACAGTAAAGTACACACTAGAACTTAAGCACTAGAAGCCTGAATATTTTGTGTTTGTTTTAATTAATTGTAAACCACACAAGAACAGAAGCTGTTTTTTTTTAAATACCATTTTTGTGTCCTTGGCATTTGTTAGGTCCTCTATAAATGAATTGATAGTAACAAAGTTTCAATGCGTAGTTAGAAGCTCTTCTGCAAGATAGTTAATCACCGACTATTACTAATAGCTAAAATACTTCTGCTTTTGTCTAAAATAAGTGTACTTTGAAATTAGTTAGCAGAGGAGGTAAGCTCTATCTCATTGGCAGCAGATAGTAATCAATCCTATATAATAAAAGGCTAATAGACCAAATGCACAGGACCTGCCCCCTGGTGAATCAGTACACTCCCACAGGGGGAGCGCCGCTCAGCCAGAAGCCAGGCTCACAGGTTGGGGAGCGCAGCAGCAGTGGCAGGAGCCTCTTTTGCCTCTGTGGAAGCACTGAGGATATGTCCAAGGGCTCTGGTACTGGGAGAGGGCACAGGTCAGGCTGAGGGACTCCCCCTACCCTGAGTGCACAAATTTCATGCACTGGGCCTCTAGTAAAATTCAAGAGGAATGGTCTCTTCCAGCAGTTATATCTCAAAGTGTCCCATTTGTGACTACCCTGTGCTCACTCTGAAAGGTTTGGCATCTTAGAACCCTATCCATTTAGCAGCTGAAAATATCCAAGGTAAAATGGATGGGAACCCAGATGGAAATTTTAGCTTCATGGAAGCCATTCACAAGGGAAATGTTGAAGTGCTGGAAAGATGCGAACTGCTGAATCTTTCCTGGGCAGTTTTGTTTGATGCAAGCATATCCTGAAGACATTCCAGATCACTGAAATAAAGTGAGTCATAATTGTTTTGCTGGTAGAGGGTATTGTCTTTAATTTATTAAAAATGTAACATCTGTGAAGCAAAATAAAGCAAAGCACAGTAACATGAGGTCTGCCTATATAGTACTGGGTGACAAAAAGTTTTCCCCTTTTTTCATAGGATAAAATTTATTTATCTATTTCTTTGTTTCTTAAACAAGCAACCCACAGGTGTTATTGACCTGGCAAAGAAGAATCAATTTATGAAATAGATGCTCCTCTGAAACCTCAGCAGAATATTCAAGCACCTAACTTTCTTCCTCTCTTTATACTTCCCTAGCTTCATCTTTTCAGTAAATCTTCCCAGCTGGTCAAGCCCCAAAATGTGGGCATTAAATTATCCTGGACTTTTTTTATAATCCGAGTTCACTCCCTCATCAGGTCCTATTGTCCCTACCCTTCAAATTCATGTAAGATCTGATTACCCACCACTGCTACCACCAAAGCCCATTAATCTGTCTTAAGTCAATAGTTCCTGCAACAGTTCTGCTCTGTACATGCCTCCTTCACCCTATCCCCAACAAAGGGGCCAGAATGATTTTGTTAAAAGCAGTTAATTCACTTCATTCATGAGACAAAAATCCATTGTTTCCCATCTCTTGAAGTAAATGTCTAATTTACTCACTATGGACAATAGGTCCCTACATGAACTGGACCACCTTCCCACTGGGACCTCATTTCTAGCCACTTACTTCATTACTATTTCTTCAACACATACTAGGCATATTGCTACCTTAGAAACTTTGCATCTACTGTAGCTCCTACCTGGAGCTCTCTTCCCCCAACATCTATAAGGCTTACTCTCTTACCTTCGTTGGCCTTTTCTCAAATATTATATTCTCAGTGAGGCCTTTCCTAGTAATTCTATCTGAATTCATAATCCACCACATGCATAGTATATTTCATCTCCCTTTCTGTGATTTGCTATTCTTCTTTGTTTGTATTACTATCCAACATACTGTGTATTATGCTTATTATTTATTATCTAACCCCCTTAATGAGAGTGTAAAGAAATACGAGGTTAGAATTTTTGCCTCTTTTGCTCATTGTTTTATTTTTTATTAAATCTTTATTATTCAGATTATTACATTTGTTTCTCCTTTTTCCCCTCCATAGCACCCCTCCTCCCAGCTCCCACCCTTCCCTTTGCCCTTACCTCCCTCCCATTGACCTCATCCATAGGTGTATGATTTTTGTCCAGTATCTCCCTGTACAACCCTCACCTCTTTCCCCCTGAAAATTATCAGTCCACTCCCTTTCTGTGCTCCTGATTCTATTATATTCACCAGTTTATTCTGTTGATAAAATTTTTAATTCACTTAATTTTTAGATTCACTTGTTGATAGATATGTATTTGTTGTTCATAATTTTTTTGGCTATTACCTTTTTCTTTTTCCTCTTCTAAAAGAATACCTTTCAGCATTTCATATAATACTGGTTTGGAGTTGATGAACTCCTTTAGCTTTTTCTTATCTGTGAAGCTCTTCATCTGCCCTTCAATTCTGAATAATAGCTTTGCTGGATAGATTATTTTTGGTTGTAGGTTCTTGCTGTTCATCACATTGAATATTTCTTGTCACTCCCATCTGGCCTGCATCGTTTCTGTTGAGAAATCAGCTGACAGTCGTATGGGTGCTCCTTTGTAGGTAATGAACTGTTTTCCACTTGCTGCTTTTAATATTCTCTCTTTGTGTTTTGCTCTTGGTATTTTAATTATGATGTGTCTTGGTGTAGTCCTCTTTGGATTCCTTTTATATGGGGTTCTGTGTGCTTCCTGGACTTGTAAGTCTATTTCTTTTACCAGATGTGGGAAGTTTTCAGTCATTATTTCTTTAAATAGGTTTTCAGTATCTTGCTCTCTCTCTTCTTCTGGCACCCCCACAATTCTGATGTTGGTACGTTTGAAGCTGTCCCAAAGGCTCCTTATATTATCTTCATATTTTTAGATTCTTTTCTCTTCTTGCTTTTCCAGTTGAATGTTTTCTGCTTCTTTATGTTTCAAAATTTTTACTTGATTTTTGCCTTTCTCTAGTCTGCTGTTAGGACTCTGTATAATATTTTTTATTTCAGTCAGTGTATGTTTAATTTCTAGTTGGTCCTTTTTCATCTCTAGTTGGATCTTTTCCATCTCTAGTTGGCTCTTTTGCATCTCTAGTTGGTCCTTTTTCATCTCCTCTTGGCTCTCGCTAACTTTATCCAACTTTTTTATCATAGTCTTGAAAAACCTTATAAGTGTGGTTTTGAACTCTATATCCAGTCGTTTGTTTTCTTCCATTTCTTTTGTTTGTGATCCCTTCCCTTGTCTCAGCATTTTCACTATGCTGGGAGAGCTTCTGTGTTGGATTCAGCCTTATGATACCAGACTTGAAAAACCGCAGAAGCCTCACGTTACTGGGTAATCGCTGGAGTGGTCCTTGTGCTTGTGCACCCACAGTGCCTCTAAACCACTGCCCCTCCAGCGGCTCCCCTGGGCTCCAGGACCACAGGAGTCTAGGTCTCCAGGGTTTCTCCTGAAACAGGGGCTTAGTGGAGTCAGAATTCGCACAGTTGGGAGGGTCTGTCTCCTGCCTGCTCGTGAAAGCCAGCGGCACAATCAGCAATCTGTCCTCTGCGGTGCAGTGCCGTGCGCTCCACCAGACCTCTGATCTTTTGCGACTCCCCTAAATTTCCATGCACCTCTCCCTTTTCACAATCCAAAATCCCCCCGTATGAGTTTCGGCTGGATCTGGGGTTTAGTGTCCTAGGATAAGGGGTTCAATGCCTTTGAGAGTCTCCGTTTCCCTCCCGCCAGAGAAAACCAGCCAGGTACTCTGGCACCCGCTCTCTCCACATGCGCGAGTCTCCTGTACCTCAGCTTTTTGCAGCTCCTCTGGGTCTCTGTGAGCCCCTCTCTTTCCCTCTAGTTGTAGAATTTCCACTCAGCCAGCTTTCCTGTGTTTCTGGATGATGTCCGTTCTGTCTTTTAGTTGTAGTTTTGAAATTGTTGTGCGAGGCAGCAGTGTAGGTGTTTACCTATGCCGCCATCTTGGATTTTCCCCTGCTCATTGTTTTATATCTGGTGCCTAGAACTGAACTTGAAAATAGAAGACACACTAAATATTTGTGTTCAAAAATGAATGAATAACATTATAGGAGGGGTGTGGTAGATTAATTACACTGATATCTTATCCAGTTCATGGCCCCCTGTATTCCTTTTGTGGCAGGTTATGTTTTCCAACAATATCTCCTCTATTATATGTTCTTCTGTAATGTAACCTTGCCACTCTCCTATCAAGAGGTTGAGATGGGCACATAACTGTTTCAACTAAAACAGGGTCAGAATAAAGTCAAGGGTCTGAGGATAGAACCCCTTGCTAAGATCACAGAAATATTAAGAGATATATTTCATAGATCTTTTCAAATGGAGGAACATCTTTACAAGGACTTAAGGGCTTCCCAGATGGTTTCTGTTAAAAATTAGGTTTGGCTCAGTGGATAGAGCATCGCCCTGCGGACTAAAGTGTCCCAGGTTAGATTCTGATCAAGGGTATGTACCTTGGTTGTGGGCATATCCCCAGTAGCAGGTGTGCAGGAGGCCGCTGATTGATGTTTCTCTCTCGTCGATGTTTCTAGCTCTCCTTCTTCTCTGTAAAAAAAAAATCAATAAAATATATTTTTAAAGAATTAGAACACCTAAAAATCTTATCACACAGTAACCTGAGAGAGAGCCTCTTTGGTTTACAGATCCTCAGAATTAGAGAAAAGTAAAGGAACTGTACTTTAGGATCTGTATTCAAGGAATCACACCAAAGAAGCCTTATCCACAATTGAACTTGATGTAGATAATTAGTTACTGGGCAGGTTTGTGATTGCCTCGACTAATAAAGTGCGCTGTATAACTTGCAAGGCTGTGTCATAAATGGCAATGCAGCTCCTGCCTTAGAGCCTGGGTTGAAGGCTTAGACCAGCACATAGGAGTTTGACTACCTTTGAGTTGCCATATGGTGAAGAAGCTAAACCACACAGAGAGCCCACTCAGTACTCTTAATCTGTAAGTCACCTTAGCCCAGGTCCCAGGCATGTGAGTAAATACGTCTTCAGATGATTCAAGCCCACAGCTGCCAATTCACTCCCAGGCTTCAAGTTTTCCTAGGTATAGTGGAGTAAAGAGGAGCTACTAAATCCTATCTAAATTTCCAACCCACAGAATCTGTGAGAAACATAAAATAGTTGCTTCAAGCCACTATGTTTTGGGATATGTTGTTGTACCACAATAATACCTGGAACAAACCTCTTTGCAATGTGGCTTTGCAGCAACTCTGTTAATAAGTGGAGTCTGTCTTCCATCTCTTGCATCTGGGCCAAGAATGAAGCAGAAGTGAAGGTGTTCCTGTTCTGATCACACACGGCCTCATGTACTTCTGCTCTTGGAATCCTGCCTCTATCTTAAGTTTGTGCTAGCCTGCTGGAAGATCGGTGCCCTAGCCTCGCCTACAGATAATCAACCCTGTGAGAGAGCCCAGCCTAGATCATCAGAGCTATCCACTTGACCTGCACATGAACAGAGGTACAAAGTGAGCCTCGCTAAGACCAGAAAACCATTCAGCTGAATGTAGACTTTTGAGAAATAATATATGCTTATTGTTTTAAGCCACTAACTTCTTTTTCTTTCTTTCTTTTTATTTATTTATTTTTTTGATAGGGTAGGTGGGCAGAGTGTAGTTAAATGATATAAGGGGAGAAAGATCTCCCAGGTAACTAAACTCATGCATATATTTTTTGAATGGAAAAAGCTATGCTTGAAATATTAGAAATAAGAAACATGACTGCTAAAGTGTACTATACAACAAGTTAGCCTATACTCTTTATACCTATGCTTACAAGTCATAGGTCAAGAGGACATGCAGGAAGGACTATTTCCTCTATGTCATTCATAAATTGGATAAAACAATTTTTCTTCTTCTCATTCTGCTATTCCAGTGCTTGCATCAAATCCCATGAACATACCTTGGCTGACTTTATAACAGCCTACTTCCTCTATAGGATCAGACTTAACACATATAATGACATAAAGTGCTATATACACAAACAGTGTTACCATACTCCCAAGCCTAGAAAGAAGAGAAAAAAAAGAATAACTTTTAAAGTGCAGCTGAAGAATTTAAATTTTATCAAAGCCAAATTGGAATATGGAAAAGAATTTTAAAATTCTAAATTTAGATGCAATGGTTTTATGTGCTTA
Source organism: Lasiurus cinereus (assembly GCA_011751065.1). NCBI lineage: Eukaryota > Metazoa > Chordata > Mammalia > Chiroptera > Vespertilionidae > Lasiurus > Lasiurus cinereus. The sequence continues at coordinate 8,318,635 of JAAGEH010002534.1, read as the reverse complement.
GAATCTGGCAAACCAGTTTCTTCTCTGCCCTACTTTAGAAAGGTTGAATATGAGAGGGGAAGGAAGTTTTGTTTAGTTATAGATGAACAACTTATGTCCTTAATAATACATGTATGTTTATATCATCCAAATTTCAAGAAGAGTTAAATTTATCATTTTAAGAGCATCTATTTTTACATTAAGATACATATCTTTCTTTGAAAGACTAAAGATGCAAATTTTTTTTTACATAGAAATAATCAATTTCCTAATGTTAGAAGTTGTCCTTTACAGAACACAAACTTTGAATCCTTCGGATAATAATGATACCATGAGGAAAGTTAAGTTTGTGAGTACTATGACATAATAAAAGTAAGAATAATGCAATATAAGGGGAGTAGTTTAATAAGGGAATAAACATTAAGAATTTGTAATGGGTGTTTTTATGTTTCTTTGAAATTATATTTTAATGATGACTTTATAAGAATACAAATAAACTGCTATCAAATGCCTTCCTTATTGTATGCACACATTAGTTGGTTAAGCCTAAAGTCAACTAAGTCTCAATTCATCCTTGGGCATAGACATAAGGTTAGGAAGGAATATATAATCTAGTATGAGTGACTGTGTGTTTTCGGTTCTATTTTTTGAACACATGCCTTCTGGAGGAGAAGGTTAAGATAGAAATAGAAGGAAATTATTAGTTTTGTTGAATTAGTTTCATTAAATTCAAATTTCCTCTAGAACATTCAGGAAAAGATGCTTCGTCTGGGACTCAGATGACTGCTACAGATATTTATTTAAATCATAAAGAATGTAAGCTTGCTCTAAAAGGTAGCAGGAAGCCGAAACCGGTTTGGCTCAGTGGATAGAGCGTCGGCCTGCGGACTGAGAGCTCCCAAGTTCGATTCCGGTCAAGGGCATGTATCTTGGTTGTGGGCACATCCCCAGTAGGGGGTGTGCAGGAGGCGGCTGATCAATGTCTCTCTCTCATGGATGTTTCTAACTTTCTATCCCTCTCCCTTCCTCACTGTAAAAAAATCAATAAAGTGTATTTTTTAAAAAATTTTAAAAATAAAATAAAATAAAAGATAGCAGGAAGTATGAAGATAAAGGAACTACAAAGAACTCTAACGTTTTATAGGGATAAGAGGAGGAGGACCTAAAAAAGGGACTAAGAACATAACAAGAATGAACTTGTCAAAGGAAGTGAATACCAGAAAGACTGGTAAGATTTGAGACAAGTCCATAGGATTTGACAACTAGGACACTATTATAAGGACATTAGAGGCACAGTGCACAAATTTATGTACTGGTGGGGTCCCTCGGCCTGGCTCTCCAACATCCCCTGAGGGTAGATTGTGAGAGGGCACAGGCCAGGGAGGGACATGGGAGGTTGGCTAGCCAGGAAGGAACCATGGGAGGGCTTCAGGGTGTGTCCGACCTGTCTCCCTCAGTCCCTATCAATTGGATCCCAGCACCAAACTAACCTACTGGTTGGAGTGCCTGCCCCCTGGTGGTCAGTGCACATCATAGTGAGTGGTTGAGTGGTCTTAGCATATCATTAGCATATTACATTTTGATAGGTTGAACAGCCAATTGGATGACCAGGCACTTAGCATATTAGGCTTTTATTATATATATTAGCAAGAATAGTTCTGGTGGGATGATAGGGGTGATAGACAATTTTCAGACATCTCAGTTGTGAATATTGTTGAGGAAACAATCATGGCTGTAAAAAAAAATTCTAGGAAGGTTATATGGGAGGAAAGAGGAAGAGTAAGTATAGTGAGTCAAAATTAGTAGTGAGAAAAAATGAGGAACCAATTGAACTGGAAAATTGATAAATCAGTTATTGGACTTTATCCACTTTGTTCTTACTACTACTATATCTATTTGTCATTCATGACCTCATTCAAAACATTGGTAGAAATGTCCATCAGAATGGAGACAGTAAGAAAATTCCTGACATATACCACTGAAGTTTTCTGCCATCTTTATCTCGTTTCAATACCATTTTTACTCTGTGAGATCTTCTGGATCCAACTGGATGACATATAATAGACCCATATGTATATTTTTTTTGTCCTCTATTTAAACTTCCCCTCCCTATCTTCAAGGGCTTCTTCACAGTTATAGAGCTCCCTAGTATTCTTTTTATTTACTCTTCCCAATTCACCTCACCATCCCATCTTGATCTTTTAATTCAGAATAAGTTTCTTCCTACTGTCCACTTTTAACCTTTGTTTCATTGAAGGTCAGTTCTCTTTGGAGGACTCACTTACTTCCCTGGTTTAAAAATCTCAAGGTAGCTAAGTTTATTTTATATACAATATGTATATGAAGCTGCAAATTTTGTTTTTTCACCATCACTTGTTTATTTTCTGGTGAATTATGCCACCTTGACCACCAAGAATCCTTGTTCTCTTTCAGCCAACAGAGATTATATTTGCAAATTTTCTCTTTTCAATCCTCAGATTAGAATTTCTCCTCTCTCTCTCTTTCCTTTCTCTCTCTCTCTCTCTCCTCTTAAAAAATATTTCCTGAGTTATTAGAGCTATGACATTAATAGATTAATTCTGATTATTTTGCTCAATTATAAAAATTAATTATATTTGTGGCAAGCAATAAGACATGGGACAGGAGGGACAACAGGAAGGAACCTGAGAGCAGGTCCAAGAGCAAGAAGTGGAGCTGGTAGGGCTCAGTGATTGAGCTTCAACTTACAAACCAAGAGGTCACCATTGGATCCCCATTCAGGGCATATTCCCTGGTTGCAGGTTTTATCCCTAAGAGGGGATGTGCAGAAGGCAGCTGATCAATGATTTGCTCTCATCATTGATGTTTCTATCTCTCTTCCTCTCCAAAATCAATAAAAATATATTTTTAAAATAAATAAATAGCAAGAAGTGGGAAAGAATCAATGAATAACATTTCTTCACTCTTTTGGCCCCTGTACATATCCTCTGAAACAATCTTTCTGCAACTAGTTTATCAAGTTTAAGTCATCAAAAAATAAGCCTTGCCTAGTCATTTTTGAGCCCTTCTACTTACCTTATTTTCAAAGTTGGCTTCTCCACACTTTTCATGGAAATATTCTGATTTTACTGAAGGATTATACTATATTCTATTATATTCTGACTTACTTGGTTTTGTGTGCTTTTACTAGTAACATTCAAAGATTTGTTTTTATTATTAATTTTCTTTGCTTTTCTATACAATTGGATTGTCAAATATTTTTTTCTGAATATCTGAAAAAGTGTTTTTATTCATTACATGTTTGACAAAGTCTGTAAATCTTTACATACCTTGGAGTTAGTCCTTGAATCCCACGAATCCCCAGACTCTCTTTGCTCTCACTTGTTCGATTTCTGAAATCTTAAATCAGATTAGTTTTATTGAGCACTGAAGTGAATGATATTTTAACAGAAGCTTCTGAGACATATAATTGTGTCTGAATTAAACTGGGAAAGTTGTGTGTATTGACTGAAAGAAGAAACTTGGAAAAGGCTAAAGTTTGGAAAGACTTCTGAATAATTAAGAGAAATGACTGATAAGCTAAGTACCATATTTGTAGTACAGTCTATAGAGACTGAGAGTGAGAAACAGATGGAAGTTGAGGTATAGACTCAATATCGCTGGGAATGTCAGATCAAAAATTATTTTTGGAAGTGCAAAAGCTTTGTGTGTGGGAGGAGCTGAAGAGGTGGGATGCAAAGCCTGGGTGGTGCTAGACAAAGGATGAAAAACCAAGTCTCAGGTAGTAAACAGGGCTCCTCTGCTTTGGAGAGAGCTATTTGATATTTCTCTTCATACTGATTACACATATTTCAAGTCCCAAAGCTTTTGAATTTTTAAATATGAGTGCAAACTTGGATAATTTATAACTATTTTATAGCAAGAGCAGAGGGTTTTATATGATTTCCTTCACTTATGCTTTTCCTCCCTTCCACTCTGAGCTTCTAGAGGTATTGCCTTTATCTAGATTTAATCCTCATGTGATTTTTTTAGCTTCCAGAGATCACAAAGTAGATGGAACAGCTAAAAGGGTAGGGCAAAATAATGAAAGGATTTACCCGATTTAAGGACTAGAAGAAGAGCTTGAACACAGGAAAGCCGCTGTGTGCGCCTGCTTGACAGGACTTGCAGCGCTCATTCAATCTGGGGGAGGAACAAAGGGCTGGCAGGTGAAAGAGAGCAGCAAACACTGTCAAGCCAGGTGTTCAGCATTAAAACTCCGCTGTTCCAGGGATCCCAGATGGCTTGAAAGAGAGGTGCGAATGAATTGACCCAGAGAAGTCAGGCAATGGAAGAGGAAGGCAATAAGCTACACATAGGGTCCTCTCAATGAGAGGCATTTCAATTGCTTGGCAGTTATTTGAGCGATAATGAATCTTTGAATCATTCTTGAATAGTGGGTAGATCTATTTATTTTTGAAGGAGTATTGTCTAGACTCTTTTATCCTCACCCTCCCCAAACCCTTCTCAATTGTTTTCATTTTAAAGGAGCATGAATATATTTTAGGAGTTTTAAAAGCAGAATGAAAAGCAGGAATTTTTAATTAAATATATGCTACATAATCATGTGTATTGTCAAGATATAAGCATCTAACATACTAAAAATAAGTTGTCCACATTTAAATAGTATATATAATCTATATATTATATACTAGGTGTAGTATATATAAAATTTGTATTGATGGGCCACATTTGTTTTATAGTGGAAAACTGGTGGGATATTTCTTTTTTTTGGAGATGTCAATATTCTAAATAATAACATCTACTATGTGTACGTGTCAGTAGCAAACATTTTATTGCATATGAATTTTTATTTTTCTTAACAATCTCCATGATTTTCATAGTACAATAAAATAATTGAGTGTACACTTTTGTATAATGATAGAAATATGTGAATTAAAAAAATAATATGAATTCTTTAAGAATAGTACTTATTGTTCCAAGTAGTATTTTCTTTCTTTTTATTTTTTTATTACCTAAAGTTTTACATATATCTCCTTTTCCCCCAGTTGACCCCTCCCTGCCCACCACCATTCCCACCCCCAAGGGCAAGCCCCCATCAAGTGATATTTTCTTATTCTGACATTCTTTTAAAATTTTGATTTAGATATATGTTTGACATTGGAGATTTACTCTTTAAAAACATTGAACTCTTTTTTAGACTAGTCAATGGCAAGATAAAAACACAGGCATAAATTAACTCTAAAAATGCCAATAACTTAACAAATGCTGATAACTGATAAGTTTCCCATATCTATTTACTTTGTGTATTTGATAAGCTCAAGGACAGGCTCACAATCTTAAAACATACACAGGTATTTTCACTAAATGTAAAATATCGACATGGTAGAAGAAAGGGAAGGTCATATATCCCAATAAAGTTAAGATGAATATGTGATTCAGTATTTATTTTATGGTAAGAAATTATCATAAAGTACTAAGCTTATTTCAAATGATTGATAGGGAAAATTCTCCACGGTTATCTTGCTTTTCTGCACCTCTTGGGAGAGAGGTACCAATTGCTTTTTGTTCTAGACTGAATTTTAAGACTTTTTGTATAGCAAGCACTATTGGAAGATATAGTATCTTTCTTCAGAATAGAGGGCAGGCATATCTTCTCATTACAAAGAATTGGAAATCTTGAAGTTCAGAGCTCTGTAATGAAACCTACCAGGTGTGAAATTGTCACTTAGCCCCCTTAACATTACTCTGTGGAAAATGGAACTTGGGGACCAGCAGGAGAAAATGCTACTCCTCCTGCTAATGCTACTGCTGTGAGTAATAAAAGTCTTTTTATCTCTGATCAGGAATCTCAGGAATCTGGGACGGTATTCATTAAAATATGGCAAACTAGCTTGTTAGTTGAAGAGTAGGGTGGAATCCCAGATCCTTCAAAGTCCTGACAGAGTCATTAGGAAAAAAGTGCAAGTAAAGTACCCCAAGAATAAAGACACCCTTCAGACTACTTAATCATAATATGTACCTTACAGTAGTCAAAGAGCCTATGTATCCACTTTCATGTTGTTACAAAACTTACATACTTGTTACAATATAATGTTCTATTGTTTAATAATTTAAAAATTTTTAAATGTGTATATTATATATATTTTTTCTAACTTTTAGCAAAGCTAAAAAAACAAATATACAAATATGCTGAAATGCATAATTTAGGGGTTTATATTATAACTAGAGGCCCAATACATGAAATCCATGCACACCTAGTGTCCCTAGGCCTGGCCAACGATCAGGGATGATCTGCAGCGCAACTGCCTCTATCTGTGGGGCAATCGGCAGAGGAGATCGGGGGTCCCCCACTGGCACCTGCCTTGGCTGGCCTGGTGTTGCCCATTTGCCAATCCTGCCCTTCACCACTACCACCAGTCACCTCCCTCTGTGGGGTGACAAGCGGGGCAATCAGGGGCCCCCGCTGACACCCACCTTGGCTGGTCTGGTGCCGCCTGCTTGCTATCTCTACCCCCTGCCATCACTGATAAGGGCCTGCAGACTGGGGGCATCTCCTGCATTGAGCATTTGCCCCCTGATGGTCAGTGCACATCATAGCGACTGGTCGTTCTGCAGTTGTTCTGCAGTTTGGTCAGTTTGCATAATGAGGGTTTTATTATATAGGATACTAGAGGCCCAATGCATAAAAATCTGTGCAAGAGTAGGCATTTCTTCCCCCAGCTGCCAGCACCAGCTTCCCTCCAGCATCCAGGAGCTGCCTGCAAGTACCTAAGACTCTGGCTGGCTTCCTCTGGTCTGGGCCACTCGCAGGCACCTGGGACCCAGGCTGGCTTCCCTCTGGCCTAGGCTGTGACAGGAAGAACATCCAGGATGACATCAAGAAGACGTCCAGTCTAATTATCATATCACCCTTTTATTATTATAGACTAGAGGTCCGATGCATGACATTCATGCACTGTGGTGGTGGAGGGGTCCCTCAGCCTGACTGACCTGTGCCCTCTCACAGTCTGGGACCCCTCTGGGGATGTCCACCTGCTACAGAGGCAGGAGAAGCTCCCGCTGTCTCTGCTGTGCTTGCCAGCTGTGGGCTTAGCTTCTGACTGAGCAGCACTTCCTGTGGGAGTGTACTGACCAACAGGGGGCAGCTCTTGCATTGAGTGCCTGCCCCCTGGTGGTCAGTGTACGTCATAGCAAATGGTTGTTCCACCTTTCAGTAGATTTGCATATTAGGGTTTTATGATATAGGATAATATTTACAATATATTGTACTTCATATCACTTGGCAAATTCAAAACATGTGAATTATAATTCAGAATATTATAGCACTTTCAAGAAGAATGATACCAAATTACATAATAAATAGAGTATGTTAGCCTGCTCTATTTCAATGAGCACATCTTCCCTTTATTTCCTAGATCATTGTTTATTTCTCACAATAGTTTTTTTTTTCTTTAATACTTATCAATAGAGTGGTACCTCGAGATACGAGTTTAATTCGTTCCGTAACCTTGAGGTGTGGGAAACTATGAGATGCTCGAGTTGTGGTAAACTGGTGGGTAGTGTGCAGCCGGCCGACCCGCGCGATTACTCCTATCTCAAATGTTGCTCGTATTTCAAAGCAAAAATTGCTCACTCGATGGCTCGTATCTCAAAAATCTCATATGTTAGGGCACTCGTATCTCGAGGTACCACTATATATGCTCAAGTTTGTTTGTTTTTTCCTTGAGAAAAAAAAATAAGTTGTTTTTTTTCCTGGAAATTTTATATTTTAAATTGACCTTCTTAAGAAATTTTTAAAAAAATCCTTAAAGGCCTATTTAATGAAACCAGGATGGTGGAATTCTAGGTGGATAAAATAAAACTTTTAGCATACATTGGGACTGACACCAGTCCTTTAGTCTACAAAGGATGTTCCTCTGTCTGTTGGGCTCACAATTTCATAAATTATGTAAAATATTAACATAGATATACATAGTGTGTGGAATCCGAAGACTCAGTTACAAACCTTACTCCAAGACTTGGTAATTATTTAAACTGGCACAGTCACTGAATTGTTCCGAGTTTCTTTTTCCTGCTTTTATAAAATAGGGAAACAATAACCAAACTTCCCTCTCACCATTGTGATGAGGATTAAATTACATGATGTGCTTAGATATGTTTATAAATCATTGTTAGGTACATATGTATTATAGCTAAAAACATAAAATTGAGCAAATAACTCTTGAGCAGAATTGAATGATGCATGTATCTTAATATTTATCAAGTCTCTGTAAGTTTATATCTCTACATAAGTCAGAATGTTTATCAGGATCACAATTGAATACTACTATTATTTGATATTCAGTCAGTTCTGCACTAAGAACACACTGAAAATATTTGTTTTATGACTTAAGAGGAAGATGCTAATGTCTGATTTCTCTTCATTGCTGGCCCTTGATGAAGTTGTTACAAGTTCCTATACATAGCTTAACAAACAATTTTAAGTTATGTGGATGGAGACAAATCCTTATAAACAGACAGGGGAAAAGAAGACACCTGTGAAAAATAAAAACATAGTGAGTGAATAGTTCTGCTTCATAATTCTGAGTACCAGAACATAATCTGAAATATTTAATTTTCACAGAGCAAAAAATATAACCTAAGAATTCTGTGGCATTCCAAGTAATTAGGTATTGGTGAGGACTACAGGAATTCACATTATCTTATCCAAGCATATGTTTATTGATTTTATAGAGAAGAAGCGAGTGAGAGACAGGGAGAGAGAAAAGAGAAAGAGAAAAGGAGAGAGAAACATTGATTGGTTGCCTCCCATTAGCACCCCACAGGGGTTGGAACCCTCAAACCTGAGTATGAGTCCTCCCTGGGAATCAAACCTACAACCTTTTGTATACAGGTGATAATCCAACAACCTGAGCCTCCTGGCCAGGGCAACACATTTTTAAATATGTAAGTGCTTGGGAAAAGCACCTTCTTAGCTTTACTAAAAAAAATAAATAAAATAAAAGGAAAGGAAATATTAGTTACAACAATAAAAGTAAATAAATTCAACTCTATTGTTAAAAATCAAAAATTCTTATTTTGCGTTAAAAAGATATTTATATGCAGAAGCAAGTTAAATGTCAGAATGCTTGAATAAACCAGTACAAATCTATAAAAATCACATTTTCAAAAATATTTAATAATACTGGCTGGGAAATTATAAAATAATACTTAATGAAAAAAGTAGAAAACTGAAGTAAATATGGGTATGATTTAATTCCTGTTATATATATATTAGATGTAAAGAAGGCAGAAAAAATATCAGATGATGGCAGTAGTAATTGCTAGGTGTTATGATTATGCATGATTGTAAATTCCATGTTACTTTCAAGGTAATGTTTAATACCAAGCATTCTATAACGGCCATTGTTTATTTTTATAATCAGAAATTAAAGAAACACGAGAGAGTTGACAAATCCTGCAAAAAATAAGCATATGAAGAGTGGAACTACAAAAGAGATTGAGAAAAAAAAAACAGATGGAAGGGGAATTGCCAAGAAAGGAATTGATTTGAAGATGAATGAAACAATTTCAAATGCCGCGGTGAGATAAAATGAAATGAGGATAAAAAGTATCTATTGGGAAAATCTAAGTGAAAAAAGTATAGGTGGACTTTTCAAAAGGAATCACAGGCTTTTGCCCGGGTTGTTTGCCAGAATTTTGGAACTTGGCTTTGAAAAGGAGAAAAATTGGGTTTGGGCTAGAGGGCTATGTAAAACAAAAGGTTTTTGTTTTTATCCTAAGGTATGAAAGGGTTAGACAAGTATTAAATAATATCATCATAGTGGTTAAAAGTAAAGGATTTGGAATCAGATGAACCAGATTTGAATTTGGGGAACATACACTAGATGCTATCCAATGTGATTGGGAGAAATTTTTTTTTCACAGGATTGTCTCAGTCAGCTTCCTTCAGAGAAATGTTAAAAACTGGCTCTTTTATGGAATATAATGAACAACATAAATTGATGAACAAAAACAGAGACAGAGAAACATCAATCAGACCGTAAACCTCAGAGGGAAAGTAAGGAAGGGTGGGGGTAAGGGGAAGAGATGAACCAAAGGACTTGTTTGCATTCATATAAGCCTAACTAGTGGACACAGACACCAGGGGGGTGAGGGCATGAGTGGGGTGATTGGGGGAGAGGGCAATAGGGGGATAAGGACACATATGTAATATCTTAATCAATAAAGAAAAAAAAGATAATTAAAAAAAACTGACTCTTTCCTACTTGCACATTTTAAGAAAAAATCAAACTCTACATATAGGTCTAAGGCTTTAATTAATTCTTCAATGTCTTTTTGGAGTAATATGATACACCATTTATAATTTCCCATTGTAAATTTTTTAAAGTGGAGTTAAAATTGAAAGTCTTTAGAGAACAAAAGCTTCCTCAAACTTTTACCAATTGTTTCTGTCCACATATAATTCAATTACAATTTATAATTTAAATTTTTTAAATTCTTTAGTGTTTAAAGTATTACATATGTTTCTTTTTCCCCCCATTCAAGACTTTGAAAGCATGCAATTTAATTTCCATGGAAACAAATTGTCTTTTGAAAAGTGTCTTTCACACATACTTACTAGTAAATGGCTTACATAATCTTTATTTAAATTTAAAATGACAGCAAGAGACACTAAAAAATAACTTTGGGGGCAAACTCAACAAACTCTGGGTAAATTAAATCTGCAACTCAATTAGAGCAGGAGTGCTTGAGGCTACAGGAAGGTGTCTGACCAGCTGAGAGCACTGGGTGTTGTTTTAAGGAAGAATAGAATGTTTGTTATCAGTGGTTTGGGTAAGTAGTGTTGGGGCTGAGTCTTCTCTACAAAAACTAAGGTGAATAAACAATGGAGCAAAGTCTTGATCCTGAAAAAAAAAACAACTATGTATTTATGTGTATGTGATCAGAACATATACTTCTTATTGGAAGTTCAGTAGTGCCTTAGCCAGCTTGGCTCAGTTGGTTGGAGCATTGTCCCGTATACCGAAAGGTTGTGGATTCAGTCCCGAGTTGGGACACATTTGGAAGGCAACCAATTGATGTTCTCTCACATGGATGTTTCTCTCTCCTCTCTAAAATCTATAGATATATCCTTAAGTGAGAATTAAAATAAAAAGAGTCCAGTAGTAAACTAATAAGATTGAAAGTAATTTTGAATCATATACCTTAGTGATATATTATGTGAAACTTTTCAAAGTATACAATGATTTAAACACTAGAACCACATTAACCATATATTGAAATATTACTTGCAATAAATATCTATTTCACAAGAAATTAAATTTTGTGTGCATTCTTTGGCTGGAAGTTGAAGGGATATCATTTGGCAACAGTCTTTGAAGAAATAAATTGAGAACTGGGGTCTTTGTTGATTTTTATTCTTGAAAATTGATGTAGAAATTTATTTATTTATTTTGCTATTTTTAATTCTCATTGTAAATTTCCATGAAGCAAAATGGACAGTAGATCAAATTATATAACTTTCTACTGTGAGAGAAATCAATAGCATTTTGTTAAAATCGGTCCATTAGTGTGCTTTCTTGCTATGTGAGTAGGCAAAGAAGGGAGATGTACATCCCAGGATTCCTGTGCACACATCACAGGACTGACTGCTGAGACATGTACACAAAGGAGGTCTCTGAGCCCAGACTAAAAGATCTAGTACCAGAATAATTTCCAACATAAGTGGTAGGCCAGAGAGGAAACTAAGACATCCCTGGGGAATGAAGAGAAGCAGTAGAGAGAAAGTGCAACTGAAGTATTGGTTGCCAAACTGGGAATCTAGAGCACGCAGCAGATTGTTGAGACCAGAGAGAGAGAGGGAGATTGAGAGAAATGATACAGATGGAGGTAAGGAGCTCAAGGGCCAGTTTCCAGCCTTATGAATGTTGAGTTTCATTATGTTTCTATTTTTTGTGGTCTGTATTTTTTTTTAATCCTAACCTGAAGATATTTTCCATTGATTTTCAGAGAGAATGGAAGAGCGAGGGAAAGACAGAGAGAAATGTTGATATGAGAGAAACACATCAATTTGTTGCCCCTGACCAGGCCAGGGAGAATCTTACAACGGAGGTACTTGCCCTTGATAGGGATCAAACCTGGGACTCTTTGGTCCCCAGGTCTATGTTTTATCCACTGAGACAAACCGGCTATGATGGTCTGTATTTTCTTTTTCTGGAGTCATCTAACTGGGTCTGAAGGTGGAGTTTGAGCTTCTTGTTGCTTTCAGATAAAACTCACTTTCTTTTTCCTGAAGTAGCATGTGTCAGCACATCATTCTCTCTCTCTCTCTCTCTCTCTCTCTCTCTCTCTCTCTCTCTCTCTCTCTCTTCTTTCTTTCTTTTCTTTTTTTTTTCTTTTCAGGAGAGCAGACTGCTACATACAGTGCCTCATTAAGATGTGTCTGGAATTTGGGGATCTTGGAAGCTAGATTAACCTATATTCTCCTACCAATGGACCTTGAGAAGTTCTAGCACAGCTACTCAAATACCCTTGACTGAAGAAAGGTCCTCTCTTCTACCAGGGAAGGTCATCATCCTCTTCCACTGAGATGCAGCTTCCACAGGGACCCACATGGAGTGGTGAGGGAGAAAGGGGACAGCCACCGAGCCAGCCAGGTCAGCTGAACCAACCTCTATGATCAATGGGGTGACAGATGGCATGGCCAGGTGGCTCTCACATCCTGCACATCATTTTGTACCATTCCTTTTTACTATTATTTGAGATTCCTCAGGACATTTATCTTCAACTTTCACCAGTTTATCTCTTAGCTTATTATTTTTCTATCCAATAATATGGTCCTTCTACTTTAGAACATTTTAATATTTTAGTAAGGATGAGATTAGGGTGAGACAAGTATCAAAATTAAGAAGACATTCATTCTCAAGGTCATGCCAGTTTCTTGTTAAAACCAGTTAACTTCAACCCATTGATAACCCCAGTGTCCTATCTTTCAACTCAAATCTTCTAGTACCTCTATTCCAATAATTTTCCAAACCCACCAATTGGTTGTTTCTACTAACTTAATTGTCACCTATTCCCTTAAGCTCTTAACTCTCTTTGTTACCCTCTTTAATTCCATGCAGCATCACTCCCTTCTATATACACCCTCAACTCTTCCATTTTCTGACTTTCTTGTACTTGAAGAAAAACCACAAACCCAAGCTCTGGCCAGGTAGCTCAGCTGGTCGGAGCATCATCCAGATAAGTCAAGGTTGCTGGTTTGATCTCACCTCAGGGCACATACAGGAAGGTGCCAAGAACCAATTCCAACATGTAATAATTACAAGAGTTCTATCAAAGGTTGGGAAGCTCAACAGAGTTGAGTCACAAGTAGTTTACCTGTTGGAAAAGGCTAAGGCACTTTCCCCAAACCTGAATAGGATTGTTAGCTGCCAGACAGCTCAGGGCATTTTATTGCCTCCTGTTGGCCCAACACCTGTAGGCTATTCCCCAAACTGACTATGTCTGTAAACCCTTTGAAACCTTATCCTTTGAAGTGAAGAATATTTCCACCTTGCCTTAGGACAAATAGTGTTGAATAAAAGCACAGGTCCTTTGTCAAGGGAGAGTCTTCTAGTTCTTTCAGCTGAAGCTCCTCTGACCCCCAATTTCTTTCAAAAATATCTTTCGTCCTTGGACTCTTTAATCATCTACACACAGCTAACCCCTTTCTCCAGAATGCTGAACCCTTTGTAAGATTGGGAAAAGAATCCTGGCAGGAAGGAACCACGAATGTCTCGGTAGGTAGAATAACAAACTGGATGTTTGATATCTCTTTCTCCCTCCCCCCCCTCTTTCTCCCCCCAATAAAATAAAATTTCAAAAACAGAAACCCAAATACATTCAACTCCCTGCCTATGCACCCATGTAGTTAATCATAGTTGGAGAAAAGCATGCAATCATGCTCAATACTTTGTGTTAATGGTTTCTAAACTGGAGTAGGATCTCCAGGATTTAGGCAATCATACTGTACTACCCTAATTTCTTTACACTGTCACCCTCCTACATGACAATTTCCTACCTTCTTCTGTCTCCTCAAACACTCAGCCCATCTGTTCCAGTCTAATACTAGTTATTGAGTTTGCTTCCCACCACATTGAGAACATTAAAGAATGAGAGGGAAAAATATATTATTATGTATCATATAATATATTTTTAATGCCATAATAATTTTTAGTTTTACAGCGGTAAATATTTTATTGATTTTTTTACAGAGAGGAAGGGAGAGGAATAGAAAGTCAGAAACATCGATGAGAGAGAGACATCGATCAGCTGCCTCTTGCACGCCTCCTACTGGGGATGTGCCTGCAACCAAGGTACAAGCCCTTGACTGGAATTGAGCCTGGGACCTTTCAGTCCACAGGCCAACTATCTATCTACTGAGCCAAACCGGTTTCGGTGCGGTAAATATTTTTTAAATTAAACTACTGAAACCTATAAAAATATAAGTGCATATGTTTGACTGTGGGTCTGGATGATGACTTTCTAAACTCAGAATTTCTAAATATGAAACAATGGTGGTTGGAGGCCTGAGTAAAAACAGTGAAGAAATTGAGAAGTTTGGGTTGGTAGTTACAAAATAGTCATAGGGATGTAAAGTATAGCACAGGGAATATAGTCAGTGATATTGTAATAACTATGTATGGTGCCTGGTGGGTAATGAAAATAAGGGAGGGACACTCTGTAAAGTACATGATTGTTTAACTGCTATTCTGTGCACTTGAAACTAATACAAAATAATATTGAATGCAAACTATAATTGAAAAAAAAAACAATGGAGAAAAATCAGAAGGAAAACAATAAATCACATAAACATTTAAAATTTTAAATGGCATAAAATATTACAAATGCACTTTGAAAACACCCAGGGTAAATATTATTTATCATGAGTAGAGCTGCAAGAAATTAATGCCCTCATTCTGTAATCATAAAATAACTGAACAACCCTAACTGGTTTGGCTCAGTGCAAAGAGCATTGGTCTATGGACTGAAGGTCTCAGCTTTGATTCCGGTCCTGCAGGCTCCTCCCCGACCAAGCTCATGCAGGAGGCAACCAATCTATGTGCTTCTTGCACATCGATATGTCTCTCAGTCTTTCCCTCTCTCTTCTATTCTCTATAAAAATCAATGGAAAAAATATCTTCAGGTAAGGATTATTAGTAAATGAAACAACAGGGCATAAAAAACATAAAAATATTTATAAACTTAGAAAAATATTAAATTCGATTAATTTAAGAAATATAGATTTACACATTAGAACCTTCTTTCAAATTATCAAAGTAAAATAATAATAAAGTTAAAGAATATTTATATTAAATTTAATAATACATATTAAACTTTTACTGGATTAAATACAATTGAATTTAGAAGAATAATTTTTAAACTAAGTCTGTAGTGAACTAGAAATTCATTTTTTCCCTATGCAATTTGAAAATATATGCTAAATTTTAAAGTATTCCTATCTTTTTGAAATAATAACTTAATATTTAGGATTCATTTGGATTTCAAAAGAAAGCAGTTTGAAAAGTAAATATATATATGTATATACATATGTATATGTGTGTGTATAGATATGCATAATACTTTTATAATAACAATTTTTCTAAAACCAAATTTTTACAAAAGTAGAAGGGATAAAATAAGATAAAATTTGTGTATCCATAGCATGGAAAATCATGCAACTATTAAAAATGCTATTTTTATAAAGAGGATTTAATAACATGAGAAATTATGTAATGATTATTTTAAAGAAGAATATAAACTTATAATGAACATATCTTTAATTCAGAACAAAATATGTAGAAAAAAGGAGGAAATATAACAAAATGTATACATCAGTTATGTCTGAATAGTATTACAAGATTTTAATTTTTTTTAAAAGTGTTTATATATTTTTAAAAGTTTATTTAATAAGCATATTTCACTTTATAATCAGAAAAAGATTCTACTTTTTTAAGTAAGGAAAATAATATAAATATATTTAGCAGAACATCATGAGCAAATCACAGTACCTAGGGTATGTCCTATAAAGAATTGAGTAACATTATATATAACTAGAGACCCAGGGCATGAAATTCATGCACAGGGGTGAGGGGTGCTGTCTTTCGGCCCAGCCTACTCCCTCTCCAATCTGGGAACCCTTGAGGGATGTCCGACTGCCTGTTTAGGCCTGATCCTACCTGGATCGGCCCTAAACAGGCAGTCGGACATCCCTCTCACAATCCAGGACTGCTGGCTCCCAACTGCTCACATGCCTGCCTTCCTGATTGTCCCTAACTGCTTCTGCCTACCAGCCTGATCACTCCCTAACCACTCCCCTGCCAGCCTAATTGATGCCTCACTGCTTCCCTGCCAGCCTGTTTGCCCCTGGACCTGCCCTCCCCTGCAGGCCTGGGTCCCCCCCAATTACTCTTCCCTACAGGCTTGATTACCCCCAATTTCCTTCCCTTGTGACCTGGTCCCTGCTAACTGCTCTCCCCTGCTGGCCATCTTGTGGTGGCCATCTTGTGTCCACATGGGGCAGGATCGTGTGACCACATGGAGGCAGACATCTTGTGTGTTGGAGTGATGGTCAATCTGCATATTACTCTTTTATTAGATAGGATAGAGGCCAGCTGGTTTGCCCTGAAGGGCGTCCTGGATCAGAGTGGGTGTTTCCTTGGGGCGTGGGGTGGCCTGGGGAGGGACCTGTGGTGGTTTGCAGGCCAGCCACGCCCCTCAGCGACCCAAGTGGAGGCCCTGGTATTTGGGATTTATTTATCTTCTACAATTGAAACTTTGTAGCCTGGAGCAGAGCCATGCCTTCTGCTGGCACAGCCATTGAAACTTTCTTGCTTTAAGCAGAGGCCTGGGTCAGCCAGGGTACATGGAAAGCTTGTTTTCCCCTATCACCAGGGCAACCCAAGCCTCTCCCCTGCTCTATCCATGGTCTTAGCCATCTTGGTTGGGTTAATTTGCATACTCACTCTGATTGGCTGGTGGGAGTGGCTGGTGGGCATGGATGGTGGGTGTAGTGGAGGTACGATCAATTTGTATATTACTCTTTTATTAGATAGGATTATTTTTCAGTGTTTGCAATTCTGTTGACCTAGGTTTATTAAGTACTAGTAGCCCTGTGCATGAATCTTTGTGCCAGTAGCTCACTGCTGCCCTCCAGTAACTCTCATCCACTGCCTGCCCTCCTGAAGTTCCCCCCTTCCCCTCCCCCCACCCCCCTCATAGCTTGCTGCCCTGCCCCCTCCTGTAGCTCTTCCCCATGTGCTTATAGCTCACTGCCCCACTCTCCTGCTGATCCATGATTCAGTTGTTCCGAGGATGGTTGTTACTCTTCACGATGTAACAACCACTTGCATATTACATCTTTATTATATAGAATATTCCAGCCTGTCTCTGTGTTATTGCTCTTTCCTCCTAATTTACTTTACTTCTATTTCTAGACCCAGTCACATCTTCTCTCCTTTGATTTTCATAGGTACACCCTCATCTCTGGGAAGTGTTTCTTTACAATAACATTTAGACAGATCACAAAAACATTAGACTTTAATTTCAGTTCAATTTTGCTTTCCTTAAACCAGAGCATGATTTTTGAGATTTTGAGGCAGGGAAGAGGTAGTTTGGGGGAATTTCTCTATTAACACTGCATTTGTATGTTAACATGAAATACGTTATAATCAAGTATTTAAAGGTCATTGGGGGGCGATGGAGGCGGCGCAGTTGCTGGTGCAGTTGCTGTGCGTCTGGAGGAGCGTCCTCGTGGTGCCCTGGCGCACAGGGCTGGCCTGGAGGCCCAGCAATAGGCAGCTCCACAGCAGAAGCGTCTGCCACAAAAGCAGAGGACGCGCCCTGGCTGGTTTGGCTCAGCGGATAGGGCATTGGCCTGAGGACTGAAGGGTCCTGGGTTCGATTCTGGTCAAGGGCATGTACTTTGGTTGCAGGCACATCCCCAGTAGGGGGTGTGCAGGAGGCAGCTGATCAATGTCTCTCTCACATCGATGTTTCTATCTCTCTATCCCTCTCCCTTCCTCTCTGTAAAAATAGCAATAAAATATACAGTGGTTCCTGTTGCTCCTTCATGTGACTGCCTTTGGCCTGGGAACATGGCAGGTCCAGCGTCGCAAGTGGAAGCTGACGCTGATCTCAGAGCTGGAGTCTAGAATCATGGCCGCGCCTGTTCCTCTTCCCGCAGAACCAATGGAGCTGAAAAACCTGGAGTACAGGCCGGTGAAGGTCAGGGGGCACTTTGACCACTCCAAGGAGCTGCACATGATGCCACGGACCATGGTGGACCTGGAGTGGGAGGCCCAGGAGGCTGGCCGCCTCTCCTCCTCGGCCCAGAGCGTTGCCTACATCATCTCCCCTTTCCACTGCACTGACTGGGGGCTGAGCATCCTGGTGAACAGAGGGTTTGTCCCCAGGAAGAAACTGAATCCTGACACTCGGAAGAAAGGCCAGATTGAGGGAGAAGTGGACCTGGTTGGGATGGTAAGGCTAACAGAAACCAGGAAGCCTTTTGTTCCAGAGAACAACCCAGAAAGGAACCACTGGTACTACCGGGACCTGGAGGCCATGGCCCAGCTCACAGGCACAGAGCCCATGTTCATCGATGCAGATTTCAAAAGCACAGTCCCTGGAGGACCCATTGGAGGGCAGACCAGAGTGACCCTGAGGAACAAGTACCTGCAGTACATCATCACCTGGTATGGATTCTGTGAGGCCACGTCTTACCTGTGGGTTAAGAAGTTCCTAAGTCGGACTCCTGGCACGTGACAAGATCATGGTTATAGTGTGTCCTGGGAATCACTGAATAAATATTTCAACAGACTGGGCTGAACTGGGCCACGTGCTGTCGGTATAAATAAGTTATCGCTACCTGAATGAGCTGGTCACCTGGTCGATCAAACACACGGTCTTGGCTCAGTGTTTGTGTACGCACCGGCGAGCAGCAGATGCAGCAACGTGCTCAGTAGTTAATTCAAGGCCCCTGGTTTGAAAATGGACTTGCCACCATCCCAGATGTCTAGCCGGCAATAAATCACCTTCAAATACCTCCCTCCCCCCCCCCCACACACACAAAAGATATTTGGGGAAAAGCGGTAACAGGATCTTTGTTACTGTTACTGTTGTTATATATAAATCTCAGATAAACACTCATCTTCATACATTTAACAAGTTGCAATCATTAATTACATGAATATGACCTATCACTGATATTAGTGTCCTGTTCAGATGAACTGAAATACCAACTTCTGAATTTATGTCATGGCCAATGAAACCTGTTTCCTGGATATGTAGAACTTAATCATCAGAAACATAAATAGCTTTACTATATTTTCCTCAAATTTTCTCTTTATTGTAAGGCTGGTATGGCTCAGCAGTTGAGTGTCAACCTGTAAATCAGGAGGTCAGGACTCAATTCCTGGTCAGGGCACATGCAGGAGACCAATCAATATTTCTCTCTTATCACTGATGTTTCTATTTCACTTTTGCTCTCCTTTCCTCTCTGAAATCTTTTAGTCAGTTGCAGTCAGAAAATACTAAATAGGAAAGTTCCAGAAATAAACAATTTAAAAGTTATAAAATGCATAAGCAGAGTGATGAAATGGCATGCTTTCCCAGTCCCTCCCACCCAGGACATCAGTCATCATTTTTGTTCATGGTATCCACACTGTGTATGCTCCCCTCCCATTAGTTGCTTAGTAGCCACCTGTCAGTTTTGCGGTGCTGGTGTCCAACTAACCTCTATAGTAGCCTAATGCTACACCACAATATCTACTTCGTTCATTCACCTCACTTCATCTCATCACAGAGGCATTGTATCATCTCACAGCATCACAGAAAGGAGGAGGAGTACAGTACAACAAGGTGTTTTGAAAGAGTCTACATTTATGTAGCTTTCATTGCAGTGTATTGTTATAATTGTTCCATTTTATTATTAGTTGTTGTTAATCTCTTGCTGCGCATAATTTATAAATTACATTTTATTATACATGTGTATGTACAAGATACATACAAATTTAGAATGAGAATACAAACACAGCATATATAGGTGCAGTACTATCCACAGTTTCAGGCATCCACTGGGGGTCCTGGAACATATCCCGCACAAATAAGGGAGGACTACTGTACTTTAATTGTGCTTTCTCCCATTTATCATTTCAAACAACCCATCCTGAATTGGCAGTCTCACTCTGAAAACAACTCTTCGATCATGCATGGTGTGGGAGCAGGGCAGAGCAGAGGAAACATAGGCAGATATGCACAATTTATGACACAAGAAGGAGCCTTGAGATAAGGCAGCAAAAGAGGCTTCTAGGAGCCTTTTTAAAACAAGCCCCTATACCAGGTATTACTCGAGAAAACCAAGATCAGAGGCTGTAGAAGAAGATAATTATTGGTAGATAAGGTTCTACATATTATTCTTCCCATCCTAGCACATTTTTTGTATTCCACAGCATTTTTTTCCTAGGCATTTTTAAAGACATCATTCTCCTTCTGAGACTGTGACTTTCTCTCTCCTGACCATCAGGAGGTAGTGCTGGAAGTAAATGTTTAGTCAGGGATGGTGCCCAGACTCAGCCATGTTCCTGGTCTGAATATTGGTTAAGTATATCCCATGGCTCATTAGATTTTAGAAGACTCTGGCCCAGCGTTGGCTACATCAACAATAGTACCTAGGTGTGTTAACTTTTGTCAAATTCTTTCTGAAAAAAGATGGGAAATATTTTTCATTTAGGATACTCTATCCAAGGTAACATTTGATGCTCAAAGTTGTCAAAGGGCTTTTCATGAAGACTAGGAATCTTGCCTGGTCCTCCTTAGAGCATTAGGAAAAAATTCTTTCCAGATTGCAGGAGTTGTAAGTAAAATCCACAAAATGAATAATTTTTCTGTCATCAGGTTTTCTAATATGGCTGAGTAAGCTAGAGGAGATACAAGAAAATTTTTTGTTAAGAAGAATTCTCCAAAGTTTAACTGATGCCTTTAAAATTATCCATGGTGGCTTTAAAATTATCTTTGGTGTCTATGGCCAGTGTGACTCAGTGGTTGAGCGTTGACTTATAAACCAGGAGGTCATGGTTTGATTCCCAGTCAGGGCTCATGCCCGGATTGCTCCATCCCAGTATGGGGCATGCAGGAGGCAGCCAATCAATGATGATTCTCTTGTTATTGATGTTTCTATGTCTCCCTCTCCCTTCCTCCTTAAACTAATACAAATATATTAGAAAATAGTCTTTGGTGTGATCTTACAATTTATCTAAACCATATTTCTATAGCTAATTATTTACAGTAAAATTACAGATGTGTGTGAATTACATGGCCTGAAAACAAGAAAGAGATATTTTGAGATGAGGTCAAGACTATATTGATAAAATAAAAACATTGCATTGTCAGAGTAGCCTATTCGTATTGTTATTATGAAATATACACCATAGGATCTGCTCTCATGTGCTATTTATGCAATAAGCTGGCCTTTAAATTAGGACTGCTATTCAAACAGCAGAAATACCTTGCTAGAAGGATTATTAAAAAAATTAGAGATCACTAGAGGTCCAAGGTCCAAGATATTTGATCTTATTAGCTAATATGGAAGGGGAAAGAGAGGACAATTTTTTAAAGTGATTTTTCTTCTGTGGTACACAGTGTTCCTTGAAACAGCCTTCCTTATTTTGCCCCAGCTCTGTCCTGTGCTGGCTCTTGTCTTGTGAAAGGTTCAATCCAAAGCTCACCTCCCCCTTTCCTCTTTATCTTAGTCTCCAACCATCAACTTTTTATTCCTACTAAATCTCTGCCTTGTCTTGCAAATTCACTACACACTTTTGCCTTCCATTTTACAGGCTATGTTTTATAGAATACATTTCTTTGCCCCAAATGAAGGGCTAAAGTAGCTTCATAATGATAGGGAAAAGGCACTGGTGCAAAAAGGATGGACCAGCTCTGTTGCACTGCTACGCTGAGAAGTAAGAACTTTGTTAGGAGCTTTGACAGCTCTAGAAGTATGGAAAACAAAGGTAATGAATGAGAGTGGAAATAAGAACTCTAAACTGGTCCAAATTTATATCCATCTATGTATCTATACACCTATATCAATTTTGAACCAGTTCAGAGTTTCTTCTTACTCTCTTATTCCCTAATTTATTTTCTATATCACTAGATAGCTATACATATAGATACACACATAGTATAGATGTAGATATAGATTAGAGAGAGAGAGAGATAAAGATAGGAATAGAGATAGAGATAGCGATATACTCTACTATCTACTGTACTTGAGTTGTATATGTAAGTACCAAAATTTGTTCAATAAGTGAAAACTGCTCAGTTTGTTTTATAATGTGCAAATGACCAAAATTTTCCAAAATGTAAATTGTTCTACTGGGATTCCTCTACCATAAAAAAATGTTTTTACATTTCAATAAGCACTTTACACATTTGTTTTTATACCATTCATTTGACTTTTGTCACCATTGTGTTGAATTGTGGGAGTATTTTAATTGAAGTCAATTTGGAAAAATCTGAGCACTTTGGTGAAATTAGTACCAAAAATAGACATTCATCTCAATATGCACTTGTCAGAAATGATTTTGATTTTTTTCTTAGTTTAGATTTACTTTAATCTAAGAAACATAATGTTGGCAAAGTAATTTAATTTGGACTCAGAAATAATTTTCTTATCTATTATAATTATTCTGTATTTATAACTTAAGACTAACACATGTCTATAATAATATTTAATAAATCTAGAATAACAGTTACCTATAATTTAAGAATAATAAAAGAAGAGCATCCTTTTAAAACCGTAAGATCTGGTGCTAAGTCATGTTGTTTCAGTGTTTCATAGAGTGTGAAAGATGAGTATGCATGAGCATGGCCCCCAACAAAATAGCAGATAAAGCACCACTTCTAAAGCAGGTTAGATAAAAATGAGGTCATTTCACACAAAATCCAGAATTATTAAAAACTCACTACTAACCCCTTATAACCCTACACTCAGCATCGTAGTCCATCCTGTGAACCATGAGCATCAGACCATGGTGAACAATGTCAAAGATTTGCTGGAAGCACAGCTTTCTGAGACATGTCTGAGACTCAAGCACAGAATCTTCGCTCCACTAGAGAGCACTAATGACCAAACTTGTTACTGAAGCTTTGGCAGATATAATTTACTTTTTATAAATCTTTACTTTTTAACCATTACAATTAACTTCCCTAGAGAAGCAGTTCTAATATGGTGAATATAGCAACTTTAAGTATCTTTTAATAGAGAAGAGTTTGGGTGTTCTGTTTCATGATAGTTATCTGACAAATATATACATATCTAGAAGTAGATTACAAAATCATTCATATTACCCCTCTTTCCTTTTATTTTTAAGCTAGAGGCCTGATGCACAAAATTCATGCAAGTGTAGGCCACCCTTCCTTCAACTGCTAACACCAGCTTCTCTCTGGGCCTCCCTCTTAGGAGCAATCGTGGAGCCTCCCAATTGATCACCCTGCTAGACCCCTGACCAATTGCATTGCACCTGCCTTGGCTGGCCTGGCACTAGTAGGTGTCATAATCATAGCATGGTCCCAGGTGGTCATCCAGATGGTTGTCCAGAAGTTCATTGGGATGGTTGTTAATTAGCATATTATGCTTTTATTATTATAGATTCCAACATAACACTTTAGGATTTCAAATTTTCAAATAATGTCAACACCAGTAAAGAAAATGATGAATATGACTGTGTGGAATGTAGTGTCATTTCACTGCCCAAAATGCTGATGTGATATCATGTCAGAGTTATGTTATGCTTTCTCTTATACCAAAAACCAATTGTGTGTTCCCTGAGGTTCACAGTCAATCTTAAAGAACTCTCCTAGTTTTTAGATACAAATAAAATCCAGAAAGCAATATTCAAATCATTATGTCATTATCTATAGCAGAGGCCCAGTGGACAGAATTCATGCATGCAGGAATGGGGTGTCACTCAACCCAGCCTGCACCCTCTCTAATCTGAGACCCCCTGGTGAGATTGGGCCTAAACAGGCAGTTGGACATCCCTCTCACAATCCAGGACTGCTGGTTCCCAACCGTTCACCTGCCTGCCTGCCTGATTGTCCCTAACCACTTCTGCCTGTCAGCCTGATCACCTCCTAAACACTTCCTTGCTAGCCTGAACAATGCCTAACTGTTCCTCTGTTGGCCCAATTGCCCCTAACTGTCCTCCCCTGCCAGCCCAGGCACCCCTAACTGCCCTCGCTTGCTGGCCTGATCACCCACAACTGCCTTCGCCTGCCAGCCATCTTGTGGTGGCCATCTTGTATCCATATGGAGATGGCCATCTGTGTGTTGGAGTGATAGTCAATTTGCATATTACCTCTTTATTATATAGGATATAGAAGGCTAATTATCTGTCCATTGCCCAGTAGCTATGATATGCACCTACCACTAGGGGGCAGATGCTCAATGTGGGAGCTACTATGATGCACACTGGCTATTTAAAAATAAATGGCGGGGAGAATCCAAGATGGCGGCATAGGTAAATACCTACACTGTTGCCTTGCACAACATTTTCAAAACCACAACTAAAAGTCAGAACGGACATCATCCAGAACCACAGGAAAACTGGCTGAGTGGAAATTCTACAACTAGAAGGAAAGAGAGGGGCTCATGGAGACCAAAGGAGCTGCAAAAAGCTGAGGTACAGAGACGCACGCATGGAGACAGCAGATGCTGGAATACCTGGCTGGCTTTCTCTGGCAGGAGGGAGATGGAGACTCCCAACTGTATTGAAACCCTTATCTTATGGCACTAAACCTCAGGTCCAGCTGAAACTCATACAGGGGGAGTTTGGACTGTGAAAAGGGAGAAGTGCATGGAAATTTAGGAGAGTCACAAAAGGGAAGAAGTCTGGTGGCACGCACAGCACTGCACGCAGAAGACCGACTGTTGATTGTGCTGCTGGCTTTCACAAGTGGGCGGGAGACAGAGCCTCCCAACTGTGCCACTTCTAACTTCACTAAACGCCAGTTTCAGGCGAAACCCTGGGGACCCAGACTCATATGGTCCTGGAGCGCAGGGGAGCCAGAAAGGCAGCGGTTTAGAGGCACTGTGCGAGCGTTTGCACAGCACAGAGACTGCTCCAGCAATTACCCAGTTACGTGAGACCCAGGGGCCGTAGAGGGCGGGGCCGACAGGAAGGCAAGGTGGTCCATTAAGCCCTGAGACTCCACCCATCCCAAGCTCAACAGAGAGACTTTTGCAGTTTTGCAAATCTTGTA
This sequence comes from Lasiurus cinereus, assembly GCA_011751065.1. Lineage (NCBI taxonomy): Eukaryota > Metazoa > Chordata > Mammalia > Chiroptera > Vespertilionidae > Lasiurus > Lasiurus cinereus. The sequence continues at coordinate 8,293,369 of JAAGEH010002534.1, read as the reverse complement.
TCATAAGGCTGAATCCAACACAGAAATTCTCTTGGCATAGTGAAAATTCGGAAACAAAGGAAGAGATCACAAACAAAAGAAATGGAGCAAAACAAACGACTGGATATAGAGTTCAAAATCACAGTTATAAGGTTTTTCAAGAATATCCTAGAAAAGATGGATAAATTTAGCAAGACCTAAGAGAAGATGAAAAAGGACCAACTAGAGATGGAAAAGGAACAACTAGAAATTAAACATACACTGTCTGAAATAAAAAAATATTTTACAGAGACCTAACAGCAGACTAGAGGAAGGCAAGAATCAAGTCAAAAATTTGAAATACAGTGAATCAGAAAACACTCAACTGTATAAGCAAGAAAAAAAATTAATCCAAAAATGTAAAGATAATGTAAAGAGCCTCTGGGACAGCTTCAAGCATACCAACATCAGAATTGTGGGGGTGCCAGAAGAATAGAGAGCAAGATACTGAAAACCTATTTGAAGAAAAAATGACTGAAAATGTCCCACATCTGGTGAAAGAAATAGACTTACAAGTTCAGGAAGAACACAGAACCCAATATAAAAGGAATCCAAAAAGAACTACACCAAAACACATCATAATAAAATACCAAGAGCAAAAGACAAAGAGAGGATATTAAAAGCAGCAAGAGAAAAACAGTTAATTACCTACAAGGGAGCACCCTATGATTGTCAGCTGATTTCTCAACAGAAACTATGCAAGCCAGATGGGAGTGGCAAGAAATATTCAACGTGATGAATAGCAAGAACCTACAACCAAGAATACAGTGGTACCTCAAGATACGAGTTTAATTCGTTCCGTAACCTTGAGGCGTGGGAAACTATGAGACGCTCGAGTCACAGTAAACTGGTGGGTTGTGTGCAGCTGGCCGATCCGCGTGATTACTCCTATCTCAAAAATATTGCTCATATTTCAAAGCAAAAATCGCTCGCTCGACGGCTCATATCTCAAAAATCTCATATGTTAGGGCACTCGTATCTCGAGGTACCACTGTACTCTATCCAGCAAAGCTATCATTCAGAATTGAAGGGAAGATAAAGAGCTTCACAGATAAGAAAAAGCTTAAGGAGTTCACCAACTCCAAACCAGTATTATATGAAATGTTGAAAGGTACTCTTCAAGAAGAGGAAGAAGAAAAAGGTAAAAGATAAAAAATTATGAACAACAAATACATATCTATCAACAAGTGAATCTAAAAATTAAGTGAATTAAAAATTTGATGAACAGAATAAACTGGTGAATATAATAGAATCAGGAGCACAGAAAGAGAGTGGACTGATATTTCTTAGGGGGAAAAGGGGTCAGGGGCGATACAGGAAGAGACTAGACAAAAATCATACATCTATGGATGGGGTCAATGGGAGGGAGGTAAGGAGAGAGGGAGGAGTGGGAGCCGGGTGGAGGGGAGCTATGGAGAGGAAAAAAGAGAAACAAATGTAATGATCTCAATAATAAAAATTTAATTAAAAAAAAAAGAATGGAAGATTAGAGAGATAGGTTAGAAAGATGGGAAAGATGGGTTTTATGCTATAAAGGGAAACACTAGGACTGCATAACAGTGCTGAGCAAATAGGGTAGAAATGGCTAAAAGGAGAGGAAGATTCATGCTGAGAAAGAGGTAATACAGGTTTGAAAGGGAGGCTGGTAACAGATGATAGAGTCTTGAGTAGAATCCAGGTGCAATAAACTGGCAGGCCAAATGAATAGATTTTGTTTAACTCAGAGTTTTATATACTGAGAAATTTAAAAAAAAGGGTTCTGGCTGAGCTGGGGGTGGCTCAGAGCATTGACCCAGGAACCAAGTGGTCACTGGTTCTATTTCTGCTCACATGCCCAGGTTGCATGGTTGATCCCCAGTAGGGGGTGTTCAGGAGGCAGCCAACTGATGATTCTCATCATTGAAGTTTCTATCTCTCTCTTCCTCTTCATTTCTCTCTGAAATCAATAAAAACATATTTTAAAATACAAAATAATAATAATAAATAAATAAATAAATAAATAAATAAATAAATAAAAACAAATGGCACTGCCCTAGTTGGTTTGGCTCAGTGGATAGAGCATCAGCCTGTGGACTGAAAGGTCCTGGGTTTGATTCTAATCAAGGTCACATGCCCAGGTTGCAGGCTCAATATTTAGTTGGGGTCATGCAGGAGGCAGTCAATCAATGATTCACTCTCATCATTGATCTTTCTATCTCTCTCCCCCACTCCCTTCCTCTATATCAATAAAAATATATTTAAAAAATCAAATAAATAAATAAATAAATAAATAAATGGCACCATGGACTTAGAACTCACAAACCAACACTTGGCTTCCCCCAAGTGGGACACAGGTGCCGCCACCACCCTAGAGTGACACTCCACCAAATTGCAGCCAATGCTGCCAAGACCCATGGTGCAAAATGTGGCACACAGTCCAGCCCAGTCCAGAAACAGTCGCTGTGGGTGTTGACTAATGACATCATGAATCAATGCCTAGCTTCCTTTCCCGAACAACTAGTCTCCTTGGAGTTTCTTCAGCCCGGGAACCTGACTTGCTTTATAGCCAGGTGCAAACATTTTACAGTTTAACCAAAAGTTTGTAAAGCAGTTTCCCATGCCTCATCTCATTTGATCCTTACGAAGTGCTAGAGTAGGTAGATAGGAGATTCAGTGGAATCCTATTTTCTTTTCATTAGCGGAAAACAGAGATTTAGAAAGTTTAGAAACTTGACCAGACTGAAAAGAAGTAATAAATGATAGAACTTGAAAATTACTTCATATTTTCTCACTGCACAGAATATAGTCAAACACTGCTGCAATTAAACAGTTTACCCTTTGTTCTCCCTGTGTGATCTACAATAATAATTTGCTTCATGTTGATATTTACTGCTGTGTTGCTGACAATTACCTGAAAGAGAAGTTGGGATACTTCACTGGGCTGGAAAAATTTTAGATAAATCATAAAGTAGGTCTAATTAAGCAAGTTTATTCTATATATCTAAAAGACTAAGTTGACTTGTGCATGTTTTATACATATAACACTCCTGCTGGCATCAATCACACATGTGCGTTTCAATCTACCATTGTAGATCATGCATTTGATTGACACTTCTATTATAGAAAAAAGGTGAATAGCAATATTAAAATATTTCTTCTAATTAATTTCCTTTCAATGTGCATGAATCCATGCACCAGAACACATGTAAAATTATAACACCTTTGGGTAGACATGATGTTGGTGGGTATTAAATATATACCATTTCTGTAATACATAACTAAAATAAAATAACTATTTAAAATTTTTAACTAAAATAAATTGTTTAAACTTTATTTGCATTTCTTTCATGCTGAATTTATTCTCATAACAGAAATGTTTGTTTATTTTCTTGGGGGATAACTTTCTCTGTGCAGCCTCCTCTTGTGATTTGGAATAATTTGTTTTTCTATAAGATCTTCTTAATGTGGCAGAGCAAGCTCATGTATGGGTTGAATTGCTTGTATGTTCTGTGAGTAGATAGACTATTTTGGGGGCTTTATTCACATATCAATATCTGTTCTCAATCTATATCTAAACCATTACGCTCAGCATGACTTTGCATTTTTAAGCATATGTAGCAAAAATTCAGCATTTTTGGGGGGCCAAGGAACCTGTGCCCAGTTCAGCTGTTTGGCCTGGGCACACCTATTAACTTAACCATTGGAACAATGGAATGGCTCTGGTTTTTTAATATACATGCCCTTAAAGGCCGGGCAGTTTTGCCAATGATCTTAGAGTAAACACAAAGATTTGAACCGCTTGTGGTACATGATTTTGTGGGGTTTTCTGGGTCCAGTGAATAGCAAATCATTTTCAAAGATCATCTGGAGCTGTTTACAGGAAGAGCAAAAATAAATATTTTTGAAAAATATATTTTTATTTTGTCATGGAAAACTCTGAGAAATAGTGTTTAGTTGAGAAATTTTGTAAAGAAACTGGCTTGATTGCCAGCTTCTTCAGAGTCAAAATCCACAGAAAATAATTAGGAAGTGAAACTTCTTATAGATCAAATGAGGTTTTGAAACAGAATTTCTTAGATTCAGTTATAAGTACACTGACTCAGGATCTTTATATTATGGTCTCTCTCACTCTTCTCTGTGTCTCACACATATTTCATAGTTGGCTCCACACTTCCTCCTCAAATCTGTTCTTTCTCCTATTTCCCATTCCATTGAAGTACATCAATCCATTCATCTAAAAAACTGTGTAGGCATTCTCCTTATCCAATTGGCCAAGTCCTTGTGATTCTGTTTCTTAAACCTCCCTCAATTCTTTCCTCTCAATTTTAACCTTGCTCTGATACTTTTAGTTAGGCTTTCGTTCCTCTCACTTGGATTTTGATAGTATTAGTTTATCTCTCTGCTCCCAGTCTCTTTCTTTCCATTCACTCTCCCTATTAGCATAAGTCTTTTTTCTCTCGACTGTCGAAATGATAGATCATTCCCTACTTAAATACTCAAATACTCGCATGACTCCTTGTTGCCCTTTATATTTTAATGTTACAATATGTTGCAATAAGTGCTAGAGTTGACATACACAAGATATATCCATGTTGCAAAGGTAGATAAGATCAACACTAACCTGTTATGATGCAAATCCTCCTGTGACTGCCCTCTGCTAATGGAGGGATTTGCCTAAAGGAGTGGATGCTTAATTCAGTTGAAGCATAGGCTTGGGAGTCAAACAATCATACATTCAAATTTCTGACCTCTAAGTCCAGTTTTTGCCTGTATAATTGGGATAATCATGCCTATAATACAGGGTTTCTGTGATGGTTCTTTGAGATAATTGACTTAATGCCTTGACAATGCCTAATGCATAGTAAGTGTCCATATACTAGTATATTAGTACTTGTCCCTGTAGAGTTATGAAGAAATACAAGAGAATGCCTTAGCATGAAAAGTTACTTCAAATTGAAAAGGCACACAAAATGGATACCCAAGTGAGATAGTATGGCCAGTTTGAGAAACTCCAAGTGACTTAAGAAGTATAAAAGACAGACAAAAATGGAAGATGAGAATTAAGAAGAAAGTAATGGATGTATTTACTTGAATACTTACTGGTGCAGGAGAAAAGGGGAGAAGAAATTGAAATGATAAAAGTCTTGAAATATGGGGAGTTGGAAAGGTAATAGTTGATGCTTTGAACAGTCTAGTATATTTATTCCTTAGTTTATTAGCCATATAAATTTTGAGTTTTATGACTCAGTTTTAAGTTGTATGCTTATTTTTTTAAATGTGATTCTGATAATTTTCTTTGAAATTTGTGTGATTTTTTTCTCATGTGAAGATATGTATTAGTGTTCTCTTAATAAATCTTTTTTCCATTATTGTTTTGTTCATAATTTTTAGAATATTTTATTTTATATGTATGGTATAGAGAATATTTCATTGCTTTTAGGTGGTTAAATCCATCAGTTTCTTCCTTAGTTTTATTTTCCATGTTTTTATTGGACGTTCTAAAGAAAGTTCAGAAAAATATGTGTATTTTTAGCACTACAGAATTTTAGAGCTAGAAGTCAGCATTTTTAAATTATAAATTTCATTGAGGATGATGAGGTTTAAAGAGGTTAGAAAACTAACAAAGCCAGGGTACAGCCTAGTGTAGAGGTTAGGTCTGCCTAACTCCAGACAGCATATGATTCTAACTTGTCCCAATCCCATCTTTTTTGATAATATCTATATTCAAAGCTGGGAGCCTCTTACATTTTATTTATGGGTCTTGTGGCATAGGGATGATGAGAACAGAAAGATGCTTTTTCTCTATGGATAATCTAGAGGTGTAGGCTGTTTGGCATAGTGCCCCTCACTACTGCTAGACTGTAATTCCTATCTATGACACATCCCCTTGTTACTTTCTATGTCTCTAAAAAAATGACTCATGGATTCTTTTTAAATTGATCCTCAAAATGGAACAAAAATATTAGACTTTTTTGTTTAAACATGGGAAGAATTCAAATATTAATAGAAGGTTAAAGTATAACAATGTAAGTGGAGTTATCTGCTGTGCAGCTGATTTTAATATCTTTGGCTATATTAATACAATTCTATGCAGATTATAGCTTTGAAGAACATCTTCCCTATATTATAGTATTTTCTTCCCTATATTATAGTTCATAGGTCAAAAGGGGGTGGGAAGAGGAAAGTTAATTTTTGAGAATTTTTAGCATGTAGGATATTAGCACATTATCTATTTACTAGAGGCCCAGTGCACAAAATTCGTACATGGGAGGGAGGTCCCTCAGCCCAGCCTGCACCCTCTCCAATCTAGAATTCCTCGAGGGATGTCCCACAGGGATTGGGCCTAAACCAGCAGTCAGACATTCCTCTCACAATCCAGGACTGCTGGATCCTAACTGTTCACCTGCCTGCCTACTTGATTGCCCCTAACCCCTTCTGCCTGCCAGCCTAATCACCCCTAACCACTCCCCTGCCAGCCTAATTGATGCCTAACTGCTCCCCTGCCAGCCTGATCGCCTCCAACTACCCTCCCCTGCCAACCATCTTGTGGTATATCCCTATGTATTTAAAAGCCTTTGATCTAGGTGGGCTTTGTTCTCTAAGTTTCATCTTGTGACAGTGTCATGGCGGCCATCTTGTGACAATGTTGCATGAGGGTGTTGTGTGTGATTCCACCTAGGCTTTTATTATATAGGTTGTGAATTTCAAAATAAAAATTGCCCTTCAAATAATTCAGTTATTCAGTAAAATTTATAATTAATCAGTTTGCAATAAGATCTTAAGTAGAACCATTATATAAGATGTTATAAAGAAAAAATTTTACTCTTTTAAACATATATCTTAGAAAGAAGTCTGCTAGACTTGTTAATTTAAAAAAATGTTCCATAGCAAGGGCTTATTTTGACTTTCTATCCCTGATATTGACTAGACCAGCTTGTATACTATACATTGTATTGATGTAGAAGGTTAGAAGTGATGGGTGCAGAATTAACTGCTATGTTATATACTGAGTCCTACTAAGTAAGATGTAAAACAGCTTATGATTAGCTTGTCAGCATATCTATATCAATATTACTGTATTTCTCAGTTTGAGTATTAGTGACATTATTTGTAAATAAATAATTTTTTAAAAAATATGTTTTTATTGATTTAAGAGAGAGATAAAGACAGGGAAAGAGAGATAAAAACATTGATGAGAGAGAATCAGTGATTAGTTGACTCCTTCATGCCCCCCTACCAGGGATCAGATCTGCAACCCTGGCGGTGACCTGACCATAATTGAACCTGGTAACCTCCTATGCATGGGTCCATACTCAATCAGCTGAGCCACACCAGCCAGGCTGTAAACCAATTATTAATTAAATTTCAAGAGTCCCCACAGGATATTTACATCCTTGGTCACTACCAATAATATGCAAGTTAATACCCTTCAGTCATTTTGTTGTTGTTAATCCTCACCCAAGGATATTTTCCCCCCATGATTTTTAGAGAGAGTGGAAGGGAGAGAAAAAAACAACAACAGAGAAAGGGAGACAGACATTGATGTGAGAAAAATACATTGATTGGTTGCCTACCTCACTCCCCAACCAGAGCCAGGATGGAGCTTGCAATCCAGGAACATTCCCTTTGCTGGAATCAGACTCATGACCCTTCAGCCTGCAGGTTAACATTCTATCTATTAAGCCAAACTGGCTAGAGCCCCCTCAGTCATTTTGATGATCCAAAATGCCCCTACATATTTTCAGATGTTTTAAATGGGGACAAATAATACCCCAAACTGTGAACCATTAGAAACACTTCATAAAGATGTTATAGATACATTTAATAAACTTTTAAAAAATAAATACTTTTCTTAACTTTAGATCTTATAATTGGTCATCCTAAAATGTTATTTTGCTATACTACCTAAAGGGTAATAATATATTTTCTACTCTGTAATGTTTCACAAAGCACTAGTGTCAAAATGGGGTTTGGGCTTTTACTCAGTGCTGGCTCTATCTTGGGTTCTCTCTCTGTTGCCACAAACTGGGTAAAGATTTAGAGAGAATTTCCCTGAAAGAGAATTCTTTGCCCCTCTTGTGTTTTCTCTTGAAGACTCTCTGCTTTATCCACTACTCTCCAATTTATGGATTAAATACCTACTCTCCAACAGGTAAGGCACTCTGGGTTGAATAGAAGAGATGAAGATCATAAAGAATGTTTTCGTATACCTCTATTAGTAGAGTTGCTATACAGGATGGAAGAAATTGTCCAAGAAAAAAACTAGGAGGTCAGAGGGAATAAAACTCAGAGAATGTGTCACAAAGTATGGGAGAAAAGAAAATTTGAACTACTGGTGCTATGTAACAGAGTTGTGTATTTCCTATAAATAAATCCAAGTGATCTGGGGGGAGGGGAGCATCTTGTTCTCTGTATGGCATCTAGGAGGGCTCACAGACACATCCAGTTGAGAAAATCCATTCCAGTGACAGGGAACAGAGTGGAAATGACAAGGTGAATGCCATGTTGAGGTTTCTGCCATGGCTCTAGTTTAGCTATCACCTGGTTCCTGGAACCTGGGGTGTTTTGTTTGTCTGTTTTCCAGTTTTGAAACTAAAAGTCTGACTCAATTTTCAAGTTCATAAAATTGTTCTAGCTTCATCTGCTTTTTTCAAGTGGGCAACGAACTATATTTACTCTTATGAGTTGGAAAATACAGTGAGTCTGAAATTTTATAAGGAGGTAAATGCATCTAATCAAATATCACAAAGGCCACACGAGATAGTGTTCTTCAATTTCATTAAGTAGAAATGATGGTGGATTCTTTAAAAAGAAATAACTTTCTATAAAATGAGTATAGCATTTACACAACACACACATACACACACACACACACACACACACACACACACACTTGCATGGAAATCCAAGAATATGATGAAAATAATTATAATGATTTGTAGACCATCTTCTCTATGCCATGCAGTTTGCCATACAATGAACCTATAGAATCTTAAGTTCTGTAAAGATGCCAGATCACTAAAACCCAGTTAGATAGGTACATTTTACAAATGAGGAGTTTGAGTAACTTGGATGTTAAGACATTCAATATTTGTATAGCCAGGATTCTTACCTGGTCTATGATTTCAAAATTTATAGTTTTTAATACTTTTTTTGTTCAGTGCATGTGGATTAGATTAAGATAGGAGTAAAGATGGCATTGTTACTATTATGATAGTGATTTTTAAAATGTTTTTTATTGATTTTTTACAGAGAGGAAGGGAGAGGAACAGAAAGTTAGAAATATCGATGAGAGAGAAACATCGATCAGCTGCCTCTTGAACATGCCTCTTGGTATGTTCCCGCAACCAAGGTACATGCCCTTGACCGGAATCAAACCTGGAACCTTTCAGTCCACAGGTTGATGCTCAATCCACTGAGCCAAACCGGTTTCGGCTATGATAGTGATTTATCCCATGTAAGAAAAATATTGATAGTACTTAATTTCATTAAATTAAAAAAATAAAAAAATGACCAAGAAATTATGTAAGACTTTAATTTTACAGTTATCAACTAACTATAAATTTCTTGATGATTGACTTGAATTGATACTGGAACTCTCAGAAAGTAGATGAAGACAAAAGTGGACTATTGTGGACTTCATTAAAGAAATAGAGGAGAATTGATTGATGAAAAAAATACAAACATTGCAAGTAATAATGTAATTTTGAGTTTAAATTAGTTTGTGACAGGAACATTTATTTCAGAACTTTTTGTATGGTTAAAAATAAATTTTGGAAACTCATATGAACAGTTGAACAAATTGTAGTTCATGAAAACTCTGGAAAATTACATAGTCACTTAAAAGAAAGCATTAGATCTATGTCAATTATCTGGGAAAGGGTCCATGATTATAGTGAGGAAGAAAAGCAAGATGCAGAGATGAATACATAATATGATCCATTATCCAGGTCAGATTGTACAGAATCTGACATGGAGTTTAAATTTAGATATTTATTAGTGAGCTTTATAATAAGCAACTTGGGAAGGAAGGGGAAGAAAGCAAGATTGGGCAGAGGGTGAAAAAGATGTAGTGAGACCCAGTGAGGAGGTCTAGAACCAGCATGGGCCATCAGGATGTCCCTGTACTGGGCCAAAATGGCTAATAAGTCATATTAACCTCTATTAGTCACTTGATGTGGACTACACAAGAAGTGGTATGACCTTGGATGAGCTAGCTCTCTGCAGCTCAAGCAATCTGTGAACAAACCCAGAGTTGAGGACATTTGCTGATAGCACTCCCAACTTCTGGTTTCTTCATTTAAGGAGAATCTGGGTGGTACTTCTATCCATCACAATACCTGAAACAAATTATGCCCAAACTCAAAAGGTGTAAACATATTTCTAAATGATTATATGTGCATTGAGAATAGCTGAATATTAACATTGGTGGTGGGAAAAGCAATTGAGCTGCGGGGAGTGCAGGTAATAAAAATAAAATAAAAGATAAAAATGTGAACAGTAAAAAAGAAGATATAATATTTTTTTAGGTAAAATAAAAAAAAATATGTTTAAAATGTGCTTAGAGGATGGCCATCTAATAGTCTTTATCTGATTGTAATATTACCTTTCCATTGTGTTTCTTTATGCTATTTGAGCAAAAACAAGTCATCTAGAAAACTTGAGAAATTATAAAGCTATTTAAAAATTAATACCAAATTATGTGATGCTATATATACTTAAAACTAGGCCTCAAGTTTTCAGAAAGTAGATTTCAAAACGTTTAGGTCACATAAAAAGATACTCTAAAAAATAAGATGGACTTAGTGGATTTGGAGTTTTAAAACCAGTCATAATCTTCAAAAGTAAAGTTAATAACTTAATTTCATATGCAACATACATTTATTCAAATATTTCTTTTTTATTTATCTGAAAGAGAGAGGGGGGAGGAGAGAGAGACATCAATGTGGAGAGAAACACAATCGGTTGGCTCTTATATGTGCCCCAGCTGGGGATAGAACCACAACCTCGATATGTGCCCTGACTGGGAATGGAACTTACTACCTTTCGGTGTACAGGACAATGCTTCAACCAATGGATCCACAGAGCCAAGGCTATTCTCATATTTCTTGAGTGTTTCCAGTGAGCCACGATCAGTTCTAGAATGTTGGGTTCCATATGAAAAGATATCTGGCCTCATGAATCTTACATTCTATAGGAAGAAAGAGAAAATAAACATGAAAAACAATAAGTAACTAAATTCTATGGCAGATAAAAATTATTGAAGGTCAGTTTCCAGGGAAACAGGCTGTCATACTTTATTCAAGGGTGTTTGGGAGCTTGCTCTTGTGAAGAACAGCTCAAGGGGTGGGGTGGACATGGGTAAAGATGGGAAGGGGGAGTTGGGGAAATAGACACACAAGTAGACCAGAGTTGGCAGCCATAGCTTAAAGATAAAGGGACACTCACTGAGGCTCCTGTTGGAAACATGCTCCCACTGGGAACATGTCCACTAGGTTAGTAGAATATGTACTACTGAGGTACCTTGCTTATATTAACCTGAGATCCTGTGAGTCTGATGCCATCAGTGAGCCCAGTTATTAATAGTATTTTCTACTGTCATCTCTGGCCTCTAGAGGACAGCCTCCACTGAACATGTCCTTAATGTCCATGCTCCTCTGACCAGCATGTTCCTTATTCCTTTTGTAAGTAGAATTTTTCTCTCATGGATCATAGAGGTCTGGCAAGCTTCTGTTCTCCTAATGTATCTACTCAGGCATATCCACTTCTGTGAGCTTTTTGATTCCTCTACAACTGTAAGTGCAACAGTTCAGTACTTCCCCCTCACAAACTGTGGTCCATCACTTTCTCCAAGCTTCTGGGAACCATCCCAGCACCTTGCTTGCCTTCCCCCATGGACTTTGCATGGACTTTTAAAGCTTTTAACCTGGGACAATGCTATCACAACAATGAACTCACATTCATCCAGCGTCCTCAAAATGCCAGCCCATATCTACTCTCCTGGATCCAGCCAGTGTATATTGCCAAGCCTTTCTTTAGATTACATTCCTTTTCCATTCTAGCAGACTCAGCCCTTCAGGGTTGTAATTGAGACCTACTTATTGGCTTAGTGATGGGGTAAAGGGAGGGAGGAAAGTGAGGGAATATCCTGAGAAAAGTAAGTGCATTTGGTTTTGCAGGGAAGACACCTCAACCTAAGCTAGGCTAGCTGGCTAATTAACAAGGAAGAGTGACAGTCTCAGAGGGTTCAGGATATCTGGAGTTTCAACATGTGAAAATTGTGCAACCCAAATATTCACACCCTGACCTTGGTGTAGCAGACTTTCAGGAGTAGAGGATTTCACTTACTAAAGAACTCTACTCCTCTTTAATGAAATACTAAATCTTCATCTTTTGCTCTCCACTGACCACAGAAGACCCTCTGAGTTTCATACTTTACTTATATAGTGATTAATCACCCTTAAACTTTCCATGCCTCCAAGATATCAGTGCTCCTCAGAAATAGCCATCAAATTCCAAAGTCCTTAAAATGAGTACTATTTCTGAAATTCTCAAACTTGTGAGAAGTTTTACCTGCCAGTGGATTTTTTTCTATTTGTTCTCAGTTTTGCTTCATTGAACATTTTAACAATTTCACCACAACCAGATGCCTGGACCTAACGATGTTTCATCTACTGTCAATGAGAAAATTTTTATTGCCATCTGGCAGGCAGGTGATCCAGCTCCAAACATCTCATCTTAGACTGCTTCCTAGAATCAATTCCAGTACAATTGTCATGGGACAAATTTTATGAGACTCTGATATTTATGTATAGAGGAATATTGGATAGAAGTCCCAGGAACAAGAACTGTGAGTGATGAAAGAGGAAGAATTGGGCAGAAGGAGAAGTTGAATTGTGATGGAATTACTGCAAGACACTCAGTTGATCCATAGGGAGTTCAAGAGTTTCACTGGCCCTTCACTGGCCCATGGGGGACAGACTACCTTTTAGGCCTCTTGAACTGACTAATTGTATGTGGGCTACAATCTCTGAAAGTGCTGGAAACCAAGATCAACAGTAATTAATATAAATGCAAGGAGTACCTGGACTCCTTTTGATATTCACAGGTTGAATTTGCATTTTATTACCTATTGCTGACTCAATGGCCTAAAGCAAACTCCCTCCAAATCTGATAATCTTACTGTTTACTAAACATTACCATTGATATGTCTGTTTGCATTCCTAAAAGGCAATTGTGTACTCTAGTAAATAAAAGCAGCTGGGAAAGGAGACTAAGTAGAACTTGACTACTACAGTTGAGCTTTTCCCTGGCTTCCCCCCATAATCAAATTAGTATTTCTTGCTTGTGTATCAATTTGTGTGTCAGCTCTTTCTCCAAACCTTTAAACGAAAACCATGCTGGCCATGGCTTTTCACAAGAAGGGACATCACCTGAGTAAAATTTTCCTTTTAACTGAGGTCAGTTATTGGAAAGAAATTCAGCTTAGGATCACAGTCATCAGGCCAAAAAAATAAGTGACTCCCTGGGAGGATGAGAGTAAAATTTAGACAGTGCAGCATCTATAATAATAAAAGCAAATATGCTAATTAGACCAGACATCCTTCTGGACATCCTTCCAGAGGACATTACTGATGATGCTGGGGTTGTGAGAGAAGCCTGGGTCCTGGGTGCCGGAGGCAAGCCGGTGCCAGCAGCTGGGGGGAGGAATGCCTACTCTTGCATGAATTTCATGCATCAAGCCTCAAGTATTTTAATAAAAAGATTGATGTGTGTTATAGGGGGGACATAGAGAAATTCTGTGAAGAAAAATTAAAGGGTCAAATTTTATAACAAAAAGATAAGTGGAAATACCAAAATACATGGAGATTAGACAATACACTTGTAAATAACAAATCAAAGAAGAAATCTCAAGAAAAAATTAAAAATCATTTTGAATTAAATGAAAACTAAAACACAACTTATCAACATGTGTAGTGTTCAATGAAGGCAGTGCTTAGAGGGAAATTTACAGCATTAAATACATATGTAAGAAAAGAAGAAATATCTAAAATTTATAACCTAAGTTTCCACCTTAGAAAACTGGGCAATGTAAAGTAAAGCAACTTAAACCCAAAATAAATAGAAGAAAATAAATAATAAGAATTAATATAAAATTCAAATAAATTGTAATCAAGTCAATAGAGAATGTATATATATTTAAAAAAAGCTTTTTTTTTTAGAAAGGTCAATAAAATGGATAAATTTCTAGCCAGGCAAAATGGCGACGAGCTGGAAGGTAGAAAGCGAGGTTGTGTGAGAGAGTAAGGGAGCGATAAAGGTGTGTGTGGACATGTATGGATGTGTGTGTGTGAGTGAAATAGGGCCAGTGAGATCCTGCAGGTCTTCCAAGGGGCTGCCAATCTGCAAACACTCTGGGGAGGGTACTGGTGGCACAGAGACCATACCATCTTGAAGAACAGAACTGCTTGAGACTAGGATCCTAGCCTGGCCATGACCCAATCTGGTCTCAGAAGCAAAGTGGGACCCTACAGCTGCTCTGGTAGAAGACCTGCCATCACAGCTCCAGACCCAGGGATACCAAGACTCCAGGCGCCCAGCCGCAGATTTCTGTAAGTCACAAAGCCAATCCCCCTCGTCGCAGCTCCTGTGGTAGCAACATAGAAACTACTAGACCTTAGCTGCACAATAGGGCTTACTGCACAAGCACAGCAGCCACAGCTCCACCTGACTTAGCCTTGGTGTAGGACACAGGAAGTTTGTTTCCCACAACCAGGCTCTGCGCCCAGGTAGGGAGACTGGTGAATTTGACCCTAAGTGCACATCTTTGGGGAGATTGTTTTCTACGATCAGATCCCATGCCCATGCAGGGCAGGGAGACAGTGCTGAATTTGAGCCTGCGGGTGCAAACCCAGGGAGTTGGTTTCCCATGACCAGACCCTGCACCCTAGCAGAGAGACTGTGCTGAATTTGAACCTGGACATGCAAATTTGGGGAGTTTGTTTCCCTCGCCCAAGCTCTGAGCCCAGGCAAGGGAGGCTGTGCTGAATTTTAGCCTAGGTATGCGACCTTGGGGAGACTGTTTTCCATGCCCACATGGGGAGATAGTGCTGAATTTGAGACTGGGGGCTCAAACCCAGGGAGTTTCTTTCCTGTGTCCAGACCCTGCACATAAGCAGTGAGACTGTGCTGAATTTGAACCTGAACATGCAAACCTGGGGAGTTTGTTGCCCACACAGGAGGTCAGGGCTGAATTTGAGCCTGGGAACATGGACTCTATGTTTTCCACAGTGCATACCAGTATGACCAGACCCCACATCCACACTAAGTGGCAGTGCCACTTGACTTTGATTCAGGGCAAGCACACACAGAGGCTGTTTATTGCAGGGCAGAAGTAAAGCTCCTGCTAACACAGTGCAACTGTGCAACTGGGGGACCCTAAATCTCTATGCAAAAGGCAACAATGAGCACCAGTGACTAGACTCTCTTCCTCATTGCATGCACCTGGGACCCCTAATTCCCAGTACATTCACACTAAGAGCCAGCAACTCCAATTCTTGGTACATGCACTCACAGGGACCCTGATTCTCAGGGCAAGGTAGCACCAAGGAACAGAGACTCTGATACTGGATTCTTGGCACTGACACAGGGAGCCTCTGACCCCTGACATGCAAGAGGGGTCTTTTATTTTTGGCACATGCCAGCAGGTCCTCTATTTCAATGTGGCACAGGCAGGGTCCTGATTCTAGGTGTGCACACGAGGCCATACTAAGCACCTGTGACTCTGACCAGGGGCAAGTGTGGCTCCCACCAAGCCACAGCAACTGCACATCTTACTGTCAGAGCTCTTCAGTGACACTGAGGGGGTGTGTGTGAAAAACTCCCACTACACAAGGCCCAGACCACTGCAACTTGACATTTGAACCTTCTGGTGATAGTCAGAATGGGGAGAAAATGAAACGATTCCTAGAGGACAGAAAAGAAGGAATCACCAAGAAAGGAAATCAGTGAAATGAAAGCATGCAACATGACAGAAAAAGAATTCAGAGTAATGGTCATATGGTTAATACACCAGATGGACAAGAAAAGCAACAACCTATGCAAAAATCAGGAAGAAATGAAAAATTATACAGCTACAATAAAAAACACCATGGAAAGCTTCAACAGTAAACTAGAAAAAGCAGAGGACCAAATTAGTGCGTTAGAAGATAAAGTACAGAAACAAGCCTAATCTGAACAGCAACTAGAGAAAAAAAATTAAAAAGCAGGAAGAGAGCCTAAGGAAGTTTAGGATGCAAAACAAAATAACCTATGTATAATAGGGCTGCCAGAAGGACAAGAAGAACAGCAAGGATTAGAAAATTTATTTGGGTAGGCAAAAATAAAAAGGACCCCAAGTCAATTTTATAGAAAAGATTCCTTTATTAACTCTTGGTTGAGAATATGTTCATATACTTTCAGAAAACAACTCCAAGACCAAGTCGACTCCTGCAACAGAGAGAAACTGACAGGTCTGCTCCAACCACAAAGGCAAGAGAAGAAACAGTCCAGAGATGGAAGACACTGATGACGCCTTGCCATGTGAGCAGTCAGCAGCTGTGCATTGCTACAGGATGCCTAGGACCAAATCAGAGAGGTTCGGACCAGCATAGCCACTATTTGTCCACTATCCAGATACTATTGATGACATGTACATATAAGGAACTGTTTGACATTGAAACTGGGATTCAAAGCTATTGGACATTGAAATTAGAAGTCAAACATTTTTCTTTTGCTCTTATGGGTTTATTTCTAGCCTATGGGGGCAAGATGTTTTTAAAGACAAGAATCAGGGGGTGGGAGTGAAGCAGATGCAGAGGCAAAGAAGCAATGAACAGACTGTCGTGCTACAGTGGGAAGGCAGAGGAAGTTGCGGGGGAGGAGCCTGTAGGAGATCAACTGAAGGACTTGTATGCATGTGTGTAGGCATAGACAGTGGATACAGGGCAATGGGGGGAATGGGGCGAGAGATGGGTGAGGGCATGTACTGAAGGGTGGGAAGGGCAATAGGAAAAAAATAAAAATAAATAAATAAACACAATGTTAAAAAAAAAAGAAAATTTATTTGAAGAAATAATGACAGAAAACTTCCATGATAAGAAGAAAGAAGTTACACAGGTACAGAAAGTCTGAAGCAAGATGAATCCCAAAAGACCCACACCAAGACATACCATAATTATAATGGCAAATGTTATTGACAAAGAGAGAATGTTAAAGGATGCAAGAGAGAGACAGAGAGTTACCTACAAAGGATCCCCCATCAGATTATTAAATGATTTCTCAACAGAAACACATTCATCCATTGCAGGAGCACCCAAATACATAAAAAAATCTACTTTAAGATATAAAGAGAGAGATCTACAACAATACAATCATAGTAGGGGACTTTAATACACCACTGAGAGCACTGAATAAATCCTAGAGACAAAAAAATCAGCAAAGAAACAGAAATCTTAAATGACTCACTAGATCAGATGGACTTAATTAACATCTTCAGAACATTTCACCCCAAAGCTGCAGAAAATACGTTCTTCTCAAGTGCACACGGGAAATTAAAAAAAAAAAAATAGACCACATATTGGATCATAAGCAAAGTCTCCACAAATTCAAGAAGAATGAAATCATACCAATCATCTTCTCAGACCACAATAGCATAATATTAGAAATAAACTACAATAAAAACAATCCAAAACACTCAAACAGTTGGAAGCTGAATAGCATGTTATTAAATATTAATTGGGTTACTAATTGAGATCAAAGAAGATATTAAAATCATCCTAGAAACTAATGACAATAAAAACACAATAATCCAAACCTATGGGACCAATGAAAGCAGTCCTGAGAGGGAAGTTTTAGCTCTACAGGCCTACCTCAAAAAACAGGAAAAAATGGTAGCAAATTATCTTGCGCTACAACTCAGATTTAGAAAGAGAGCAACAAGAAAAGCCCAGAGTGCGTAGAAGGAGATCAATAAAGATCAGAGCAGAAATAAATGACATAGAGACCCCCCAAAAATAATACAAATGATCCATGAAACCAAGAGCTGGTTTTTTGAAAGGATAAACAGGATTGATGAACCTCGAGCCAGGCTCAACAAGAAGCAAAAAGAAAGGACCTAAATAAAAAAAATCAGAAATGATAAAGATGAAATAACAAAAGACCTCACACAAAAGATTGTTTAAAAATACTATGAACAACTCTATTCCAACAAACTAGACAACCTGGAGGAAATGGACATATTCTTAGAAAAATACAACTTTCCAAAACTTAATCAGGAAGATTCTAAATATCTCAATAGGCCAATAACTATGGAAGAAATTGAAGCAGTCATCTAAAAGTTTCCAACAAACAAAAGCAGAGGGTCAGATAGCATTACAGGAGAGTTATATCAAACATTCAAGGGAAAACTAAAACCTATCCTCCTCAGAGTATTCCAAAAAATTCTAGAGAAAGGATCACTTCCTAGCTCATTCTATGAAGCCAGCATCACCCTAGTACCAAAACCAGATAAGGACAACACAATGAAAGATAATTATATGCCAATATCCCTCATGAACATTGATGCCAAAATCTTCAACAAAATCCTAGCAAACCGGATCTAACAGTACATCAGAAAGATCATACACCATGACCAAGCAGGATTTACCGCAGGGATGCAAGGATAATACAATATCTGCAAATCAATAAATTTGATACATCACATAAACAAATTGAGGGAGAAAAATCACATAGTCATATAAATTGATGCAGAAAAAGCATTTGACAAAACCTAACACCCTTTCTTGATAAAAACTCTCAGCAAGTTGGAAATAGAAGGATCATACCTCAACATCATAAAAGCCATATATGACAAACCCACAGCCAGCATCACACTCAATGAACAAAAACTAAAACCATTTCCCCTAAGAATAGGAACAGGACAGAGATGCCCACTCTCACCACTCCTTAGTTCAACATAGTACTGGATGTACTAGCCATTGCTATCAGACAAAAAGAAATAAAAGGCTTCAAATTGGAAAAGAATAAGTAAAACTGTCCTTATTCACAGATGACATGATACTGTACATAGAAAACCCTAAAGACTCCATCAAAAAATTATTAGACTTAATAAATGAGTTTGGCAAGGTAGCAGGATACAAAATTAATGCGAAGAAATCTATGGTATTTCTATACACTAATAGTGAGACTAAAAAAGCTATCCATTTGCCATTGTACCAAAAAAAAATTAAGATACCTAGGAATAAACTAACTAAAGAGGTAAAAGACTTATATGCAAAAAACTACAGAACACTGAAAAAAAAATAGAGGAAGATATAAACAGATGAAAGAACATACCATGTTCATGGATTGGTAGAATCAAAATTATCAAAATGTCCATACTACCTAAAGCAATCTATATATTCAATATAATTCCCATTAAAATACCAATGGCATTTTAGAACAAACTCTCCAAAAATTCATCGGGAATAAAAAAACAAACACCCCAAATAGGTACAGCAATCCTGAGAAAGAAGAACAAAGTAGGTGGGATCTCAATACCAGATATCAAGCTGTATTACAAAACCAGTGTTCTCAAAACAGCCTGATACTAGCACAAGAACAGACATATAGATCAATGGAATAGAATAGAGAACCCAGAAATCAACCCAAATCCCTATGCCCAATTAATATTTGATAAAGGAGGCATGAACATAAATGGAGTCAAGACAGTCTCTTCAATAAATGGTATTGGGAAAATTGGACAGATACATGCAAAAAAAAAAATGAAACTAAACCTTCAACTTACACCACACACAAAAATAATCTCAAAATGGATAAAGGACTTAAACATAAGACAGGAAACCATAAAAATATTAGAGGAATCCACAGGCAGCAAAATATCAGATATATGCCGAAGGAACTTCTTCACTGATATTGCTTCTAGGGCAATAGAAAATAAAGAGACAATAAACAAATGGGACTATATCAAAATAAAAAACTTTTGCATAGCAAAAGAAACCATCAACAAAACAACAAGAAAGACCACTACATGGAAGAACATATTTGCCAATGTTATCACCAATAAGAGTTTAATCTCCAACATTTACAGAGAACTCATACAACTCAACAAAAGGAAGATAAACATTCCAATCAACAAATGGGCAATGGACCTAAATAGAAACATTTTGAAAGAAGACAGAAGGTAGACCAAGAAA
The DNA here is from genome assembly GCA_011751065.1 of Lasiurus cinereus. Lineage (NCBI taxonomy): Eukaryota > Metazoa > Chordata > Mammalia > Chiroptera > Vespertilionidae > Lasiurus > Lasiurus cinereus. Next base: position 8,273,138 of record JAAGEH010002534.1, on the reverse strand, counting down.
CATATGAAAACATGCTCAAAGTCACTAATTATCCAAGGAAGCAAATCAAAACGACAATGAGGTACCATCTCATACCTGTCAGAATGGCTATCCTCAACAAATCAATAAACGTCAAATATTGGCGAGGATGTGGAGGAAAAGGAACCCTCGTGCTCTGCTGGTAGGAATGCAGACTGGTGCAGCCACTTTGGAGAGCAGTATGGAGTTTTCCCAAAAAACTAAAAATGGAACTCCCATTTGACCCATTAATACCACTTCTAGGAATATATTCCAAGAAGCTAGAAACATCTATCAGAAAGGATATAGTCATAACAGCACAATTTACCATAGCTAAGATTTGGAAACAGCATAAGTGCCCATCAGCAGATGAGTGGATTAGAAAATGGTGGTACATCTACACAATGCTGCTCTAAAAAAGAAGGATTTCCTACCATTTGTAACAACATGAATGGAACTGGAGAGCATTAGGCTAAATGAAATAAGCCAATCAGAGAAAGATAAATATCATATGATCACACTCATCTATGGGAAATAATGAACAAGATAAAATGATGAACAGAGATAGGGAAGCATCAATCAGACTGTCAAACCTCAGATGGAAGGTAGGGGAGGGTGGAGGTAAAGGGGAGAAATAAACCAAAATATTTGTATACATGCATATAATAAGCCTAACCAGTGGACAAAGACAACAGTGGTGTGTGGGCATGAGTTGTATGTGTGTGTGTGTGGGGGGGGGGTCGGGGGGCCGGCGGGGTTGGGAAAGTAATGAGGAGATGAGGACAAATATGTAATACCTTAATTAATAAAGACATTAAAATGACATAAAAGAGGACACAATTTACTAATTTTCAATGGAATTCTATGCAGCCATTAAAAAGAAGGAATTCTTACCATTTGCAGCAACCTGGTTGGAACTGGAGAGCCTTATGCTTAGTGAAATAAGCCAGTCAATGAAGGAGAAGCATCACATGATCGCACTCATTGGGGGATAATAAAGATCATTATAAACTGATGAACAAAAGGATAGATACAGAGACAGTAAAGCTTCGAACAGACTGTGAAATTACAGCAGGAAGATTAAAGTTAGGTGAGGTAGATAAGAGATCAATCAAAGGACTTGTATCTAGGCATATAATCATAACCAATGAACATAGACACTGGGGGGTTGGGGTATGCCTGGGAGGGAGGGGGGGCAATGGGGAGATATGTATAAAAAATTAAAAAAAAAAAGAAAATAGAAAAAAAAAAGAAATGAAAGAGGAACATTATTACAGATCCTATGGATATTGAAAGGATAATAAAAGAATACTATGAACCACTCTATGCTTATCTAAAAATGTTTTTCACGAACCAAAAACAGCACTCTTTGTAGGACGTTTAATTCTATCATCTTCATTAATTTTACCACACTCATCATGCCAATCATTCACTCTTCATCAATCCAATAATATATTTCCTCTATTCTTCTCACCAGCTAAAAATCCACTGCAAAGGCATTCATATATTCCATTTAGGTTGAAATATCAACAACTTTAGCCTTCTCTAGCATATTTAATTAAATTCAAGTCAACACATTTTCATTATTTAAAGCAGTGGTCGGCAAACTCATTAGTCAAGAGAGAGGCAAACCACGGCTCTCGAGCCACATGTGGCTCGGAAGCCACAGTTTGCCAACCACTGATTTAAAGTATTCCATATAGACTGTTAAATCCTGCACTGCCCTCCTTATTTCCCTGAGTGAACATTTCAAATATTTACCACTGATTTTATACACTACCATTGCCCTCTCTTTTGCCAAATGTTTTTAACCTCCTGCCTCAATGAAACAACAGAAGTAGTCAGAATTAAAATTTCTTTTTAATTCCAACTGCACTACCTCAGAAGTTGCCATTATATTCCTCCATATCATCTCTTTACTTTTACTTATTATTCTTGCTCTTTTTTTTTTTTAATCAGAAGAAGATTGTTTTAGTTCATTTCCAAGGCTAGTTCTATCATTTGGACTTCTGGTTTAACTCTTAAATTTCCATTTTTAACTTTATAATTATTCTCATCTATATATTTTTTTCTTGCTCACATTTATTCATGCTTTTTAAAAATTGATTTACTACTATATACCCTGCATTAAAATAGCTTTGAACAAAAGTGCCCTGGTTCTTGTATAGTTTACCTTCTGTAAAGAGAAACATCTTTTAAAATATGTTCTTTATATACTGTTAGCAGTGAGAAATCCTATCAGGAAAATTAAGCAGTGCATTAGTCAGAATTCTCTAGAGAAACAGATCAATAGGAAATGCACATATAGAAGTAAGGAGTTGACTCCCACCATTATGGATGCTGAGATGCCCCAAAATCTGCCATCTGCAAGCTGGAGATCCAGGAGAGGTGGTGGTGCACTTCCAGCCCCAGTTTGAAGGCCTGAGAACCAGAAAAATCCATGGTGTAAGAACCAGTCTAAGTCTGAAGGTTGATGTCCCAATTTGAAAGCAATCATGAAGAGACTCAGTTCTCCTTTCCTCTGTCTTCTTGTTCTATTTGGGACCTCATCAGATTGGACAAGGTTCACCCCCACTGAGGCAGTCAATCTGTTTTTACTCAGTGTAAAGATAAAAATGCTAATTGCATTCAGAAACACCTCAGAGACACTCCCAGGAATGACCTTTAGCCACACAGCTGGGCACTTTATGGCCCTGTCAAGCTGACACAAAAGTAAACATCCCAAGTAGGAAAGGGAAATAAGGCATGCCAGTTTGTAAGGCAACATTTTAAAAAGTGGACAGGTAAGTGCTCACTGAGAATGACCTCTCGGTTTGAGTGAAAACGTGAAGGAAGGAAGTGAATAATGCACGGGGATGTGGGGTAGGAAAGAA
>JAAGEH010002534.1:8252468-8270258 GCA_011751065.1 Lasiurus cinereus | reverse complement strand
TGAAGGAAGGAAGTGAATAATGCACGGGGATGTGGGGTAGGAAAGAACAAGCCAGGCAGAGGGAACAGCACTGCCTGGTCTTGAGGCAGAGCAAACCTTAATTATCCCAGGAATTGCAAGGATACTGGAGTGGCTGAGCATGGAGGAAATTGCATAGAAAGGTGAAAGGGAGCCAGATTATCTAGGCCTTTTCAGCCACTATAGACATTTGGGCTTTCACACGGAGGGAAGCAGGGAGCCACTGGAATTATCACACAGTAACATGAAAAACCTGACATTTGTTTTAACAGGATCACTATAGCTGCAGTGCTAATAATAGCCCGTAGCAGTGGTCCGCAAACTCATTAGTCAATAGAGTGGCAAACTACGCCTGGAGAGAGTCACGGTTTGCCGACCACTGGCCTGTAGGAGAGAAGGAGGAAGGAGGGGACCAGTCATGAGGGACTGGAGATGAGAGATGCTGGTGGTATCAACCAGCGCATTAGCAGTTGAGGTGGTAGGAAGTAGTCATATTGTTGATCTGTTTTTATTGTAGAGCCAATAGGAATTACTAATAAATTAGATGTGGCTTGTAAGATAAAAAAAAGTAAAGAATGACACTATAATTTCTAATCTGAGTTACTGGAGTGTTGTAGTTGCCATTAACTGAGAGTCAGTTTCAGTGGTGTTAGGAAGAGAGGTGTTCAATCTCAGATAATTTATGTAAAGTTTTCAAATATCTATAATAATAAAAGGGTAATATGCTAATTAGACCTGACATCCTTGCTGACGAAGCTGAGGCTGGAGGGAAGCTAGTGTGGGCCCCAGGTGCCTGCTGGTAGTCGGAGGAGGGGAGCCTGGGTCCCAGTGCTGGAGGGACATTGGTTTTGGCAGCCAGGGAAAGGAAGGCCTACTCTTGCACAAATTTTCATGCATCGGGCCTCTAGTTTAGATATAAAAGTCCAGATTGAAGATTTACATATTGGAGTCTTACGTATATAGATGCAATTTAAAGCCATGAGATTGGATGAGTTCAGAAAGGGAATGAATGTAGACAGATAAGTAAAAGAAGTCTAAAGTCTGAACTTTGGGTCACATCATGGTTAGCAAGGCAGGAGGTAAATCAGGAGAGTGGTTTCCTAAACCCCATGTGAAGAGAATGTCAAATGCTGCAGATGAGTCAAATGAGGGGAAGACTGAAATTGATCTTTGGATATAACAAGGTACAATTCATTGGAAATCTTGACAAGAGCCTGATTAGAGTTAGTTCAATAGATAAAGGGAGGAGGGAAATGTGACATTGCATATACACTGTTCTTTCAAGAAATTTTGCTGTCAAAGGAGTGAATGAGCTCTAGAGAGAGGGGAGGGATGAGCTGAAATAGTAGAATCAAGAACAGACAGTGGAGTAAGCAAGGAGCTTAAGTTTAATTTGCCAAAGATTTAAGAGAACTCTAAAGTTCTTTAGATAGATGATTTCAGAACAGAAGCAGATAATGCAGTGTGATGACATTAATGTTAAAGCAGGGAAGGGGAGTGTTTGGGAGCACAAACTAAATCTCTAAGTGGCAGTGAAGAACAAGGATGAAGCTTTCCTGTCATGGACAATGGAGGCATTCAGCGCCTTTAAAAGAGCTACATTTCAGCAAGAAGCAAGAGGAGAAAGGGACTTTTCAGAGCAATTGTTGAGGACCTGGGGGCTTTGCTAATGATAAACAGTTTTAGGAACCAGGGAGATAGACACTGAAAGATAGATGTACAGAGCTGTATGTAAATGAGTGTGGAAAATAACTATGCCCTGGGAATTCAGGGTTTCTGATTGCAACCTCCAAAAGTAGTGATGAAGTACATAAAGAGATGAGACTTGATGATCTTGATGACCCTGATTGAGGAGGTGAGTGTTGGGAATTATGCAAAGATTAGAATCTATGGTCCTCTCTACATCATCTTGATGGAGGTGTGGAGATCACAAGGTGATGTTCTTAACTGAATAATTATCCACAATAACCATAAATCCTTTAAGCTCTTCTCTGAATGGCAGAGAATCCTTATTGCCATATATATTGGCTCCATTTGAGGCAAGCTCAAATATATAACAGGACCTCTAGTTTTGGGGTATTTTTTCAAATATCTACTAGTATAATAATAAAAGGGTAATATGCTAATTAGGACAGATAGCTAAATGACTTTCCAGATATCATTCTGGATGTACTTCCGGATGAAACTGCAGCAGTAGGAGCCGAGGCAGAGGCAGTTAGGGGTGATCAGGCTGGCAAGCAGAGGGTTAGGGGCAATCAGGCAGGCAGTCAGGCAGAGACAGTTAGAGGCGATCGGGCAAGCAGGCAAGTGGTTAGGGGCGATTAGGCAAGCCTGTGGGATCAGGCCTAACTAGCAGTCAGACATCCCCTGAGGGGTTCTGGATTGCAAGAGGATGCAGGCTAGCCTGGAGCCCCCTCTCCTCCCAATGCATGAATTTCATTCACCGGGCCTCTAGTAAATAATAGTTTTCTATAAAATAAATAAGAAAAATAACTGTAATTTTGTGGGGTTGTACTCAGAGCAGTAATAGTAAAGGGAGTCTCTCACCTCTTCCCAAACTTATTAGTGGTGAAAAAAAAAAAACAAAAAAACTACTCTGAATACAATGCTAGGATTGTCCCAAGCACTATCTCTTTTCCTGCTGGCTCTTTCTGACTCACCTTCTTTTTCTTCTGAAGCTCCTCTGTCCCCTAAGTAAACAGTAGGTATATCTAAAATTTTCTACTTGGTCTCCTTCCTGTGCCATTCTTCAGCAAGGATTTGAGTTCTAAAAATGCCCTTAAGAAACAAAGTTTTCTCACTCCAAATCATCTCTAAGGTAAGTCAAAGGCACATTTAAAAGAAAAAAAAAATCACCTGATAGTAAACATCCTGTGCTCAAAGCATTTACTGTCCTCTTTTTTACTACTGAGCAAGACTTTTTCCTCAGTATAACATTCAAGGTTACATACATTTTGAATCAGTTCTTCTTCATGGGTCTCATTTCCCATCACTTCTCTTCTTGTAGAAGTAGGCACATTCAACAACACACCATCATGGGCTCTGCTATACATGTCACTTGTGTTCCCTCAGCTTTTATGTATACTAATTTCTTTTCACCAAATATTATTTCTGCTCTTCTCTATTTGTTAGTCATTCTAGTGCAGAGCAGACTTCTTTTGTGAGGTCTTTCTGAGAAGCCTTCCAACCCTCCCAAATGTCTAGTCCTTCTTGTTTATTATTAGTGTACTCTATTTACACTTCTAATATAGAAGTTTTCAGAGTCTGTTTTGTTACACTTTACCTATTCATATAAATTCTCATTCAAAGAAAAGTGAGATAATTGTCTTTAGATCTCTCTCCTCCCCCACTCCCCCCATTTCTCTCTGTATTTTCTCCGTACCTGAGTTCTCTTCAGATTATTAATTTCTCCAGGGCAGTTTTTCACTCCCTCGGTACTTCACACTGTGCTGTGCATTAACTGGTATTTAGGAAATGTTTACTCAGTTAAAATATTACAGGGAATAATCAGCCTGGAAAAGAAGAGTACTTGGCCATAGATGAATAGGAGATGACAGTGGAATGTGAGTTCTACAAGGGTAAGGAATTTAAACGATTCTGTCTTTTGGGGATGCTGTAAAAATTCACTGAATAAAAAAGACTAATATAGGAAATTTCACACACATTCCAACACCTAACCTTGAGCAATAGACAGGTGTTGTATGAAGGGTGGTGTTGGTCACATCCCAAGTCAAATGCATTTTTGAGAAATGGTGGCTATTTCTCACAGTCAACCTTTAAAAAATCTGAACAGATATAAAGGAGAAAAATGTTTACCCAAGTATAATATTACAAAAAATAGTGATTCTCCCTTTTATCAAAATTTTTGGTTTAAGGAATGCTTATACTCCTTAATTCTATTCCGTTTTTAAAATCAATCACTTTTGTACTGAATATTTTTAAATGAATATGACACTTTGCATGAATTCCCTAAATAAACAAAACGTGCACAGCTTTGTTTATGTCAGAAACCTTCTGCTAAGTGTTGCTTCTATTTATTTACTTTAAAATTATGCCAGATTTTTGCAAATTTGAGTCAGTTTGAGGGTCAATTGAAATTTTAAAGACTGGCTATTTACTTTGCTTCTGATACTTTGCAAATACATTAAAATAATAGTTTTAAGGGCCAACAGAAGGTTTGAGGAAATTATTCATGATGGATTTAATTATGGAAATAGAGGTGCCATATTATAAAATTTTTACCATTTCTTGCAATTTAATTTGGCTTAACTTCCTCATTCTCTTTGCTTTCTTCTCCTAGCCACAGTTTTTAGCTCCATTCCATATATCTCCAGCTTAGATATTTCTTGATTTGTGTGTCATAGCACAGAAGTTCTTAGATTAGGAACATAAGAGGATTCTTTAAGAAAGGTTGATAAATCAAAACTTTGCCCAGAAAGTCATGTTACTATAAACAAGCTATACTTATAGATATTCCTTACTGAGATTATAAGTCACTATTTCCTTCATGATAAAGAACTGGTATCCATAAACTGACTTCCTTTTATCATACATTAGAGGCCCGTTGCATGAAGAGATTCGTGCAATAGGCCTTCCTTCTCTTGGCTTTTAGCACTAGTTTTTCTCCAGTTCCCGGGACCCAGTCCTTCCCTAGAGCCTGCCACCTTTGTTGCAGACTCTGGCCAGAGTCTGCCATTTTTGTCTTCGCTGTGGCCAGAGTGCTGCTCCTGTAGATCCCTTTGCCCCCCGCTTCTCCTACCATCCCTCTCACAGTGGATGTCCTGCCCCACCCAGCCACTCCACACCTGGAGCAGCTGGACAGCCACCATCTTTGGCCTTGTAATTTGCATATCCCCTCCTGATTAGTGGGTGTGGCTTGGCATAGCGGAGTGATGGCTAATTTGCATGTTTCTCTTTTATTAGTGTAGATAATCTGGCAAGATCCATGAGATTTAGGGCTGGCTAGCTTTTCTGAGAAAGAAGAAATGAGGTGATGAAGTTATACATAAGGTCAATAGACACTGATACTAGTCTGACCAACTAACCCCCTACCTCTTCTTTCTCAATCAAACTATGATTATGTTCAGATATTTCTTATCCTCCACCCTGTCATGTGCTTCAGAATAATCTCATCTCTAGCTCCAGGAATAGTAGAAACTTAAAAGACCAAGTCAATCTCATTCTCTTTGAGAGTGGTTGGTTTCGGTGTGGCATGTGACCTAATTTTGGCTAATGAGATCTCTGAGCCTCAGTGCTTATAGATTTTATGACTCTAAAGATAAAGACACAAAAAGACAGCCCTTTTCTCTTCTTGAAAGCTTTTTATGCCTGGATGTGATGACTGGAACAGTAACTGCGAGAGAAACTTGCCTGAGGGGAGAGCCAAAATGATGGGGGTAAGTGAGAGGAGAGATGGGAAGAACCTGCACCACACTTGACATACTGAAGCCACAGATTGTTCCCTGCCTAGAGTCTGCCCTACCTGGAACTCATCATTTAAGCCAGTTTCAGTTACTTGCTCTTACATGTAGTCAGTAGAAATCTGACATTCTTCCTTCTCTCTACTGTTAAATAATAAAGTTATATTATGTTTTGCATAAGGAACAAATGTACATATCTGGATTTCTTTGGTAAGTCAATTAGTGGTCAGTAAAATATCTAGATATCAGCTTTCATTGAACATTGCTCAAATTTTGGACTTTTAAATTTGGTAAAGAAAGAGATGTAAATCAATTAGTGCCATCACTGGGTAACAAAATTATTTCTTCTTTTTACTAATATAAGGTAGACAAAATTACAGGAATAGAACAGCTTTAAAAATAGAAATGCACGAAAGGCTATCAAATCGTCATGCATTTTTGAAAGAGCCAAGTTACAAATAGGCAAAAAACAACTGCTCTTTCAAGCAAGGCTACCATTATAAAATGTTCGCAGTTAACAGAAAAAGACTAGTGTGTGAACAATGGCTCCTTCTTTCAAAGAGCAGGTGTCCTCAAAGAAAGAAATATAATATTATTATAACTATCCAATATACATTACTCTTTCAGTCATTTTGTTCATTTTCAACTAAAAATAGCCGGTTTCAGCTGCACTGAGTTAACAAAATTAAAATCCTCATATTATTTACACCTTATTTGAAAAGTAGTTTGTATTGTAATGTGTTTTAATAAAAATGGGTCTACAAGAAAGGGGTAAAGATAAAGTTGAATATGATTTTTAAGTTTAATCTAGATATAGTCTTATGGGATATCGTTTCAGAGATGGGATGCTAATTTCTTAATACTAATTAAGGTAGCTGTGACATTCACTGCTCTAATTAATTGACTTATAGTTGGTTGGAATACCAACCAGGCCATTTCTGGTCCCTAGAATGCTTTGTGCAAATTAGACCCACCAGAACATGTCTTGGCAAGCAGAGCAATGGGCTGGATTCCAACTCCTACTTGTCCATTTGGCCAGGCATTGTTGTGTAGTGAAGAGCTAACACAAATGTACTCAGAGGCCCTGAGCTGCAAATTCCAATGCTTAGGTGGACAAATGTAAGATAATAGGGAGTGCTAAGCAGGCTGGCAAATGAAAAATCCCCACCGCTAATCTAGCTCTAGCTACTATATCCAGGAGGGGAGGTAGTGAGTTAAATCTCCCAATTTTTGAAACAGGTTAGAAGTCAAATGCAGTATATTTAATACCATGGAGCCAAACAAAAGATGTTTGAGGCCCACCTCCAAATGTGGACTGCAGTTTGTTGACTCGGACTTCAGAGAAATGCCAAGCCACAGCTGCTTGCTTGGATACTAAAGTTAATCCTGTTCTTGTTGAATTCAGGAATGCTTGAGACCCTGGGAGTGATGTGAAGCTGAGAGAGGTGAGGTAGAGGTCATATTTTTCATCCAAGGTAAGTCTCAAGAAGGAAATCCATAGATCTAGACTTGGAGGGAAGTGGAAAAAGCAATACATGTGATATTAACTCTGGAGAAGCAAGGAGTGTATAATACTAGGTACCATGTGGGGAGGAGGGAGTTTTGATTTTCAGGTAGTTTGCCTTTTATAGTACTGTTCTACTAAATAGCTTGAACACTTTGCTAACATTAATTAAACCTCGAAAACCCTGTGAGATAGGTAATTACTATAATTAAACTGATATTCCAGATCAGTAAAATGAGACTTAAAATGCCCAAGGTCACAGTGAGATTGTGTGGCCCAGTTTGGCAGACAAACTACATGTTCTTACTTCCCTAACAAAGGCTTTCTAGCTCTCTTCCCATCAGGATAAATAAACTTGATCATTGAGAAAGACTACAAAATTGATTAAGGAAGCTTAAAATGGAAAAAATAACTAAATGAATTACCCCTATTCCAAAAACATATGTAATATGCGAATTCAATTTCAATTAGTTGCATTTATTTAAAATATTTTCATTTAAATTGTGTTAGGTAAATGCACCAGTAAATCAAGAAATCAATGCACGTAAAGCATTCTCCATACTACACAACAGCACAGAAAAGACTGTCATTAGTTCGGAAAGAGAACACAACAGACAGACAGAAGGAACTCTTCTTGTTGCTATAACTACGGCATAACAAAGGTCAGCACGGAAAGAAAAAAAGCACAAAAAACCTCCCTAGATTGAACCTTAACAACTCAGAAATATTATCCTCAATTCTTCCTCTTAACAAAGAAAGATAATAATCCTTTATTTTTAAAAGGGTTAATTGAAGATAAACAATGGAAACATGCCTTTTAAAAAATCATGCATAAAAAGTGGTTTTGATTTGGAATAGAAGATTGTGTGAGTTAATACCAGAAACCTATGCTTTCTTAAAAGCAGAGATCCAGATGACATTGGAAGTCAAATCTCAAGTTCAGAAGGAAAATCACAGACATTTTATGAAAACGTTCTTCATTGTATTTAAAATGATAAATTCAAAATGATGATTTCAATGAACATGCTTTAAGAGAAAAATAGTTTAAATTTAATTTTAAAGTTTACAGAGCTTAAAATAAATGACTTTTATAAGCCTAGATTTATGTCTTTAAAGGAAGAATTTTAGAAATAATCCCATTACTAAAATTCTTGTAGATGTGTTGTTTCTTTGTTTTGAATAATTGGGCAAATTCTATTTGGTAATTTGAAGACCCATAAGCATATTTACAAAATGTCCAGTTTCTGCCTACAAGTTAATTTTAACCAACGCACACCTCTCCTTTGAGCTAAGGAAAACTTTAGTTAGCTGTGTTATTTGGTGTTGAGGCTTCAACTGCAAATAAGGAGAGGGACTGCAAGAGGGGACTTCGTTACTTGTTTTCCAGTGTTCAGTAAATCCCATCAGATAAGACCTTGTGCAGAGAGAATGGCTGAAAGCAGAAGGCTCCGAAGCTGGCATATGCTGGACCGCTATTTGGAAATGGCTGTGACACTGGGTACTTACAGACAGCGCTCTAAGAAGTGTTTTCTGCTCAGCTCATAATTGCCAATATTTCACAAAGTTTCCAAACTCCGTAATACTTCATCATTACTTATCTCTCTTAAGAGAGATACTTGCAGGAAAGCACACAGGTATGCTTTCCACGCCTAAAGCCTATTTTCCTGGGATAAAGGTCAATGAGTGATGCCTTCATACTGCCATGTAGAAGAAATGAAAGACCCTGAAGAGCAACTTGGGATTTAAATGGCTAATGTGTGTTTAGATCTGTTAGTGCCTGGAAGCTATTTGCTATGACTTGGTGTTTTAAACTAAAATTGATGCATTATTTCCTCCATGAGGAAATACTTTGAAAAAAAGCCAGAATGTTATTGCTTGGGTTTTCTAATAATCCAATGAACAAAGCATACCAAGTATATATGGTAATATGTAAGGAAGCCCATAGCTCGTCAAAACCAAACTAAGTTCTGAGCCCTATGGAAGAAGTATTCTTCTGGAGCCTTCCATTTCTAGCGTATTGTTACTTTCCTTGTATGGGTTTCTATGTTTGGGGACAACTGCCATGGAATATCACAGATGTAATTTTATATAAATGAAAATTTATATAATGAGAAGAAATGCCATGGAACAATAAGAATGGCCTTTGACCAAATTAGGTCTTGTGAAGAGCAATTCTAACATTGAAGCCCAAGATAGTATTTGGTAATTATCTGTCTAGTGTCCAAAGTGTATGTAAAAATAAGGAAATATGTGTACTTGATGAATATAGTTAATTTTAATATGGTGCTAATGAGGCCCAGGTAATGGGTTTAACCCTGTGAACTCATTATTATCATTATTCTCAGTAGTCGCAGATTTTATCCTTACCAGTGGCTAGCCATTCCATAAATGCATCTTGTTAGTCATTCGAAAAACAAGGCAAGAGACTGTAGATAGCTTAAGACAAATTTATTATTACTGAAAAAGAAAGCTCAAAGCATATGACCTGATGTTGGCAGGTTAAGAGTGGCAGCTTCGAATATGAAGGTCAGCATTGTAATAATGATGTATCGATATTTAATTAAAAGTGGAAGAAAATAACAGGTGTGTAGAATATTGATTTTAAGCACTAATTTCATCAAATTCCTCCTAAGTCACCAAGGAAACTCTGAAAGTGTTTTTTAAAATGCTCAGTTAAGGAACTTAAAGATATTATTTCATTATAACATAATAATTCATTATAAGCAAGTTTTTTATGTAAATAACAGTACAGTCAGCTTATGGTTATTATGAAAAATATGTTTTTCATCTAGTTACGGTAAGATGAATGATGTTTTCTGGAAGAAGTGAACCTGCTGAAATAGAGAATTCTTTCAAGGTATAATAGGACATGAGATTCAAAAGATGCGGCCAATTGGAGAAGGACTCTGAATGCCCTTTTATGAATTTTGCATTTTGTCCTACAAACAAAGAGAAACTTACTTCCACATGTTATGTATTGTGTGCTGCAGTGTTGGGAACCTGTCATGTGCCAGACAATGTATGGGGAAGGACACAGCTGAATAAAACACAATCACTGATGTCAAGGATCTCATATTCTGGTAAAGAAGACAGACAAATAAAAAATCCCAGGAAGCTACAGTAAAAGGAGAGCTAAAGAAATTACTCCCTATTTGTTTTAGTGTCATATTCCTTCTATGAATGGTTTGCTTATATTTTTAACCAGTGTGAATTACTGTGGAAAGAGGCAGTCTTCAGACTATAAACATGATATATTATCAGAGATGTAATTTTACAGAAATGAGGTGGTTTCTAGGATGCTAGGTGAGAGGGCTCCACAAACCTTTCCTAATCTGTATGTTTTTCTTTTTTTAAAAAAAATTGTGACTAATAAGGAATACCTTATTGGTGGGGAAGGGGCAATTAAAGATTATCTCTGCTAATGCTCTAAATCCATTTATCTTAGATTTGTGGTATTCCCTCTGCTTCTGTAATTTGTGCTTTCTTTATTCTTTAGCAAATTCTTGTTTGAATATTCTAACTGTAGCTTGGCTTTCCTATAGGTATTTAAGAAAGAATAATTTGTTTATAGATGCCAAACTTTCCCCAAAGTCATTAAGACTGCTGTTAGTGGTAATCTCTAAGGGCAATTATCATCAAACACGCACCCATGGGAAGAGGAATCTCCAGGTAGGTTCAGGGCTGTGTGGTCTACTTAACCTCTTCAGCAGGTTATTCTTTTTCCACTGTTACTCTGTGGGGGATGGTGTCAACTGTTCTGCAAAATGATTTCTCTACTCCACAGTCACAGAGTTTCATCTTTGCAACCAGTTGTGGCACATGACTCCTTTTGACAATTGCATGTGAGCTGCTGTGCTGTGGGTCACTTCAAGACTATAGTCTTTAGGAAGAGATCTTGGCTCCTTCATGCCCTTCTGCTTCCCAGATGGAGTTGATAAGCACTCCCTTGAGGATAATAAAGTCCCAAGATGGAAGGAAACTAGATCCATGATTCACTGATAGAGAATAGCCATCTTTGATCTGAAATCCCCACCCTGCATTGTTACATAAAAATAAATAAATAAATAAATAAAATACTTCTCTAGCTTTTGCACTGATACTTTTTTTCAATCTATTTGTAACAATAAACTACCTTTTTACAGAGTCTAGGATAATGACAATGATATTGATCATGACCATTATGGAAACCAGCAGTGCATTAAAAACAGCACAACACAAAATTTCTGCAAAGTATGGGATACTTTTTCAGGCACTACTCCAGTTGGAATTTTTTATTCCCACATGAAGATATCAATGAAGCCCTACACTACTATTTCAGATCTCAGAACACATAAATGAGAGTAACAGCACAAAGCACTTCCAGGCATTAGAACCTATATCAGGCATTTTGCAGAGGGAACAAACCTTAACTTTTAGTACGTTATAGAACTGTGGATTCTGAAGGAGAGTTAGTGGAGGACTAAGTGTTCTCAGCAATTGGTACAAAAACCTTGACACTTAACAGGAAGAAGACAACATAGGCCATGGAGTAATGTGAGACATAGCAGTTATGCAAGTGGAAAAATTAGTATTAAAATAAATAAAGGATATGAGGCAGACCAGAAAATTGCTGTTTCCTTTTATCACATTGGCTAAGGATCAATTCCTTAGATGCTATAGCAGAGCTATGATGTATTGTTTATATAATATGTTCTGTAAGTTCATATTAAAGAGGAGATCTGTGATCATAATTAAAAGTATGTGATCATAATTAAATGTATGAGGTGTTTTTTTATTATTAATTATTGATAGTGAGACTAGGGTAGAGGTTATAAGCATAAGGGGCTATGGAGATACATAGGATTGAATACAAGTTTTAGCCTTATTACATACTAACTTTATGACCCAATTTAGGTTACCTAATTTTTATGGGTCTCAGTTTTCCATAGAAATATCTAATTTCTATAGGTCTATTGTTTCCAATGAAAATAATTACTACCTCGTAGGGTTATTGCAAAGATAAAATAAAATATCAGATTACTCAGTACAATGTCTAACACATATGGGTTACGAATAGTTGCTCTAATTATTAAGACTAAATGTTCTGTAGCATTCCCTTTATAAGCCAGAAAATACAATTCTTTGGAATTAAGACCTTATTTTCTCTCATTTGTTTATGGTTTCATTTTGAAAGTAAGCTTGAAACATTCTGAAAAAGGCAAGCAAATATGGCATGAGAAAGCATAATGTCTTTATTTGCTTTAAAAACTGTTTTATTTACAAACTTCAAAACTTCTATCATTGGACTGATATTTTAAATATGTTCAAAAGATGTTTGAGACTATCATCTTCCTGGTATGTTTTCACTCATTATAAATTGCTTACATTTTGCTGATAAATTTTCTGTGATGCTTAGCTCAAAAAAATTGCAAATGGGAAATTTATTTCCTTGCTTTTATGAGGTATTAACAAAGTATAAAAAGTTATTAATAAACTTAAGTAATTATTAGGCACCAGTCATTTTTGTCTATCAATGTCAAATATCCAGTTTGATTGATTTTATAACCAAACTTATTCTATGTTTAAAAAATGACAATACATGTTTATTAATCATTGAGCCATAAATAATATGTCCCCTATTACCATAGGGGTCCACTCTTAAAACAGCACCTGCATTGCTGCACACCACAGTTCTGAACATCTTATCAATAATCAATCCTCTACAATTGGCAAAATCTTGACATGGTCAAGGTCAACCTTTGGATAAGTCCAAGACAAAATGGTATAAAATATCTTTTCAGCATTTTGTTATCATAAAAGAAACAACTTATTATGAAATTTTCTTTCTTCACTGAAACTATCACTACTGCATTATTCTAGAATGTAGAGATTTAATTTTAATACAAAACTTTTACTCTGCTTTATAATGCCATTTTTAACAATCTCAACTTTTTCCTTTCCTACTTTTGTAGCTTATCCTTAGTTAAAAAAGTATCATCTTTTGATATTATCAAAATATATAAAATTCATATTTTTATATCTTACTGCATAAGGATTTCCACAGGAGCATGCTTTATTTCAATAGCAGAATAGCATGCATCCAAAATATCTTTTTTTAAAAAGCCAGCAGTGAAGAAGTTAATTCATAGCTGCATTTACTAATATGAGTTTTATTTATAGTTGACCTGTGGTAAAAGATTTACCTTTCAATTACTAAACTACTTTTCTAAAGTGTCAAGAAGCCATACCAGTATAAAGTAGATTAATGTAGAAGTAGTTTTTGTTTAAGTAAAGTTTGGAATTTTAAAAAAGGGGCAGTAAGTTAAAAATCATATTTAATCATATGGAACAGTAAAACAAGAGGGCTGGAAGGGAGAGTGGAAAGGGGTGTGAGAGGAGAGGGGGGAAGGGAGAAGGAGGAGAGAAAAAGGGAAAGGGGCGGTGTGGAAAGGGAGAGAGGAGGAAGATTGAGATTGATTTTGAGATGGTCAAGCATCACATCACCATTTCCCCCCCGCCCTGGATTCTGGCACAATATTATTTAAAAAAAAAAAAAAAGAAAGAAAGAAAAAAAGAAAGAAAAGAAAAAAAAAAAGATCTTCCACAATCAGAACCCTGGTCCGTTTCCCCTTACTTAAAAATCCTGAATGATTCTCTTGGTGACAAAGTCTCCTGGCTGCGCCAAGAACGTGATGGAAAAGGCAGGGCTAAGGTGCTAAGAGCATTCTTGCTACACGACCTTTCCTCAGTTCCTCGCACCTCTCCGCTCCCCCCGCCAGCAAACCCAGACAAGTTTATTTACACACACGCCCGCACCCGCACCCACGCTCCCCACGCAGCGCGGGTGGCGGGAACGCCCTCGCTCCGGCCCCGGCGCACAATTATCTCTGACAGCAAAAGAAAATAATCAACAGCTCTGCGCGCCGGCGGCGGGGCCGGGAGCTGGCGCGGAGGGAGGGCGGGCGGGCGCAGCGGCGGGCGAGCCGAGCCGGGAAACGTGGCGGGGCGGCGCGGGGAGGATTGTGAGGGAGCGCGGCCGCGTGCGCCTCTTGTTCCCCGTGTAATTTGCAGCCAATCATCAGTAGGTGTCCGCGTCCCCGCGTCCTCCTCACCTCCGCGCCGAGCGCCCCCGCCCCTGCCCCCGCCTCCTCTTCGCGCTCCCCTCCCCCAGCAACCACACACGCACACGCACACACACACACACAAACAGAGAGAGAAGGGGGGGCAGGGTGAGAGAGAGAGGAGAGAGAGAGAGAGAGAGAGGAGAGACTCCCCGGCTCCCTCCCTCCCTCGCACACAGCGACTGGAGACGGACGGAGAGCAACGCGCTGGGAGAGGAGAGACCACCGAGAACAGCCCCGCGCTCTC
This sequence comes from Lasiurus cinereus, assembly GCA_011751065.1. NCBI lineage: Eukaryota > Metazoa > Chordata > Mammalia > Chiroptera > Vespertilionidae > Lasiurus > Lasiurus cinereus. Next base: position 8,255,969 of record JAAGEH010002534.1, on the reverse strand, counting down.
ACACATACACTCACACTCCGCTCTTTCCTCTCCCCCCACCTCCTCCTCCTTCCACCCCCACCACTAACACCATCACCTCCTCCTCTCTGCAACAAGAAAAAAAAAAGCCATTTACAGGTATTTTTTTTTGATCCGCATATTTATTTACCCCCCCCTCCCCAACAGTTTGTTTACAAGTATTAAAGTTGTAATTGGGAGCTGCCAAGACACATCTGGATTTGTGTTTCTTTGTGTTAGGGGTGATGTGCAACTAATTAAAGGCAGACTGGCAGCGTCTGCAAATTCTAAGGCTCCCCAAATAAAAAGAGACTGGTAAGTGATTGTTCTTTCTCTTTCTCTGGCTTTTTTTTTTTTTTTCCTCTTAAATGTGTGCTGTCCGTTGGGATTGTAAAAGTAGATTATTAATGCTGGACTCCAGCTATAAAAGGCGTCGCTGTATTAATTTATTAATTAATCTGCACCCGCCCCTCCTCCTGAATGTTAAATATGACCTTTGATCTCTATGTCTCTGCTAGACCAGACGTACAATATTAGACATGTACAGTCACATTGTTTAAAGGCAAAACAGGATCATGAAGTGTGGGTGTCTTAATTCAGCTTTGGAATAGGACTCTAGTTATCTGTGTGTTTTATTTTGCTTTTTAAAGAAAATCCAAACAATAGCTGCGGTTTAGGTACCTTGTTCATGCTCCAGCGAGGCATTGATTAAACAATAATGACCTGGATCCTGGGCACAGTCATTTTCTACAGTTTCTGGTGGCATTAAACCTTGAGGGAGGAAGGGGGAGGTGATGGCAATAAGAAAAGCAAGGGAAGCTTCTGTTTGGGAACACCACTCTAATACTCTAAAGAAAACGCTGTTAAATTATTTCTTTATTTGGAACAAGGTCGAAAGACTAAAATGTTGAAAATTTTCCCTCCACTCAATGTGATGATATCTAATGCATGGTTGGCATAACTAGTTTTTTTTTTTTTTTTTTACTGAGTAGCAGTTATTATGGTCTTGGAGTTATAATGTGATTCACAGAAACTGAAGCTATATGCATGTTCTTGCTGTGTCTTCCCCCACCCCCTTCCAAGCATCAAGAATATTTAGCCAGGAGCATTTTGGGGGTACCCTTTGTATTGCCATTGGAGCTCTGAAGGGAGCAGTTTTTCCTAATGCGAAACCACAGAGGTGGTTCCTGAGTGATTAGGGACTTGCTGTGATTGAAAGATGCCTGCTAGCTTCTAATCCAGCCTGGGGTGAGGTTCCTTATCTAGATTTACTTTGCCTAATAGGGATTTGTTTACATAAACCCCTCTTTTTAGGGCACCTCATCAGCAGGTCTTGAAGTTTTTGCACTTGGAGTTTGGGCATAAATGGTTCATTAATCTAATTATAAGCATAATTACTATAATTGATATCCATTTTGAATTGAATATATGAGACTGAGACTACTGGGCCCCATTTAGAATTCCCTAAACTCCACATTCTAGACCAAAATGTGGGCTTCAAAAGATGTCACAAAAAGATATTCTGGCCTAAAAAAATAATAATCTGGAAACAAAGAAACTGGTTTTTTAGGTTAATATACACTTTATGTCTTTGCTTTTCTTCGTAAAAGGCTGTGGTGTACCTCTGCCTTTGAAATAAACAACTAAAATACCTCTTCCTTCAGCAAAATAATGTTTTGTAAGCAAAGAGATGAATGCAAATATCCAGTTAACATTAAACTTTCCTCTTAAAAGGAGCAAAAGGAAAACATAATTTTGATGGTTATTTCTTCAGGTAAACACCACCTTAAGGGACACCCCTCTTCCCTAATTTACTTAATGTAAAAACCAGTGACTGTGAGAAATTCTAAAAAAAAAAAAAAAAAAAAAAAAAAAAGGTCCCATGCTTTCTTCTGGTCTTGGGAAGAGGGAAGAGACAGGGACCTTAATTAGGAATTGTTGGAAAATATTCTTATGGAGGCTGCAGGCACTTGGTTTAAAACCTGTGACATTATTTGTATTATTATTTTTTTAAAAAAATCCAGTCCATCTTTCTTTCCTTTCTTTTAAACAAGTAGAACACCACCTCTTATCCCCACCAAGCCCCACCACCAAATGGCTTGTACAATTGAGACCTGTCCTTGGTCCTTTGAATTAAGACCCTAACAGAGCCAGCTGTGCTGGGATTCAAACTAATGACCGCAGACACAGAAGGACACTGTGGCAGCTGGTAGTTCTTCCCCCCACCACCCCCGCGCCTCTTTAGTTCAGATTGTATGTGGGCAGCTTCTCAGCTCTCCGTGGTATTGTGTTTGCTTACAGTTTATGCTCGGCTGTATTGTAGACTTTCTCCGTACTTCATTTGCTAATTTCCTGTTCGTTTTCCTCCTAGAGCCATTGCTGTTTTCTACTTTACAGCATTTGCATGCCCAGGCAGCACTTGTTCACACATTTCATAATGTTTAAATGCCCTCTGCTTCTAGGTAGTATCGCCCTCCCACCCCTGATTTGCATGTCTTTAGCACTCCAATTGCCCTTTTCCCTCGGCATTTGTCACCCCCGTCTTTCCTCTTTCCTTGGGTATCTAGGCTATTAATACATTTTCTCAGGAGGGTTATAAGAATAGCGGGGAGGAGCTGTGGTGTGCTGGAGGGAGGGAGGGAGGGAGGGGGGAGCGCGGTTGGGAACGGGGTAGGGGGGGTTGGGGGGTCATGTCTTGGTGATTGTTATGCAAACGACCTGTCGGAGAATGTGGGAGCTTTCGGTGGTCTGTGGCGGAACAGTGAGGGAGGCTGTTTATTTATTTTTAATCTTTTTTTCCTCGTGCAGCTCGTTGGAATGACTTTCTTTATTTTAGTTGTAACAGTTGGAGGATAATGCAAAGGAAGACGCTGCCTGGGAATTCACCGTCTGTGGAAATGCGCCCCAGAGAGGAATAAAGCAGTCCTCACTCACCTTGCTCTCCCCACCCGGACCCACCTTCCCCTCCCGCCTCGACCCCCACCCCAACACCACCATCACCCCCTTCCCTCCCCCTCACCTCTCCCCCTTTCCCACCCAGGTGTCGGACCCGGCGGTCCCCACTTCCACCCTGCACCCCTTCTTCCCCCCCTGCACCATGAACACCAATGTCTGCGTGGAGCCCGGGCCGAGCCCGGAGGCCCCGGGCTTGCCCAAGGAGAGCCACCTGCCCGAGGGGGCCCTGAACAGCCTTGTGGATTACAACTCGGAGATGGAGCGCTACCGCTCCTTCGCCACCTCCTTCTACAAGACCAACGGGGGCGCCTTCCCGCAGGCGGCCAAGATCGCGCGCATCACCACCCCCATCTTCCCCAGCAGCGCCGCCGCCGCCGCGGCCGCCGCGCGCATCGGCATGTCCCCCTGGAACTGCGACAACGCGGCCACCGCCGCCGCCGCCACCGCCATGCTCTGGGGCAGCGGCGGGGGCGGGGGCGGCGGCGGGGGCGGCGGCGGCGGGGGCGGCGGCGGGGGAGGCGGGGGCGGCAGGAAATCCTCCGCCGCCGC
>JAAGEH010002534.1:8199999-8252068 GCA_011751065.1 Lasiurus cinereus | reverse complement strand
ACTTGTGCGGGCGCTGCGGTGGCGGTGACGGCGGCGGCGGCGGCGGCGGCGGCGGCGGCGGTGGCGGCGGCGGCGGCGGCAGTAGGACCAGCATGCACCACCGAAACGACTCCCAGCGGCTGGGGAAAGCTGGCTGTGCGCCAGAGCCGTCGTTGCAAATGGCAAATACTAATTTCCTCTCCACCTTATCCCCTGAACACTGCAGACCTTTGGCGGGGGAATGCATGAACAAGCTCAAATGCGGCGCTGCTGAAGCAGAGATAATGAATCTCCCCGAGCGCGTGGGGACTTTTTCCGCTATCCCGGCTTTAGGGGGCATCTCATTACCTCCAGGGGTCATCGTCATGACAGCCCTTCACTCCCCCGCAGCAGCCTCAGCAGCCGTCACAGACAGTGCGTTTCAAATTGCCAATCTGGCAGACTGCCCGCAGAATCATTCCTCCTCCTCCTCGTCCTCCTCGGGGGGAGCTGGCGGAGCCAACCCGGCCAAGAAGAAGAGGAAAAGGTGTGGGGTCTGCGTGCCCTGCAAGAGGCTCATCAACTGTGGCGTCTGCAGCAGTTGCAGGAACCGCAAAACGGGACACCAGATCTGCAAATTTAGAAAATGTGAAGAGCTAAAGAAAAAACCTGGCACTTCGCTAGAGGTCAGAGGAGATGATTTCTTGTTTCCCAGTCTACCCCCCTCCCTCCTTTCTCCCCTCTCCTCTCCCCTTCAGGGCTTCTTGTCTGGCTTCAAGATGCAGTACCCCTTTCCCGAAGCTTCATTCAGGTTGTGAGATACCATTGTAGGTGGTGTGCGGAGGGCACCGCGTCACCACCTCCCCAGCTGCACTTCCTGTGGAACCGCCCTCCAGATGGGAAGGGCATCCCTCCTTTTTATTTGGGGGGGCGAGGGAGGGAGGAACCTCATGTAATTGGTTTGAAAAACCAGAAGTTTCACATTCAGGATGGTAAAACATGTTCGTTGGTGGTTAAAATACCCCCTCCCCCTCCTGATTATTTTTGAAAGCATCTCTGCCCCAAAGATTGGACACATCACATTCTATATACTTTCATTGGCCAGGAGAGGCTTACTAGTGGCCCAATTATAACAGTGAGGACACGGTTTGTGGCACACAACCCTATGTGCCCATTGGAACACACACACACACACACACACACACACACACACACACACAGTAATCATGGAAGCTGAAATACTTGGATTCTAAAGGGAATTTTCTACCCACTTCTAGAACAGTTCTTCCCATTTTATATCCTGAAGATCTAGTATTTTTTGAGAAAGTTGAATACCACCTGCGATTTTAAAAGAGATACTGATTTAGAATAAAGGAATACAATTCATGTAATACAGGTGATCCTAAGTTTACTTAAGAACTGTTTTACATAGTTTCAGAAAGAACTCAGTTACCAAAAGATACATGCTTTGGCCTCTGCTTTGGACAAAGTAACCATTTTGTGGCCACAGAATTGTTCCATACACAAGCACAGTTTTGGTTGATACCCTATATGGTCCATAATAGTTTCCTTTTCCTAGATGTCCTTAAAAGAGATAAATGTGTTGATAATCACTAAAGTAAATGTTAAATTAGGCTTTAATTATGTGAAATATAAAGATTGATGTGTTTGGTGGAAACACATCAATGGTAACCTGACCAAAACAAAAAGGGCAGAAATGGAAAACCACAGGTAAATGGTTTTGGCAGTATTTTTAGCAAAGAAATATGGACAAATAATCATAATTGGATCTTGATAAATTTCACAGAGTAGATGGCTAGGTGATCATATGAATATGAGACCATAGGTGGTAGATTTAGCATTTGGGAATATTCTCTGGGCTGGTTGGTAGGGTGATAGTGGCTCTCACAAGTTATCATCAGAAGGGCACCTACATGTTCTTTTAAAAAAATGTGAACACTACTTAAAGGAGTTTTATCCACAAAGGACTGGTCTTTAAAAGAATGAAAGATAAGAGTTGGGGATTTTTGTTGCAGTTTGAACACAAATAAGATACAGATTTTTCAACAGAATTTTATTAATGTAAAGTAAAGCAAAAAATACTTTGGGATTCCCAAAATAATCAGTGTATACTGATAGGGTTATTGATTGTGATTGGTTCCATCAAAATCTTGTATTTATTCCTCTTTGTATGAGTACTCATCTCTTTGTTGAAAGTTTGACTTTACTCCAGCGCACTTTATTACATTTTCTTTGGCAACTCTGTTAAGCAAAGAGAATAACAATGATTAAAATGCAGGTGCATGTCTTTTCTTGGGCCGCAAAAGTTAGTTTTTAGCTTTTGAGTTCTCTTTTCTAGATCAATTTATTGTAACTTCTCTAGGTTTCTAGGGCCCATGGGAAATAAAGTTCAGTTCATCCTGAAATTTCCTGTTAATCTGGTTGATAAGTATTATCTGGCTTTTCTTTTTCCTTTTGAATTACAGATAGTATGTAGAATTATAGATTTGGTGTTGCTGGTAGGTCTTGTCTTTATAGCTAGACCCATGGTGCTGCCTACATGCCAATTTAGGGTTATGTAATTGATAGAATCAATGAATAATTCTGATTCAATTAGTAAACAGCCACTCTGCAGGAGCTTAATGTGAGTGCCAATAAGTTTTTTGTATTAGTTTCTATGCTGACATATCAGTCTAAACACATTCCATAAATTTCCTTTTTCTTCCTTTGGATAGTTGTCCCACAACCTTGTGATACCTTAGGCATTTCAATCACATATTATTCCATAGCATTGCTTTTTCTTATTGTTTAAAACTCAAGTGCTTAAAAGTTCTGTTGCTCTTCAGAAAGGGTATGAGGGGAGGGAAAACACATTTCTCTCTTTGTAGAATTCGGAAGTTTTCCTACCTATATATTCATCCCACCAGAGAATGGGTCATACTACAAGGCTAAGTTTATTAGTGAAATGTTTTTTGTCAAAAAGAAAGAAAAAGAAATTGTGAGATTTTTTTGGTTTGTTTAATTAACTAAGATTCTACCTAAATCATTAATAAGAAAAAAAACAATGGTGGCATGATTGCCTTAAACACATGTGTAACCACATAGTTAGGGTTCTAGGGAACCAGCTGGCCACATGTCAGAGTGACAGAGTTCACATGGCTGAACGAAAGCTGCAGCAGTGGTTGTGACCTGCTTCTCTCTCTCATTTGGTCCCTGTAAGTCCTCATCATCTGTGGAGACGTTTTATTATAGATTGGATACACACCCTAGCTGAGAATGGTGATTTGAGGATTTATTATGGATGCTACCTGTGGATCCATAATAAATTCAGTAGTAAATTCAGTAGTTAGTACTTGTTGGTTTTCAATTATGGACTCCAATTAATATGTGGATCTAATCATCACTTATATTCTTATTTATCCCTTCAAACCTCCTGTGCAATTCTTATATTTGACTTATTTTCATCCCAACGATTGGAGGCATACTCAGATTTTCTGGGTGAGTAAAAGGAAGTGAAGATACACTAGCACGGTTGTTTTGGGATTCTTGCTCACATTTTTTAAAGCCTCCCACCTAGCATTCTTTTCAAAACTCTGTTTTATTTATTTCCACATTCTCTGCCTTGTCTCATGTTAAGAGCATCTTAATGCCTCAGAAATAGGCCTATTTAACCAGCCCCTTAAAATATTTCATATGATAACAATGCACACAAGACTAATTTAATTTTTCTATGATATTGTGCACTATATATTTGCACATAACACTATTCATTTAGTTATTATATTTAAAAATTATCCATCATTAATTATGTAAAGGAGTTTTTACAAATGCTGTATCCCCCTTATATAACAAAATGTGTTAAAAACTTGTATCCTAAATGATTCATTTTCCCAAATACTTTAAGAACATGTGATCTTATATTATGATAAGTTGTATAATAGCACTTTGTGTCATACAAAGGTAATCTTTCAGTTTTTGTATTCACAGCAGTTCTATTTCTGACACTAACTTTTTAAAAATATCCTAACTTGATATGTATAGCTCAAGGGATAAAATTGTCCCATGGGCAATCCCAGCCTCTTAGGCCCTGAACATTGTTCAGGTGACATGATTGATCTCTGTGGGACAGCATTAGAGACCACACAGATCTGGTTTCTCTCCCATTAGCTGATTTATGGAATTACATTAGTAAGCAGAGCCTCGGGAGATTTCTCTGTCCCCACCCTTGGCTCTGCTATGAGTTACACACACACACTGACTACCCAGGCTTCCCTTGTGTTGGTGGAGGGACTAGAAAGGGACATATTAGAATGAAGAGACTGAGGAAAGTCAGGAAAAAGGACAATTACATTCTCCTTCTTTTTTCCCTTTAAGATTTATTTGCTGAATGTATAGGCCAACAATAACTTTCCGTAAGTTCGATTGAACTTTTAAGGGGTTTAGTGGAAAACATCCAGATACTGCCCCCAACTTGATAACTAAGAGTGTTTTAGAGGCGGAAGGACACATTTCGTATGTAGGCTAAGTTCTAAGAGCCCCAACCACATAAATGAAAATGGAGGAATTCTGGACCAACCATTGTCTGCAGCTTGAACAGGAAGATGGTAACTACTTCCTGGACAAACTCATCTGATGACCATAGTAAAAGAGGTGTGTCACTCAAACTCAGAGTCTGTAGTTAAATAATAAAAGAGGTAATAACTAAATATGCCATAAGGTTTTGAAGTTTGGTGACTTAAACATGTTAATAGGTAAAATACAAATGTTTTACATCTTAAATGGAAACATCTAGTTGTTTGTCATTTAGATCATAATTTAAAAATGAGGATTCAGTGTTCATTTTAAAGAGTCAAAAACATACCTGTTTGAAAATATAAATTTGTACTTTAATCTCAAAATGCAAATATGTAACTATCAAAGGAAAAGGAAAACTTTTCAATATATTTAAACAAAATAATAGTATATTAACACTAGAATGTAATAAAGAAATAAGACACCAAATTTCATATAGGATAAAGGAAAAGCACAGACAAGGGTAGCTTGGACTAAAGTAATAAAATAAATATAGTTGTAGCCAAGGTAAGTCTGTAATACAAGTTCAATGAAATTCTCTTCCCATTACCAGGTTTAATATAAGGTAGTCAAAGTTGTTTTTAAAGAACCATACATTTTTGATAATTCCTAAATGAAAATAATACATCCACCTATCCAAATATCATGTAAATTGTAAGCAATCTTTTGAATGTTAATTAAGAATAGTAAAATAAGAGCAGCTAAAATCCATTTTTAAATTATCCTATCAGAATGTTTGTTTAAAATTCAGTAATCACCAGACAAAATATAATCAGCCTATCAGAGCAATAAACAACAACAAACTGTAGACTTTAATCAGAGAAAAACACTTGGATATTTTAAATAAGAATGAAAATGGTATCTTAAGATGAGGGAAATAAAAGTTTCTTGATTTTTAAACATTTTTTATGAGTAGATGACTGTATTACTGCATATTTTGCTTAGTCTTAGCCAACTGTTTTCCTGTGTGAAAAGTTAAAAGTTCTGTATAGTCAGATTGACAGACTGGTAAATACAGGATAATTAATAAAAAAAGTCTGTAAGACTAAATATTGAAGTGTCCAAAAGAATGGGCATTTCATCCATGTTTGCTATGGCTTACCAGTTTGAACACTGAAGATGTATATTGGGGTGACCCTGAAAACACTGGTAGAATATTCTTTATGGTTACAGAAGTAAAACATAAAACCATTTGAGCATTCCCCAGAAATAAATCGCAGTGTTTCATAAACTGGTCTGAAATAATTGGTCCTCTTAGAACTTACTGTTCAACCTCAATAGATCAGATAGTATGAATATGTACTTCACTTTTATCAGAAGACAATTCATATTTTAAGAATGACAAAATGTCCTGCTATTCAATAAATTTCACAATAGTAGATCTGCTTCCATTACTGACATTTATTTTTACTCAGGTTATACAAAAATGCAAAAAACTCATTATATGTCATATAGCAGATAAAATTATTGAATTAAATAAGTTAAATTCATGGTTTGTTAAAAGTCCCATGTAAACATACAAATTGGAGAAATGATGACTACTCTTTTAGTTTTCCTCTTATTTTTCGATTGGCTTTATAAAAGCAAAATTTGACCCCCCAAAATGGCAAAATCTTTCATTGTTATAAGTGTGATGTTCAGTCACTCATTAGAATATGAGATGACCTGGCTGGGGAAGCATAGTGCTCCAGAAAATACCATTTGTTTTACCAAAAAAAAAAAAAAAAAAAACCCCACAAAAACTTATTTTCAGAAAAGTTTTTTTTTTTGTAATCAGGGGAAGTTTTGAGGATGACTGCATGTGTAGTTTGGTTCCTTCAGTTGTGCAGTGGCGGTCTGCTTATTCTTAACATCCTTGTTCATCTAACATTATGTTATGCTCCTATGCTAGACAGTTCAAAATCTTGGGGGAGGGGCACACGAGTGGTTTTATCCTTCAGTCATATCTTGTTCCATCACATGCAAACACCTGTCCTGAAATTGAATTATTCTGCAGGGTAATCGAAAAGCCTCCCTGCATTCGGCATCATATGTTTTCTGTTGTTTATTGAGTTATGTTGCACCATACTTCAGAGGCGACAGCCATTTAATAATGTTGAAGACTTAGCTCTGCAGGGGCTTAAAAGGATCCCAGCAGGCTTGTTAACTTCTACTCTAAAACATTATGAGAAATATTTTTCCTCTGTGAAACTTCAGGGCTTTCTCTTAATTTATTTTAAGAGCATTAGATTCATAGCCAGGTATGAGAAGGAGCCTTAACATTTTTTGGGTTTTCCTATGTCATAATATCTAACCCACCGATTCACTTAAAAAAATGGCAAAGCAAACAATTACTTATTAAAAAATTAATACTAAAGATATATTTCTTTGGCTGATATATACAAAATATAAATTATAATCAGAAAATATTCCACCGGTTTCTTGGATTTTTATATATTTACTGGAGGCCCAATGCATGAAATTTGTGCCAGGGGCTCAGCCCTCACGGCCTCAGCTTCGTCTGGTCATCCTGATGGTCATTCTGCTGTTTGGTCTAGATAGCATATTAGCTCTTTATTATATAGGATAATTAAAAAGTATATTTTTATTTACTTTTGTCCACATTTATGACAGGTTGTGGGAAGAGCCAGTAGTATCAAGTAAATTACTACTTTAACAATGTTATATACATCAGCACACTTCTCTGATTTTATTTACTCATCCGTAAAATGGGAATAATATCAGTGTACCTTACATCTTTCTAATATTGCATACAGGTTGTGTTTTTTGCGTACTAAAAAAAACTATGCAATTTCTTGTTCCTATTTTAAAGTCATCAATAAAAAGTCATAATATAAAACAATTATATTTAGAAATAATTCAGTGCAATAACATGTTACTTAGAGCAAGTAGAAAAATTAGAGCTCAGGTAGAGTATTGCGTTTTCTAAACATTTGTCTTAATCATCCAGTTCACCAAAGATCTGGCTTGATTTCACTTGGAAAGAGATAAACTCAGTAAACAAGTTTTTCTGTTCTTATGTCTGTCAAATGCCCAGGAAAACTTCAAATTACCCAAGGTAGTCAGTGGATATGGTGAGCCAATTTAGACAACTTAGTGCTTTCCTCTTTTTCCACCACCATTAATTAGTAGATTTTTTTGGTGTGTGTGTGTGTGTGTGTGTGTGTGTGTGTGTGTGTGTATTCAGTACCATCATTTGGCTACTATTTTCTCTATCTGGACAGATACAAAGGGTTATTCTAAATATGAATCAGTGAGTTTAAGAAAATCATTGTAAGGAACAAATGGTTAAATGCTTATCATGAGTTCTAGTTGGAGAACATATTTAACAAATATTGGAATAGTATAGAGTTATTTTTGTTTTGGAAGATAAATGTGTGTAGGGGGAATAAAACAGGTAGACATACATTTTGAGATAAGTGAATGTAATGACTAGGTAGAGTTTTCTTTTTTCTTTTTAATAAGAGAATAGTTACAAAATGAAGTTAGTGGGCAATAATAGAAAAGGCTGGTGGTTTTCTAGGAGAAATTTGTGATAAGCCCTAAAAGATTTGGAATATCAACCAAGACAGCATTCAAAACAAAAGAGAAAGAAATATTCAAGCCAGGAAGCAGTGTGGCACATATTTAGAAAGAACGTTGTCAAGATAAGATACAGAAGTTTTGCAGAGAATGCAAACTGTAAAAACAAGGAAGATTTTCATGACTTGATCAGTTCATTTGGTTTAGCAGTCAGAGTCGAGGTTCAAGTTCAGTGGCATGGCAGCTGAATTAGAGACAAGGAAAAACAGTTTGTGTTATGGCTGACATTATCTTCTCTTATGCCTTTGAAACATTTAGTAGAATAATTCTAAGGTGTAGCTAAAGCAGAATACATCCAATATGTGTAAAACATTGGATCTCTTTTAGATCTCATCTGCATTTGAATATCTAAATTAATATTTCTAAAGACATTTTTAATAAAGTATCATACTATGGGAAAAAACTGTGCTGAAAGTGCTGTTTCTTGCTCAAGGACTTAAAAACAACCTGGATGATTGATAATGTCAAAAGAATAGAGATCAAGTAGGATGACAAGAGAAAGGGCTATGTATTTATAGATCAGGAAGAGTCATGGGCATTTCTGTGTATTTCAGCAAATCTGGTGAGTTCCAGAGAAGATATATTTTCTCCAAACTTTACATAGTGAAAAGAGATGAAATACATTTCTGAAAGAATAGATTATGTAAACTTAATTGGGTAGAAATGATGGTTCTGAGTGATGGTAAATTAGTGGCAGAAGAATGCCTATTGGGGAAAGGCCTATCTATGAAAAGTGTTCTTGTTTACAATAAGGTTAAATGAGATCAGTGGTGGTTTTAATTGAATCAAGAATAAGGAAAAGAGATAAAATTCTTTGTTGTATGTAGATGGATGAGAAGTGAGCAGATGTGAAAACTCCTATTAAACATTAAATATTTTGTTTGCTCTAATTTTTATTCATGAAAAACAAAATAGAGAACACTGGCCTTTTCCATCCCAATGGAAATGCATATTGGATATTTTATATAAGGCTGCTATATATAGAGTTAAATTCATTATGAAGCAGAGCAGTTTTGGATTTTCCTCAAGGTGATTCTTTTCACATAAGTATGTTATTTATATGGCATGGAGCTGTGTTTTTCAAACTCCAGGTGACAGCACATTAGTGGTCCATGAAACCAGTGTGTGTTGTTTACCACCAGGATTTCTGTAAAGTAGACTAGAATAGAGCAGGACAAAAAATATGAGTGTGTCACATATAGTAAGAGTACATATTGTTAAACTTCTGTTTCAGTTATGTATGTATCCGTAAATGTGTGTGCATGCATGTGCTAGCCTGCTCTGTATTTCTAACTGTTGGTTGCAGTCAAAAGCGTTTGAAAAACACTAGTTTAGTGACAGCAACAACACTATCAAACAAGTCTGTAGTGAGGAAAGAAATTATATTTGTGAGTTGAACAATGTTCACAAGATAGAGTAACATTTAAATGTGTTTCTATAAATAGTGTGTCTTTACTGTGCCTAAGCAGGTCTGTACCTTTTCTGTGTATTTACGAATATACTAGAGGCCTGATGCATGAAATTCGTGCAAGGAGCTGGGCCCTCGCAACCCCGGGCACTGCCCCCTTGCCCACTGGTCATTTTGGAAGGTCATTCCACCATCAGGTCTATTTAGCATATTAGCTCTTTATTACATAGGATGACAAGTTACTAAGCATGTAAAAAGGCATTGATCAATTCAATTTAACAAATCCTTAGCTAGGGAGTGTTAATTTCTAAGACATGTTGTAAATGTTGTGGATAAAAAAAACATACAAACACTTGTACTGCTTTTTTCAATATCCATGTATTTTCCTAACTCTATATCTTATTTCATCCAAGATACTTACAATCTTAATTCTCAATCCAAGAAATAGACACAATAAAAATGATAAGATTGAATTTTTAAAAATTTTTTGGCAGCATCTCACACCTATTTAAAAATCGTAGGCTTTCTTGATTCATCCCTAGTTTAGTTCTTCTCCAGACTCAGATAAGAAATACAAACTGCTACCTATGATCTCTACTTGGCTACATCATATGGTTATGTAGTATTTCAGAATTTTTTCAGGAATAAAAAAAAAAGAATACTTGCCTTAAACATTTGAACACACTGAGAATCTACAGAATGACTTGTTATTTCAAATATATTTTACAGAATATTGGGAATCCTTATTTGACTTGCATTAGAGAAAGAGCATATTGAAAGAGAGAAGTAAAGGAATAAAGGGGGAACAAAAAGAGAGGGAGGGTAGATGGAGAAATGGTGGGTGGGTAGGCAGATCGTAGTGTTACTGATTAAAGGCAAATCAGTAACACTAATTTGTAAGAAGGATTATTATGGTCAAGATCATTTTCTTACGTCTGATTTAAATTAAAAAATAGTGGAAATAGTTAATGTCTCACAATTTTTGGAAAGATGCCATGAGTCTGTGCACAGACCCACTAGAATCATTTAGCACTAGAGGCTCATTGCACAAAACTCATCCATGGGTGCGTGTGGCTCTCAGCCCAACCTGCATCCTCTCCAATCTAGAACCCCTCGAAGATTGGGCCTAAACAGGCAGTTGGACATCCATCTCATAATTCAGGACTGCTGGCTCCCAACTGCTCACCTGCCTGCCTTCCTGATTGCCCCTAACTGCTTCTGCCTGCAACTTGATAACCCCATAACGACTCCCCTGCCAGCCTGATTGATGCCTAACTGCTCCTTTGCCAGCCTGTTTGCCCCTAAGTGCCTTCCCCTGCAGGCCTGGTCACCCTAACAGCCCTCCCTTGCAGGTTTGGTCAGTCTAACTGCCCTCCTCTGCAGGCCTGGTCACCCCTAACTGCCCTCCCCTGCAGGCCTGGTCACCCCCAACTGCTCTTCTCTGCAGACCTGGATCCTCCCAACTGCCTTCCCCTGCTGGCCATCTTTTGGCGGCCATCTTGTGTCCACATGGGGTTAGTCATCTTTGACCACATGTGGGCAGCCATCTTGTGTTTTGGAGTGATGGTCAACTTGCATATTATTCTTTGATTAGATAGAATTAGATAGGATAGAGACCTGGTGCATGGGTGGGGGCCAGTTGGTTTGCCCTGAAGGGTGTCCTGGATCAGGGTAGGGGCTCCCTTGGAGTGTGGGGAGGCCTGGGTGAGGGGCCTATGGTGGTTTGCAGGCCAGCCACATCCCCTGGCGACCCAAGCAGAGGCTCTGGTATCTGGGATTTGTTTATCTTCTATAATTGAAACTTTGTAGCCTTAAGCAGAGGCCTAGGCAAGCCAGGGCAGGCAGAAATCTTGGCTTCCTCCATTGCCAGGGAAACCCAAACTTCCTTCTCTCTCTGTGGCTGCAGCCATCTTGGTTGGGTTAATTTGCATACTCACTTCTAATTGGCTGGTGGCATGCCTTGTGTGTGTAGCAAAGGTATGGTCAATTTGCATATTACTCTTTTATTAGATAGGATTTTTTTATTTACCAGTGTGGCCAGGGAGGAATAGTTTCAGAGAAACTAGTGCCTTTTCTTTTCTTTGAATTTTATTTTACGAGTAATTGTTTCAAGCCTGCAATTAGAAACAGAAAGGCCAAGATCGGAAACACAAAATTAATGATGGCATTTAGGAAGACAGAGGCTACCCAGCATCCATAAGCAACTAATTGTTCAAAAGTAGTATAATTTTTAAATGATTGTGAGGAGAACTTCCTGAAAAATACAGAATTGTACCTAAAGAAAAGACTCCAGAAAAAAGGGGATAAAAGAATAGTAACCACGATATCTTATAAATCCTATGTCTGAAACAAAGTTAGGCTTATTAATTTACTTTCCTGGTTTGTGTGGAGGTGACTGTGTCTGCACAAAGATGGAGAACATAATACTTACAGAATAAGTAGTTCATGCAAATTCCCTGAGGAGAAATTTGAATCTAAGTACTTGAGTCTTGCTGATGTCATGGTAGTGGACAATGCTGAAGAGTGCATATCCTCTTAATGAGAGATTACCCAAAATACGTTTCTAAAGGGCTAAGTAATGTATAATAACTTGAGAAAATGAAATTCTAATAATTGTTGATTGTATACCTTTTATTATTGCAGAAGAACATTAAGGAGAAAGATTAAAAAGTCAGAGTGGTTGTGAATTTGAATAATTTATTCAGACAGCAACTGCAGTTATTTAAAAAAATTTAAAGAGGAAATAATTCAAAAGGTACATATTATTTTCAGAAGTATAGTCATAACCACATACATTATTTTCTAAAATGTTTGAAATTTCTCTAAATTCTTCTAAGTAATTCATGGACATGAAACATGCTTTGGTTTCTAGGCTGGGTCTATCTCAGTATTTAAGTTTTTGTCAAAGAAGATTCTAAACCAAATGAAGTTCAATGGCTGTATCCAAGTGTTACAGAGTTTCCCTTAAGAGAACATTTTTATTAAACCTATGTCTATTTGTTAGATAATATAAAAAAATGAATATTTAAAAAGTTCTCAGATCTGGAATAATCAAAGTGAAACACCATAATTTGAATTGTTCTTATAGAGGCTAGGTCTAACTATTGTGTTTTACTTGAATATAAGTTAGAAGTTGTCCAAATTATAGTTTTAAAAATCACTTCTTAATATTTTAATTGATTTTTTTGAGGGGTCGGGGTGAGAGAGAAACTTTTATTAATGTCTCCTACACCAGCTTGGTCCTTGGATCAAACCTACAACCTGGATATGTGCCCTTACTAGGATAGAACTGGCCCACCTTTTGGTGTAGGCTCAGTGGTCAGCAAACTGCAGCTCATGAGACATGGTTTGCTGCTCTGTTGACTAATGAGTTTGCCGACCACTGCAGACATACTACTCCAACCAACTGAACCACACTGGTTAAGGCACTTAATATTGTTTATGTCCTCTCCTATTTCCTCACATTTGATATGAATCTTTTTCTCTTCAATAAAAAACAGGAAAGTTCACTGCCTGCTTCAGAATTAACCAAAATATTTCAAAATTATTCAACAACATGCTCATGAAAAGAATGTTTTTGTTTTTCAATAGCTGACTTTTAGTATTCTCACCTAAACTTATTGTGGTATTCAACAAGAATTAACGGGGAGACTTTAAGGGGAGATATATTTATTTAACTTGTGGCTCAGCAGTGTGTGTGTGTGTGTGTGTGTGTGTGTGTGTGTATTCAGATGTATTTATTTATTTTTTTAATACATTTTATTGATTTCAGAGAGGAAAGGAGAGGGAGAGAGAGACAGAAACATCAACAATGAGAGAGAATCATTGATCAGCTGCCTTCTGCACGATCCCCACTGGGGTTGAGCCAACAATCCAGGTATGTGCTCAAGATTGGAATCAAACATAGGACCCCTCAATCTGCGGCCGATGTTCTATCCACTGAGCCAAACCCGCTAGGGTCAGATTTATTTATAATGTAACCATCTATATTTATGTATATTCATAAATGACATATAAACAGATACAAATGAAATTAACTTTAGATATTTTTAATCATCCTTCACAGTATAGTATGGATTTCATTAGCCTAAATTTTGCTTTTTAAATCTCAGTTTTACTTTTAATTTCCTTTCACACTCCTCTTATACATAAGGCTAAAAATCATTTTTAAAATAATTTTTCAAAAACACCTTTTTAATTTGCAGGTCATTGAAATAAAATCTTTTTTTTTTTTGCAGGTACCATTCTATTATGTTTTTATTTTTGTAAGTCAAGAACAATTTAATCACTAAACTACCTACTGATAATACAGTAAATTTACTTATTTCTTGGAATGATGTGGTTTGGAGTGTTTTTACCAAAATTAACTGAAATATAATTATATTTTAAATAATCAAGAGACTTGCCCAATTAAAATAGTTACCTTTGATGCTAAGGCCAAAAGTGAATGGCTTTCCTAGTCACTTCTGGATGAGTGTGAATCATGATGTTAATTAAGCTGTTACTTTCCTTTCTCCTGACTCACTCCTACCCCATCCACAAATTCCTTTTGGACAGTTGATTTCCTAACCAGCTCTCCTGTCATATTGACTTGACTTAATACTTGTGCAACATAATATATAAACTCATCTTTCCATTTATCAAAGTTAGCTGGACTTACCTTAGAAAGCCCTGTGAACATGGTCTGAAGTCATGCCATCACCATGGGAGGTGGCAGTGTTCCTCAAGGATGGGGAGGAAGAGCCCTCTTAGTCCCAAGGCAGTAGCAAGAGCCACAGCCCACAGAGAATCTATGCTAATAAAAAAGCCATCTCCAGTTTTCCACCATGAATCAGAGAAACCCTGGCCACAGTTGTCAATTTGGAAATCAAAAAAGAAAAATACTCCTTATAATTATATTTAAAGCTCCTTAAAATTGGGTCATAAAGTTATCCAGTTACTTATTTAGTGCTTTCCTCCTTTTAAAGAGGGTCAAACATTCCAATTACTGGTAATATTGATAGGTGTTTTTTAGTTTACATATGGATAATGGCCAAAATAAGATGTGAGTATACCAGTCTTATACAGCTTATATGAGAACTGAATCTGAATTATGAGAAAAGTTAAAATGATATATATATATATGTATATATATATATCATATATATTGTATATGTATAATACATATATATTACAGCAGAAAGGAAGGAGAAAGTAAGTTAGATATAATTTTAAAAGTGAAAACAATGTATACATACATCAATCCACATATTTTTAAATTAAGTATTAAAATATAAAGTTGCTTTTGAATATAATAGTAAACTAATGCACTGTGAGATTATCATCTATCATAAATTATCTTTCATACTTATTGACCTATGCTCTATCTGTGCTTGCTAATAATTCTGTTGTAGTTGTTGGCTTATGATTTGTAATATGCTATTTATAAATAGGATATGGAAAATATTTCTGCTAAAACCATTTTGGGGCATCTCTAACATTTGCTAGGTATCATTTTAGACCAATTAATTATCCAAAGATTTGTAGTCATATGCATGTATGTGTGTATTTACATTCATAATATTATAAATATACTAGAGGCCCAGGGCACAAAATTTGTGCACAGGGGTGCATGTGTCCCTCTGCACCTTCTCCAATCTGGGACCCCTCAAGGGATGTCCGACTGCTCATTTAGGCCCTAATCCAGTAGGATCGGGCCCAAACAGGCATTCGGACATCCCTCTCACAATTCAGGACTGATGGCTCCCAACTGCTTATGTGCCTGCCTTCCTGATTGCCCATAACTGCTTCTGCCTGCTAGCCTGATCACCCCCTAACCACTCCCCTGCCAGCCTGTTTGCCCCTAGCTGCCCTCCCCTGCAGGCCTAGGTCCCCCCCAACTGACCTTCCCTGCAGGCCTGGTTGCCCCCAACTTCCCTCTTCTGCAGGCCTGGTCACCCCCAATGTTTCTCCCCTGCAGGCCTTTGACCCCCTGCAACTGCCCTCCCCTGATGGCCATCTTATGGCAGCCATCATGTGCCCACATGGGGGCAGTCATCTTGTGAGTTGGAGTGACAGTCAGTTTGCATATTACTCTTTTATTAGATAGGATAGATACAGTTTTCCATTTATCCAGATAGGTTTTGAATTTTGTCAGTAAAAATATTAACCTACATAACTTGATATTTTAGCATAGTTGTGAATTAAATCATGAAAAAAGTATCTTCCCCCCACCACCTGGGATTCTTTTCCTTTTGTTCATTTAAAAAATCCAAAAGTTTGAAGCAAATATAATCAAATATCTAAAAGCAAACAATAGGACTTGCTATTATATTTTGTCATATTGATTCAGATACTTTTTATTGTGACATTCAGTGGTTCATTAAGGTTTTCAAACTCTAGCATGAAGAGGCAAATCAAATGCAGCAGGTGTTTCCAATTCCAAGGTCTTGGATGTTTAAGAGTTTAAAAACTTACAGTGGAACTCCTCATAATGAGAACAGTATTTCAAAATAGTTTATAAGGGGCTGGATTGGCTAAGTACAGTTTCAAATTGCTTTGCTTTTGGTTAGATAAGCATCATTATATAAGGGAATCAAAATTATTGGATGACATATTTCTTTTATTAATAAAAAATGGGATTGTGTAAGAACTTATTCTTTGATTAGTATAAGAATATTGGTACCTTAAAATACTGACTTCCATGTGGAAATCACTGCGTTAGAGTCATCATTTTTCACAGAATTCTGAAGGCATAGGCAAATCATTGAGACTTTGGATTTCACAGTGTAGTAGTATGAGTAAATATAAGATATATTTAACTTTAGTTACAGAATTTGCTAATGTCATAATTATTATCTCAATTTATAACATGCATCCTAAAGTAAATTTTAACATTGAGTTGTTTTTTGAAAATTCATGTCTAGCTCTATTAAAAATAATTCATTTTATTGTGTCCAGAACACTGCTACATTTTACATATTCTATCTAAATAGGAACAGCCAATCCAATAAATTTCATATATACAAAGTTTTAGATACTCTACATTCACTTTTTAGGAGGTAAGTTTTTATTAAACTTGATATATTTTTAACAAGAGAATGTAAAGTCCTGGTCAGCCAGAAGATACCATAGTCCCCATGACTGCTTAGCAGGCACCAAAAAAGAAAAAAAAAAAAAGAAACATGCTTAATCCTTAAAGTGCCAGCTTTTGGGAATCTTATCTGTTTTATGTCATTTAATTATTTCTTTATTGCTGGTTGATGAAAATCAAACCGAATTACATTTCTTCCAGGGATATAGATATGTATGCTTTTTATATATATATAAAAGTAAATGTAAAATGTGCTGGACTTGAATTATGTCATTCTTCTATTCACAGAAATGTGCTGGCTTTTTAAGGTTATTTAGGAGGGAAACATAAGGCATTCACTTAAGCTTGAAGGTCATTTCATATCTGGCTCATATAGAGATGAATTCTCTGGAACACGATGCCTTACAGCAGAACCGGAAAGAGAAAGGGGGGCTGCGGACTGCTCCCCAGGCCTCCTGGGAGCAAGACTACTGTTCGTCAGTGTTTGCACCTGCATGAGCAGTGAAGGCTGCCTTGAACAATGCCCATCAAGTCAATTCTATTCTTTACCTCCCGCCCCCTTCTCTTCCTGGGGAATCTGGCTTTCCTGTCACTCAGGATAACGATTTCCTGCAAGCATCACTGAGATCCAGAAAGTCACTGTAATCTCATCAAGAGTGTGATTCCCCAGATGGGACTCTTGAATTTATATAACTGAAAGGTAGCTGGCTGGTCGGGGTGCATAATCCCCGCATTGGTCCCCAGAGCTCCCACACCATTTAAAATGGAAGTCCTCTGATAAAGACAACCTCCTCAGCTGACAAAATTAGAGAAGATTTATCCCCAGATTAGTACAATCAGCTGTAATTTAACCCAAGATGTTGCCTGATGTTAACCTTATATATTACAGTGTTGCTTCACCCATCCTGAAAAGAATTTAGTCCAGGCCTAACATAAATTTGCAAGGAGCCCAGTAACATTCGGGCAGGAGATTGATTGGCTCTGCACCCTGTGTTTTGTGGCCTATGCACACTAAGGAGCTTTGTTACTTCTTATTAGTAAAACTGTTAGAGAACTATCACTTCAAGTTTCTGGTGAATGCCTTGAAAATTTGTTCTAAATGGTGTCTACCTTATCATTTTTAGGCTTTATGACCTCAATCAAAGATATTAATATAAGAGAGAAATAATATTTAAGAGATGTTTCCCTGTTTATCTTCCTCCTTTCCCAGGAGCAGTGGGTTGTCCATATCCTTATGTAGAGATATATGCTAGTCTCAACATATGCTCAGTAATATGCCCACACCACAGAGCTGTTTGTGACAGATCATGTTAGTATAGAAAACCAGCTCTCTGCTTCTCCTAGTGCATTATCTAATTTTTGCGCTAACAAGCATTGAGAAGTGCTTATCTTTTTTCTCACAACGTTGACCTTTGAGCCCAGGTGGTGTTTTATAAAGCTGTCTTTTTAAAAACAATATAAATAACAGGAGGTAGTGGAAAGGGTCACAGGCAGAGCAAAAAGCTGGAAAAGAAATTGAAAAATATCTGAGACATGAGTTCACCTCATTAAAAAATGTATTCCATGTATTTTTTGTTTATCTTCATAAACATATGTTTATCAAGATACAAAATTATATAAGCATAAATTTACAATCTTGTTTCCAGTTGGCATCCAAGAGTAAGTTGGCATTTCTATGTCATATACTATACATGTAAATGTGAATATATATGAATATAAATGCACATGTTTTATTTTTCATATGTGAATCTGTAATTGCATGGATATGCTTGGATCTAACTTGTTAAAAATGACTATATATAAGTATGCATACATAAATAAAATTTATTCTTAGCTGGCATCAGGCAGCAAGTTAGCATCTGTTACAAACTAAGTTTGCATTTACTGTGTGTGTGTAAAGCATAAATATTAGAATGAATATATTGTTAATTATTTATAGTTCCTTTAATAATGATTACGTGCATGTAGAAGCATTTATCATTATTACATTTATCATTCAAAAGTTAAGCTTAGAAAGCAGTAAACAGGTTTTTTCCCCCTCAAAAACCAAGCAACAAATACATCTCCAGGTATGTCCAGTGACCTGAATAAAAGGAAACAGATGAAACCATAAGGACTGGGGAGTAGAATATTAGTAAGATAAGTAGCGTTTTTGTGGGAGCAACGACCTTTTAATTTGTGCTTTCAGAAAATACTTCACAAGTTAAATATTTTTGTTTATACGTATATATCTATATGCAAATTGGGATTAGATACCATTAGTTTGTTCTTACCACATTCATGTTGAAATTTATTGTGTTGGCTATGAGGACAGTTTATAAAAAAAATACGTTAAGTACAGGTGGTGAAAAAAGTTTTGCTTTCCAAAATGGTTATTTTATATATTTAAATTTCAATTGACATCTTAATCAATTAATACATTTTTACTTTTAGATGATATCACCATAGTAGGACTGTATCAATCAAATAAGGCATGTGTGAGAAAGTGAAGCTAACAACTTATCAAAAAGTATTTGTGGTAGAACTTTTTATGTATTTTCTGAAATATGAAATTCAAGTATTATTAACACTGTATGTTAACACTCTATAAGGTATGTGTACATGTTCTATACTAATTCAATATTTTTGTAACGATCAACATACAATTAATTTACTTATTTATCCTCAGCAGCCATCTTATAGTCTACACAGGCTGGTTGGACTAGTTAAAAAAGAAATAAAATTAACTCTCATTTGCCCTTATGAGAAAATTTAGTCTTAACTTGTTTCTTATGTACCTTCAATACGTACCTATGGGATTCTGTTTTATAAAAGAGAGTGGCATTATGTATTGCTATAATGTTAATATAGAGAGAGGAAAATTCAATAGCTTAACTACTATTGGATAAAAAAACTCATTGTAACTATTAACTTTTTGTTGAAACAGTTGCTCAAACTTTTGGTGTTAGCCTCTTATTTCTTTAAAATATGGTAGTATTTTTGTGGTACAAAAGGGTAGTTATGGTCCATTGAGAATCATTGGTTAGTATAAGTTTGTTCCATATGATAATATCAATTTATTGAATATGCAGACTTACTTTAAAATAGTGATATATTTTTTCAGTCTAGTTCTGATTAGATAATCTGTAGGAATATTTCGCACTGATAGTTGTTAAGTGATAGAAGTAATATTTATGTAATATTTATTGCAGTCTTGTCATAAAAGAAGTTCTCCAGAACAACAAAAAAAAAATTACTTTACGAGTTCTAAATATTGGTCTTACAGAGGGCGCATGTGTATGTAGCAGGTACAGATTTTAAAGATACTTGCTTGCTGGTCCTCCTATTATTGATGAATGGCATGAGTCATTCCATTTATTCTAATGGCTATCCCTGTTCTACACTATGTTTCCTCTATTTTTAGACCAATGAGTTTTTAATCATTACATTTAGTAAGTTAGCATTAGATTCAATATTCTAATGTTTGTAGTATTCTAAGCTTGATCATTTATTTTTTATTAAATATTGAAATATGTAAGTCATTATGTTGTACCTTATTGACTAAAACTGTTGCTGAAGAATAAAGGAGAAAATTCTGATTTTATATTGGCATAGAAAGTAAGCTTAACGTGTTTTCTTGCTCTTTTTTTATAGAGAACACCTGTTCCCAGCGCTGAAGCATTCCGATGGTTCTTTTAAAGCAGTAGTATATCTTATTTTCAAGGCATTTGGAAGTGAAGGGCAAACTAATGTCTTGTTTTAAGAAACTGCTTAGTCCACCACTGAAGAAAATATCCAGATATTATTTTCATTTTATGTATAGGGGTTTCTTCAAAAAAAAAAAAAAAGGAAAAGAAAAGAAAAAAAGACATATCAAAATAATCTGGGAGCTCGGGGAATTGGCCAGTCTGTTTACTTTGGATACACTGATTCTTTGATGTAATTTAGCTATCCTAGTGAAGTTGTTGTCTATTTTGAAAGTGGCTGTAAAAAATAAGTTTGGGTAAACCCCTGCTGTAAAATCATGTATCTTTGCAAAGTACATATCTATACTTCATTTTCAAATATATGTGTTTCAGTACTGTAAACTGTACAGATAGCAGCTTGTATTTTGTGTGTTTAGACACAAGGAGACAATCATGTCTGAGCATCTATGGAGATTAACAGTTTGTACACAACAGTATGGTTCTGCGAGTTAAATCTGGAGCAATAAATTTTAGCTTTAAATATTTTTTGCCAGTTGTTTCTAGAAGCAGCAACAGCAGTGGCATGTTTTGCCATGCATCTTTTGGTAGAGACTTGATGCCAAGTTTCACAAGAAGAAAAGATGATGATGCATCCGGCAATTACCTGCAGTTGTATTGTTATAGGAGGGAAGATGTGATGAAAGTTTCAATTAATCTTTTGAGCACTATATTAGAGTAGTGGTTATGCACTTGCATTGCTTACAAACAAGCTGTACAGAAGGGTATACCTCCCAAATACTTAGTGTAGTTGAGTTGTCTTGGGTTGCACTGTACGGCGGAGTATCCTGAGTAGTTGGAATATGCAGAATCAGTTGTATAAATTTTTTTAAAGTGTTTTCTAGGACACAGAATAAAGCATCAGATCGTAGGGGGAGAAATCCATGACTGAGTTTTATTACTAGCCCAGCCTGGGCTGTATTTTTTGTTTGTTTATTTTTTGCCTTATTATTATTATTATTATTATTATTATTTGGTAGGAAAAATAAACACTTAATCATAAAATGTATCCAAATGTTTTAATTCCATGTATGATATTAAATGGTAGTTTGGTTTTACATTTTGAACATATCAAAGTTTCTGCCTTGAGACATGGCTAGGTATATTTTTAAGTAAAAAGAATTAAACACATTCATAAACGTGAGGTTTTTTTTAATCTTTTGTTATCTTCCTTTCTCATAGCCTCCCATTTGGACCAGTGGCCTTCCCCTAGGCCCTCAGTGGAATGTTCCATTGCTCCCATTCCCATTCTTGTCATCAAGGATGCTGTGGTTCCAGAGAATTCCATAAATGTAAACAACTCCTAAACATAAAGGAGTATGCTTCATAGGACCCGGGCTACTTTTTCACCTAGAATTTGGTTTGCTTATGGCAGTTGGGACTCCTAAGGCTGTCCCAGTAGGACAATTATTATTTGTGATGACATGCTATCTAAGATTCTTCTTTCTTTTTTCTTTTCTTTTTTTTGGTCAGATACTGTTCAGCAATAAAATAGAGTTTAGCAAAAACACATAGAGAATCAAAGTTGCCATGTTATTGTCATTTATTTTTTATTTTTTATCCAATTATTTCAGCCTACACATCCATTAGCCTTTTGAAAAATGTTAGCAAAATGTATCATGTGAAGAAAAATAACTTAAGAGAAAGGATAATGAAAAAAGACTGCAAAACGTTAGCAGATGAATAATTTTAAAAGGCTAGTTCTAGTTTTGAATTGGAAGTAATAGAACAGAGGAGATTTTAAAAAACATGGAAGGAGCATTCACTGTAAGAATTCTGGAGGGAGGGATGGATAAGGTACTAACAAATGCTAATGTTAAAGTGTGCTTTAACTTGCCTGGAATATGAATGCAAGGTTTATAGTTATGGTCCAATAGCCTTTTTGAGGAAAATTCATTATCTGTTATACCTATCCATGTTTAGAGAAGAGAATTAAATAATCACAAACTAAAACATGCTGTATATTAGTTTTGAGATTGCTTTCTACTTGCTATATATTCCTTTGAGGATTTCTAGATAGAATTTCTATTCCAGTTGTGGGAGAAAAGAGCTATATGAATTATTTCTAGTTCCTTTTTTATTTTACTTATTTTTAAAATCAATTTGCTAATTTTTACAAGTAAGTGAAAATTAACTTTCACACTTAAATGGGAAGCTTGCCTTGCTTTTTGAAAAAACGATGATTGTTATTACAGCAGTGAAGCAAACTTCTTTCCCTTCAGACTGCATTAGGCACACAATAGCATATAAAGATCGCATAGCAATGTACCAAGAGTCTAAAAATACATGCTAGTGTTGCATGTCTTGATGTGTTTTTGTTTGTTCATTTTCTTAAAGAACGTATGAATCTGAATATTGTAAAATGTGGTGTTTTACATGTCAATTCAATTTTTTAATGAAAGAAAATCTGTTGATTATTAAAATGGAAATGTATAGCTTTTCTTTAATTCTCTTATATGTTCTTATTCTTGACATTGTTCTTTTACACTACCCATTTCTTTGGTTTTGCTAAAACTCTATTTATATAATGTAGGGTGCATATAAAGTTCTCATTGATGATATTGAAGGAGGATATTACTCTTCTGGTCTCAATCTACTCCCTTTCTCTAAGTCTATGTACCAAGAGCTGTAAAGCATATCATTATAATCCTAAGGGAATGATTTCAAGGTTTACATTTTCATGATTTTTTAAAATATATTTTATTGATTTTTCACAGAGAGAAAGGAAGAGGGATAGAAAGTTAGAAACATCGATGAGAGACATCCATCAGCCGCCTCCTGCATGCCCCCTAATGGGGATGTGCCCACAACCAATGTACGTGCCCTTGACCAGAATCGAACCTGGGACCTTTCAGTCCGAAGGCCGATGCTCTATCTACTGAGCCAAACCGGTGTCAGCTACATTTTCATGATTTTAAAATACCAATGAAAGGTAACTTTTAAAATTCCTCACTGTATGTTTTATATTCAGCACCAAGAAAATTTAGAATATAAAAATGGAATATAGATCAGGTGGACTATCAATATACCTTAAAAATTTCCTGTCAGATAAGTCAAATAAAGTAGTTTGTAAGAGAGGTCTACATATACAGAAGTCTTGTTTTGTCTTGGGGTAGATGAGGAAATACTATATTCTGTCAGCATTTTGGGAGGAGCACGGAAAATCTTTGGGTGTCAATTTCCTTGTCAGCTGTCACTTAGCACCCTAACATCACAAAAACATCATAATGTAAACCTTTTTCCAGGCCTTCAGACTACAGTGGCTTTGTGATGAATTCTATCTGTCTGTGTACAAGGGGAGGCATATGTACAAAGTAGAAATGTATCCATGCTTGGGAGAAAAAAAAATGTCTTCCTCCATTGTAAGGGTTTATAAAGACATCTCCTGGTTGCTTAATTCCAAATACACAACTTCCTTCTTCTAAACACATTTATAGGGAGCAAGAGATGGTGGGCTTACTATGAATTAATATTAACTAATCACTCAAAGAAAAGGATATTCCCTTCCTTTTATTCAGAACCCCTGACATGTAAATGGTACAATTAATCCTAAAGCATAGAAAGTGTTTAAGCTGATAGTATCTGTAATCAAATAATGAAAAAAGGAAAGCTGTTAAAGGAACACACCATTTAGGTTCAAATAATGTTCAGCAAAAACTGTAGTGGGTCTTTGATCACAGGGATATCAAACAGTTGGTTCTCATGTAACAGCTAAATGTTTCAGATTTTGTTTTTATTAAATTTGGCAGTTTCACACTGAGATCTGTATTCCTGGTGAATAGAAGACAGCTACTATATTAGGAGGGGTTCAATTTTCACAACTGCAAGGAAGTCAGAGAAGTTTCAGGAATGGACCACAAAATGTACTCGTTTCACAGTGCTCTCCTTTTCTGAACTGTGCAGTTACCTATTAAATTTTCTAACAGATATTTGTGTAAGGTGTATGTATGCTTGTGCAATTATTAAAAAAGCAGTTTTGGAAAACAGTGTATTTATTAAAGAAAATTACTTATAGGGCATGTACAAAACTGTAAAAAAAAAACCCTTTAAAAAACACATTCAATTTGCCCAGTAAAGTTGTTTTTGTGAAATTTATGTGTTGTTGAATAAAGGACTTTAGTATTCAAAGTATCTCTATTTTTCCATGAACAAATTTTTATTTGTGGGATTTTTAATGAGCATATGATCCTGAAAATCTAATTTTGTTTATGATAAAAAAGTTTATAATTCTACATTTGCCCTTATGTTAGCAAAATGAATACTGTATATAAATCTTTCATAAAATATGCCAGTTTGTTCATTCTGTTTTTCCTCATATATGTTGCCTTTCTCATACACCTAAAGGGGTGGGGGAGAACATGCTTGTTTTCACATTTCCAAAGGATAGATTTTTATTGAAAGCTTTAATAGGCCATAGGAGGAAGAAATAAATATATCCAAACTTTTTTTCCCCTCCTCTCCATCATGTGCCAAGAGAAAGCAACAACCCATGAATTTCTTGTGAATGAAAAGTTCTGGTCATAGCACCTGCAAGCAGAAATGTGCAATGTCAGAATTCTTCAGTCACTCCAGCAATCCTCTGAAATTACATTGCTATTGTTAGCTTTTTTATTAGGGAATATTGAGTCCACTAATGCTGCTTATGATTTGATGGTGAATGTGCTTAACCCTTATTTCACTGCTTCTTAGAACAACGATCTTTTCTTTTTCTTCCATATCTCTAACGAGAAGAAATGTAGGATTCCATTTTACATCTTGGGAATCTTTGATATTGTTGCAAACATGGAACTTCAAACAATTGAAAGGGTTTATGTCCACAGAAAATACCACATTAGAAGGTTTTTGTAAAATTAAGAATTTTAAGATGTGCCCTGTTAGTATAGTATCACAAGTATAAAATATTTCGGCGATGGCCATAGAGTTGGATTACATAGTTTACATGAGGTGATGAAGAATTACTATAGGTAACTTGAATTATGAAATACGCTGGATCCTCAGCAATTTTTCAGGTGAGTCACTATGCTTTTTATTATATCTTGGTGTAAACAACAATATTGCAAAAATATAAAACTGGATTTTCAAACATAATACTTTCTTACCTGAAAATTTCAAGGATATAAATACTTGGAGGCTCACATGTAATTCTTCAGAATACATTAAATTAACCAAAGAGGGAAAGGGCAGTTCTATAACTTATTTAGACATTGAGCCAGATAATAATTTTGTATGGTTTTCTGCAGCATCATATATTTTGTCAAGGTGTTTATTGGTTGAAGTTGGTTTAGTTTGCATGTTTTATGCAAAAACTATTCTCTATTTCCACTCTTGTGTTTGTCTTTTTTTTAATGAAGAGAAAATGTGATTTTAGGTAAACACAATGCACAGAAATTTAAGATTTTAATTGCATACACTAAAAAAGTATAGCAATGTAGGACATTTTTGATTATTTTGAAATTTAGTTTCTAAGCTTTTATTCTAATATCTTGGCTTAACATCTCTTTTTTTGTGTCCTTTGCAAATCAGATTTTTGGCCAATATTTAAATCAATATTTCTTATTTTCAATGTATTTATATAAAACAAAATATCAACCAAATTATTTTTTTTAGTCTAAGTCTGTGCTTTGTTTATGACATGTTACTTATGACAAAAATCTTTCTGATTAACAGGTGTTGTCGTTTCAGAAATTGGAAATACAGATCTCTTCTTAAAAATAGTATTTTTAAAAAATATATTTTAAAAATATATTTTATTGATTTTTTACAGAGAGGAAGGGAGAGGGATAGTTAGAAACATCGATGAGAGAGAGAGACATCTATCAGCCGCCTCCTGCACAGGGGATGTGCCCGCAACCAGGATACATGCCCTTGACTGGAATTGAACCTGGGACCTTTCAGTCTGCATGATGATGCTCTCTCCACTGAGCCAAACCGGTTTTGGCTAAAAATAGTATTTTTAAAAGCTGCTTTTATCATATATAAACTACATGTAAAGCATTTTTAACACAAGACTGGATTACATAATTTCTTTAATAGATGGTAGAAGACTGCTTGGTTTGAATTACAATCTGCTTATGATTTTTCTGAAAAAAAATCTAATTAAAATTATAAGGGTTCAGGAAAACTGAGTTGGAAGGGATGTTAAAAAGTATTTAAATGGTTCTATTTAATCTTTGAACCATCATAAAACATATGGAGCTGGAAATTTTTAATCATTGTATTGTTCAGGAACTTTTCTCACCATTTCATAAATTACCTTGTAAATTTACTTATGTTATTTATAAATATAATTTTATTTATGAATATTGAATTATATGTGTGGGGTGGAGATAGTTCAATCTGTGTACTTGTGTGCCTTTTCCTAGTCAACAGAGTTGAAATCATGTTCCAAATAGCAAAAGAACAGTGTGTTATTAAATATCTTCCAGAGAAAAGGTTATGTCACTATTGTACAAATGCAGTTGAATTTGATGACTCAGCATCTTATAATACTTAACTTATTCTTTGAGAATCAGAGAATTTAGGAAAGCTTCATGCAATCTTTTGAGCTTTCTAGGAGCTCTTTAATGAGTTTTTTGTGTCCCACATTCAGACATTTAAGCAACTGTATTGAAAATTATATGTACTGTTTGCTCCCCAAATGCATTATTTATCTTCATGTACTTTGAACATTTTAAATATATTTGTATACTACTGAGCTGTCTATTTATATGTATGTATATTTGAACTTTAGGTACACATCCAACCACTGATAGATGGCAATATACTTTAACCATTATGGAAAAGGCCTTTATCTCCCAAATACTCAATTTCATGATGTCTACAAAGCAGCAATGTAAATATTTTTGTGTGTTGGCAAACCAGAAATTGATTTAACTCTTATTCAACTAGTAGTATTATGTATCTTCAATATTTCAGCCACTGGGGATATGAAGTAAATAAAACATGGTTTCTGACACCTTTACCATCACAATGGAACTCAATTAAGTGGTCAAATTAAATACAAAAAATAAATAAAAATAGTGAGGAGTGGCAAGAGATATAATTCCTTCCTCTCAACACTCCAGCCACTTAGACATTTTTCTTATCCTTACACTTGTAAAATGAGTCTTACAGGAAAGTTTATTTATGTTGTTTTTAATACCTAGAATTTTATTGTCCTATCTCTCCTCCTGGGTAATGGCTCCTCATTCTTCATAAGTTAACTAAAGCTTCATTTGTTAAAAGGAAAAATTTCCTAAATTTTGTGACTATGTCAAATTCATCTATTATAGGCTCTCAAAGTAACTTAGAGCTCTTTATAACAATTACTAAATAATTAATTCAATATACGTTATACATTTTTCATGTGCTCTTCACTAATCTAGGCAACTAGAATATATTCATATACAAGTAAGACACAAACCTCTGCCTCCACAGTATTTGTTGTGTTCTCCTGGAAAGAGTTTTCAAGTTAGTAAAGAAAGAGATACAAACATCACATGGTAATATATGCTATTATTAGAGGCCTAATGCATATAATTCATGCACTAGAAGGCAGTGTCCCTCAGCCCGGCCTGCACCCTCTCACAGTCTGAGACCCCTCACTCCTTACCGCCTGTCTACTCGATGCTCCTTAGTGCTGCCACAGAGGTGGGAGAGGCTCCCGCCACCACCGCTGCAAGCCCAGATTCTGGCTGACTGGTATTTCCCCTGTGTGAGCACACTGACCACCAGGGGCAGCTCCTGTGTTGAGCGTCTGGCCCCTGGTGGTCAATGCACATCATAGCGACAGGTCATTCTGCCTAATGGTCACTTAGATTTTTATTATATAGATGTAATACTAGAGGCCTGGTGCATGAAAATTCATGCACTGTCGGGGGGGGGGTAGGGGTCCCCTCAGCCCGACCTGCCCCCTCTCATAATCCGGGACCCCTCAGGAGATGTCCTACTGATGACTTAGGCTTGCTCCCTGCGGGGAGCAGGCATAAGGTGCAGTCTGGCCTCCCTCTGTGGGAGGCCACCAGGCCAATCAGGGGAAGGTACTGCTTCCATCACCCCACTGGTGCTGCCACTGCTGGTCACTGTGGCTGCCTGCCCTTGGCCCTTGCAGCCGCTGTGGCTTTGTCTGGAAAGTGTCCGGTCTATCCCGTCTAATTAGCATATTATCCTTTTATTAGTATTAATAAAGAGAAAAAAGAAGATTAGGAATGCTAATGGGGTGAGAGAATGATAAAGACAATTGAAATTTTAAATGGGTATTTTAGGGAAAGCCTAACTTAGAAGGTAATTGAAGTAATACCCCAAGGAGTCAAGGAAGTAAGTAAGCCATATGGATATCTTGGAAACAGCCTACTAGTCAAAGGGACTAGGAAGTACAAGGACCTTGAGACAAGAGTGAACCTGGAATTTTTAAGGACCAACATGAAGCCCATTATGTCTGCAGTGCAAGTGGTAGGAGAAAATAATAAGAAATATGGTTAAAGAAGTAAGAGAGACAATATTGTGTAGTGTCATGTTAAGGACTTTGACTTTTACTCAAAGTGAGAAAAAAATTCTTTTTAGGGTCCAATTGGAGAGAGAAATGAACAAATGTATATTACAAAAAGACTGCTTTGGCTACTATGTGGAGAATAGATGACAGAAGGTCAAGAATGGAGGAAGGGGCACCATTTGGGGGAGGCCATTGCCATGATCCAAGTGAAAAAAGATGGTGGAACCTCCACGTTGCAAGAAGAAGTTAAATTCAGCATGTAATTTAAAACAAAGGAAATAGAATTTTTAGACAGGTAGCAATCTTCAGTGTTTTTAATGTGAATAAGTGGAAAGTGAAGTTGCCAATTAATGAGATGGGGAAAACTGAATTTTGGTTTTGAACATACTAAATTTAAGCTGCTTCTTAGACCTTCAAGTAAACATGACAAGCATACAATTAGATATATGGGCTTGGAATTCAAAGTAGACTTTTAAGCTGAGGATATTGATGATATTTAAAAATAATGAAATGAGCCTGGATGAGATTATCAAAAGAGTGTGGATAGATAAGGAGAAAAAAGGCAAGGACCGATTTGGGAATCACCTATAATAATTGTACTTTCACCTTCATTCTAAACATTATTTGATTAATATCCATCTCCCACACTGACCACAATAGAGAAGAAATGAAAACCCAGGAAAAATTCTGCAAGTAAATTCTTCTATTTCCCTTTCTTCCCAGTGGCCTACAATCTTTTGGCCTTTAGTTATCCCAATCTTTACTTTTCAAACACAGGTGACTATTCATCTCTCTCAATTTATCCCATCTCAATTGCACACAAAAGCTTACACTTATTTATGCTTATTCAACATTCTAATAATTATATATAACAATTTTTTTCTGCTAACACAAATAGAAATACATCGAAACAAAGTTTAATTTTAATCAGAATTATTGCATTAAAATTTAAGCATAATTATACCATATATAGTAAAACATTTTATTCTTCTATTCATATATATTTTGTTGGCAATTCTATTAAAGAAGATGAAATCATTATCTCATATTTAACATCTCCAGAGACTGAAATGTTTGAGCAGAAAGTGAATAGATGTCAAACTACAAATTGTGATTAAGTTTGGTTGACTCAGTCACAGAAAAAATATGTGAGATTTCAGATTTCCACCCCACGTTCCCACACAAGGGAAAACGTTGGCTCATAATTAGGAAGATATTATAGTGCAAATGTCTTTTTTAAATAAATTTTTATTGTTCATTTTATTACAGATGTTTCTCTCTGCACCCCCCATAGCTCCCCTCCACCTGATTCCCAACCCCCACCCCCTGCCCTTAGTCCCGCCACTGTCCTTATCCATAGGTGTAAGATTTTCGTCCAATTTCTTTTTTTTGTGTGTGTTACATGTATACATATCTCCCCCTTTCCCCCCCCCCACCTCCCAGGCATACCCCAACCCCCCAGTGTTTTGTGTTCATTGGTTATGCTTATATGAATGCATACAAGTCCTTTGGTTGATCTCTTATCTACCCCACCTCTCCTTAACCTTCCTGCTGTAATTTGACAGTCTATTTGATGAAGAATCGTCCAATTTCTTCCCACACCCCTCGTACTCCTTCCCTCCTAAGAATTGTGGTCCATTCCTTTTTTTATGCCCCTGATTCTATTATATTCACCAGTTTATTCTGTTCATCAGATTTTTTTTTATACACTTGAATTTTAGATTCACTTGTTGATAGGTATGGATTTGTTATCACTTAGTTGTTCATATTTTTTATCTTTACCTTTTCCTTCTTCTTCTTCCTCTTCTTAAAGGAAACCCTTCAGCATTTCATATAATCCTGATTTGGTGGTGATGGGCTCCTTTAGCTTTTTTCTTATCTGTGAAGCTCTTTATCTGACTTTCAATTCTGAATGATAGCTTTGCTGGATAGAGTAATCTTGGTTTTAGATTGTTGCTATTCATCATTTTGAATATTACCTGCCACTCCCTTCTGGTCTGTATAGTTTCTGTTGAGAAATCAGCTAATGGTCGTATGGGTACTCCCTTGTAGGTAACTATCTGTTTTTCTATTGCTGTTTTCAAGATTCTCTCTTTGTCTTTTGCCCTTGGCATTTTAATTATAATGTGTCCTGGAGTGATCCTCTTTGGATTCCTTTTGTTTGGGGTTCTGTGTGTTTCCTGGACTTTCACCAAGTGGGGAAAGTTTTCTGTCATTATTTCTTCAAATAGGTTTTTAGTATCTTGTTCTTTCTCTGCTTCTGGCACCCCCATAATTCTGATGTTGGTACACTTGAAGTTGTCCCAGAAGCTCCTTACACAATCTTCACATTTTTGGACTCTTTTTCCTTTTTCTTTTTCTAATTGGTTATTTCTTGCTTCCTCATATTTCAAATCTTTGGTTTGATTCTTGGGGTCCTCTAGTCTGCTGTTGGATTTCTGTATATTATTCTCTATTTCAGACAGTGCATGCTTAATTTCTGACTGGTCCTTTTCTATTTTTTTTTTTTTTTTGCATTCTCATTAAGATTCTTGAAGGTCTCACTAAGTGTCTCAGCGGTTTGAAGAAGATTCTTGAGTAACCTTATAAATGTGGTTTTGAACTCTATGTCCAGTAGTTTGCTTTCCTCCATTTCTTTTATCTGTTACATGTTTCTTTGTCTCCGCATTTTGGTTGCTTCCCTGTGTTGATGGAGTGGCTTTGTGTGATAGTTGTCCTTTATGGCCCAGTAGCTCCACCTCCTCAATCAGCTGAGGTGGACACTCTTGGTACAACCCTTTGAGGGCTGAGCACACAATCTTGTTGTAGTTAAACCTTGATTGCTATTGGTACCCTGGGAGGAATTGACCTCCAGGCCAATTGACTGTGAGGATTAGCTTTGTCTATAATGGAAGAACTACTGTGCTGGAGACACCCCTATGGGACAGGACCTACTTCAGTGGGGCTTTGGTGCTCATCAAGTCTGCCTCTTGAGTATGTCACTTATATATGTGAGGAGTTGAAATCTGGTGTCCTTCACACGACTTCTAGGTACACTGGTTCCTGGATCTCCAAGGAGGTGCAAGGCAGCTACTATCTGAAGCCACCCAGCAGGAGCTACAGGGAAATTCACAGATTTCTCCTCTTTGCTTGGAGTTTGGAAGTTTGGAGTTGTCTGACCCAGTTGCAATTTGTTAGTTTAAGCTGCTAGAGGGCAGGCCATTCATATGCAAAAGCCGCTGAGAGGGGACAGGGTTTCAGGGAATGGCTAGGCTAGGGCATGGCAAACAGTGATGGCTGCCAGTTAGCCCTCTCTGTGTGTCCGCATTTCTGCGTTCTGATCCCTGTCCCACATCCTGCGCCCCAGCACAGTAAACAATGATTCCTGTGTGCACCTCTGCGAGAAGGCCACCCTCTCTTTCCAACCTGATGGCCAACAGTTCAGTTTCTCCCTGTATGAGTCTGGGTCCCCAGAATCTCGCTGGAAACTGGAGTTCAGAGCAGTTAGGAACTTATAACTCCCTCCCAACTAAAAAAAAAAAACAGCACACGCCAGCCCGATTCACGCGTGTCTCTGTACCTCTGTTTTTCTGAGCCTCTGCATGTCCTACCAGGTCTCAATGCGAGTTTTTCTTTCCTTCTAGTTGTAGAACTTCCACTCTGCCAGCTTTCCCGTGGTTCTGGGGAATAGTCATTTTGTCTTTTAGTTGTAGTTTTGGTGTGATTGTGAGAGGCAGCACATACAGGTACATATCTTATGCTGCCATCTTGGTTCCTCCCTGCAAATGTCTTATTACTTATTGTTTTTGTTCCTTTACCCTTGATTCTTTACAAAGTAGTGGTGCACATTTGCATTAATAGACTAAATGGATCACAAGGCGCAAGTTCAGGAGAGAAGTGGTTTCTTTATATTTTGTATGGGAAAAAATAATTTTGTCCCATAATTTCTTTATACCAAAATTTCAGTTTCTAGCCTATCATTTGACAGAAATCTCTACATACCGTAAGTTTACCACTTAGTCTTCACCACCATAGTGCTGAGGACTAGACAAAGAGTAGCTACAAATTGAAAGAACTGAATGTTAATCATTCCAGTCCATTAAAATCCGAAGGACCCTCAATATATTCAGAACAAAAAAATACAAACAAAACAGAACTGCTTGATTTTTAAGTATGGCAGAAAATGGTGAGAATCTTAGAGAATGTCAAGGCTAAATGTAACTGGGTTGGAAAGAATTTTGCAATAAAACTACAATA
This sequence comes from Lasiurus cinereus, assembly GCA_011751065.1. Classification (NCBI taxonomy): domain Eukaryota; kingdom Metazoa; phylum Chordata; class Mammalia; order Chiroptera; family Vespertilionidae; genus Lasiurus; species Lasiurus cinereus. The sequence continues at coordinate 8,219,048 of JAAGEH010002534.1, read as the reverse complement.
TTCTTTGGGAACTTAGGGAATATTTTCTCCTTGGATGGCTCTAGAACTTCTGAAGTTTATCAACAGATTCCACCATTATATAAGTGTCCACAGTACTATACCTTTTGCACCACATATGAGTTAATTTACATGCTGCATTATTATATGTATTCCTATACCAGAACAAAATTGTGAATCTGAGAAAATGTAGTACTTTACAATTTATAAAGTCTGTCAGAGAACAAGTTTTACATCGCTAATTTAAAGGAAGCTGGCACACAATTTAAAGATGTAATTTGAGTCATGGCTGATGATATACTTTTACTTATTTAGCCTCTTATGCAGCTTGTTTGCATTACTTGAACAGATTTGCTGTTTCTAATCTAACTGCATTGTGTATGGCATGAGGAATGCTGATTAATTCTTGTCGGTAATTATCACACACACGCTGCCAATGTTGTACATTTGGATCCTGCATTACACAATCTATGTGTGCATCCCTTATGTTATTAGTGGAAGTTGAATGCAATAAGTAAATAAGCCTGTTCTTGGTTTAGATTAACAATGACTCTTGATCCTTTTCTGTCTTTAATAGATAGAAATTGCATGAGATGGAAGAATCTGTTGTAGGTTTTATTTGCTTCAAATAGCTTTAATTAGAATGCTTTCATTGTCCCTACAACTACCACCAATAGTAAGCTCTAAAATATCATTTGTAATTGGAAGATAAATTTGCATTTTATTCCTGACATGAAGTTAATATGTCTTACTTTGTGAACTTTCAGACAGTGAAGCTTTTCAGTGTCATTGGAGCTTCCCTGAATAACTCTTTTTGATCGTTTTGATACTTGTAGGTAACTGTCTCATCTGCTTATGTTTAAAAAGAGAAGTACTAAACAAATTACCTCTAGGTAAGCCTAATTTAGCAGACTACTCACTGGTTTATTCAGTAGTGAGTACATAGGATTTTTAAATGATGGGCTATAATGTAAAAAGGGCATTTCACTAGAAGTCCAGGACATTTAAAAAGGAAGTGTGTCACTCCTTATTTTATGCTCATAGTCGAATTTCAATTTACAGCAGAGTTGTATAGGGAAAGAATAAAAAAGTAAACATCAATTACTATTAAGAAACTAATGTACCCTTATTCTTATTCTGAAATATTCATAACCATATTCCTAACTTTCTCACTCTTTTCTTGAGCTGTTATGTTGAAACCATCAAATAAGATCACTTGATTTCATATAATTAGCCTTCCTGTTTTCTAGAAGAGTAAATTAAGTCCTGATTTCTTTGAGAATGGATGGCACTGTTCAGAATCTTTTATTTCATAGTTAGTCATTTAGTCCTAAAGAAAAAAAAAAAGGTAGAAAATGTAACTAGGCACAATGGCTTAAACAATAGAAGAGAAATTTATCTCAGATCATTGAAAAGTCCTGAGGAAAAACTAAAGCAATGATTACACTATTTTCTCTTTATTCTATCACTATGGCAGTTTCCATTGGCTTTCATCTGGGGCCTTATTTATTTATGTTGAGGCAGCACCTATTTTCATTTGCTAGGAATTCTATAGGGTCTATTCCGCCCCCACCATGAGTCCAGCAAGAATTCCATAATTAATTGTTCATGGATTCAATAATCCAAAATTAGGTTATATGCCCAACACTTAGGCAATCACTATAAAGAGGAAAGTTTTGGTTAATCTTACATTCTGGGTGGAAATAAGCCTCTTCTAAGCATGCTTACTGAGATTGAAAGAAAAGTAGTTTTCCAGAGAAAAATCAGGGTATGACTATCAAAAACAAAAAGGGATATTTGTATTGGGCAGCAAAATAATGAATGCAAGGAAGGCAAAGAATCAAGGAAGGCCTTAAGGAAAAGGGAAGAAAGGAAAGAAAGGAAAATGGGGAGAAAGGAAGAAGGAAGTAGCATGGGGAAATGATGACAAATATTAGCAAAAGAATCAACAGTAATTTTTAAATATATATATTTAAAAAATACAAACAAAACAGAACTGCTTGATTTTTAAGTTTGGCAGAAAATGGTGAGAGGAGAGAGAAAGGAACATCGCTGCCGCCCTATATGGGGACAAGGATTTGAACTGGCAACCTTTGAGTACAGAGGCCAATGCTCAACCAATTAAGCCACACCTGATAGGGCTCAACAGTCATTTTTGTTTGTTTGTTTTTGTTTTGTTTTGTTTTGTTAATCTTCACCAGTGTATATTTTTTTTTCCATTGAGATTTTAGAGAGAGTGAAAGGGAGGGAGGGAGGAGGAAAGAGAAAAACATTGATGTGAGAGAGACACATAGATTGATTGCTTCCCATACACCCCATGACCTGGGCAGGGGAACAAATCTGCAACCCAAGTACTTGCCCTTTGGTCCTCAGGCCAATGTGTAACCACTAAACTACACTGGCCAGGGCTCAACAGTCAATTTTAATTTTAAGTCAAAACTGATTTATTTACCTATTATATGTGACTTCCACTAACACATAAGAAATGCATACATTCCTTATGGAAAATCCAAATGTACATAATAAAATGTTATGATGTTATGTTTTATTAAAAGGTTAATGTGCAAAGAAGCAGCAGGAGAGAGAAAAGAGAGAAACTGAGTTCTCTACTGGAATTCTAATAGGATAATTAATTTCCATATAATTATGTGATAACCCTGTTTAACTTGAAAGATCCATTTTTATTAATTAGTCATGTTTATGCATAAACACACACGATGCACAACACACACAGTGCCATCATATCTCTGATGGAGTCTACATGAGCACAGCAGTCCTTCTGGGATGGAAAAGACAATTTACAATGAGTTTGACAGACTTTCCAGCCAAACTCTACTTCTTATTGTTACCCCACTGCTTAACAGAAATGTGTACAAATGTTGATGGTGTAGAAGATTAGCTACAGGTTTACTCATATGTATAAAAAGATTTGTTTCAGAGAATTAAGGCAAGACCATAAAATTTCAAAATAAAAATCAGTTTTTAGCTACCAATTTTATCATGCATTTCACACAGATTTCTTTTTTTTTTTTTTTGAGAGTTTGGAGTTACATTTATTACATACAGGTCCAGAGAAAAATGTCTTTCAAATTCTGAGTCCCAACATGTTGGGATTTTCCCTATTTATATGTTTTTACCTTCTTTGTCTCCCAAATATGGGATGTTTCTGCCCCCTTTTGCAAGTTCTTAAAGAGCTTCAATGTGCTGGGGCCTTGTGACCTCAACCAAAGGCCTGGTCTCACACAGATTTCTTGATTACCCTATTAGAATTGATGTCACAAATAGCTCAAAAACTTAAGTAATGATATAAAATGTCATAGTCCTCTAAAGCTCCCACTGAAAAAATTATACAACTAAAGCAGACTCCAAACAAATGTACCTTTTTAATAAGCCTCCTTTATATCAGATGTTGTCTGTATCAGCATGACATTTATTTTAGTTCCTTTTGCTTTTTTAAAGGAATGGTAAAAATTCTTGTACATTAATTTCTATTTTGTAAGAAAGAAAATATTTCAAGAAATCAAAACTACTGGGAAAACAAAAGTAAAACAAACTTTAACAACTTTGAAAGATATAACCTCTGTTGTGGTCTCCCTCCTACTCCACCTCATCCCCATAGAAACTCTTTCATCTAGTGACAAATTATTCTTTCTTAACTAGTTTTTTTAAAAATATTTTTTTTTTGTTTTTTTACAGAGAGGAAGGGAGAGAGACAGAAAGTCAGAAACATCGATGAGAGAGAGACATCGAACAGCTGCCTCCCACACGCCCCACAGTGGAGACGTGCCTGCAAGCAAGCAAGGCACATGCCCCAACCGGAATTGAACCTGGGACCCTTCAGTCCACAAGCCGACACTCTATCCACCGAGCCAAACCGGTCTGGGCCTTAAGTAGTTTTTATTAATATTTTTTATTGATTTCAGAGAGGAAGGGTGAGGGAGAGAGAAAGATAGAAATATCAGTGATGAGAGAGAATCATTGATAGGCTGCCTCCTGCACACTCCACACTGAGGATCGAGCCGCAACCTGGGCATATGCCTGTGACTGGAGTGGAACCTGGGACCCTTCAGTCTGCAGGCCAATGCTTTATCCACTGAGCAAAACCAGCCAGGCCTATCTAATGATTTTAAATAAGATACCGACACATTTGTGTTGATTCATTTGAAGACGAAATACATTAGTTTGTTGGTAAATATAATCATTTTTCAAGTATATAATCATATGAAAATTTTTAAATTTAAATAGACCCTTGTTCCTTCTCTTATTTCCCCATAACAGGTGAATGACAGAGCCTCCTAACTGGGCTTTGGGTTTCTGGGACTGCTCTAAGGAGAAATAAAAAAGAGACTTACCGGTCTATTATTTGCCATTGGCTTAGTCAATCATTTAAATATAATGATCTCACCCATTAACACAAAGGATGTATGCATTGTTACCTCAAGTTTAAAAAAAAAACTAATTTTCAAATGTTGAATTCTTTTTGTCTTTCCCTACTCTGATGCCCAACTTATTTATGTGCAGCAACCTTTGTTTATGCTACAAACTTACTATAAATCTTCATTAGTTTTCTCACTATAACACCTCAGTTAGGAGTGAAAACATGATTTCTCATCCTGGCTAAGGCACATGATTAGATCCAGACCTTAGTTTTTAACCTCATTTCCTAATTTTACTCCTATAAAAAGCAGCTGTGTTTACTTTTTGTGTTTGTATAGGTCCACCTAGAAGCAGACAATATGACAGGATTAGAGGTACTATGAAAAGGAGCAGAAGAAGATGGGGAGAACCTTCGAAACACAATGTAACACTTGGGTAAAGAGAGTGCAGAATTGCACATCTGTAGGATGAGTGAATTGTAGCCCAATTCCACAATGGATCTGCTTAGGCTGTTCCATGCAGGCAGCTGATCTGCCCATTCCCTGAGGGCCTGTGTCAGCATGCACAATCTGGAGAAAGTTAAGTCTCAAAGAAAGTGCCCCTTCCTCGCCCCCTACCCCCGCCAAGTCAATGAATTATTTCTTACTCAATCTTACATTTTGACTCTCTTGATTAAGTACTTTCTACATGCAATCCCAGGGCTACTTTCCTGGCTCTTGCTGGCACATGCTAACTAAATCTTACAAGTACATTCTGCTATCGTTTTCCTCCCTTATCAACACCCAGCTGTGTGATTTGGGTATTTAACTTTAGTCACAGTCCTGGAAGACAGGAAAGCAGATGGAGATAGGTCCTTAGGGAGACACCTGCTGCTTTGCAAGAGAGTGGTCTCTGTCGCATATTCTAAGTTGCGGGGGGTGGGGGGTAAGAGGGGCTTTTAAACTACCTCTGTAAGCTCTGAGGGATCAGGGGAAAGCCAACATCCTCAGGGACATCATGTGTTCCTATCCCATATTTTAGGATCTCAGGTTTTCCCAACCTGAGCATTGAGTTTAGTGTAATAGATATTCCATTATTGAATATTTTAAGGTCTCTGGAACTCTGTGACTCTATCAGATATTTGGTCTGCTATCTAGCGGTTCTGCTATTCCATTCTAGGAAAGAAGGGCTTATTGTAGGCTACAAGAATTCTTCTGGCTGTCAATATCAATACAAGTTAGCAGTATGCAGCCAACTCTCCCTTCTTTCTAATGCTTGAGCCATTATACATGAAAGGCAAACCATCACCCCTTAAAGTCTTTAGCAATTGGGCCTTGTGCCAGGGACTTTCTATGGCCCACCTTCCACTCAGAATGGGTGGTTCATGAGCCCTAACCAAATGCCTATCTTACCACTTGTTTTCTCAAACCACTGTTAGTACCACTTGCATTAGTTGGGGTTCCTAGAGAATCAAAAGCTAAAAGAGGGTTAGACATGCAAGAGATTCAATGGATAGAGAAGCAACATAATATGATGGCAAGTTTCAGACCATGTAGATTTCACAGCTGTGGTAGGAGAGAGGCAAGGAAGGGGAATTAGGTAGGAAGAGAATGAGATTGCAGCATAATTCCAAGAAAGATTTGGTTTAGCCAATGGGAGTCCTTGAGCCACAACTCACATAAGAGGAGGCCCACCTGAGAGTAACTGGAAGAACGTGTGGCATTAGAATGAATGAGAGATAAACCTAGAGGGTTTTCCGTCAGTCACTTCTGTTCCCCATAGCAGGAGATGTAAGCAGTGTATTTTCATGGACACTACAGTTGCCATTTCCTGAACAAATAGATGACATATTCATTGAGACCAGACATTTGGGAGTCAGATTGAGCTCAAATACTAGTGGGCCAACTACTATGTTACCTTGGACAAGTTAATATATATGATCTTCTGCTTTTGCATATTTCAATTTGTAATAATGTGTTGTTTTTTTTCAAACAGCCATTGGAGGGATTAAAAGGGATCATTCATGTAAAACCTGTCATTATCATTATAATGTCCACAGTTCAGTCATTCAGCTTTCTTTCTTTTTCTATGACTGAACTTGGTTTCATGTTGATATGTACTCCTAGCTGGTGTTAGAGACTAAGTCAGGTAATTTTGTGTCTTAGTTAGAAAGCACAATGATTATGAGCACTATTTAGAATCAGACTATTAGGATTCAGATACCACCTCCACCATTTCTAATTGAATGACCTCGGATACATTACTTAACCTCTCTGTAACCAAGGTCTGTAATCTAAAACAGTGGCACCATTACAGTAAATCCCTCATAATACAGTTGTGACAACAATTGGAAAGAATAATGTCTGGTCCTATTAAGAACTTAATCAAGGCTAGCTCTTATTATCTTTATATTTGGGTTTGAATGGGTCTCATCCTGTTTTTGGTATCTTAATCCCAAAGATGTAATTATACCTCCCAAAGTCAAGGTAGGATGAAGTATGGGTCTTCCTTAGGAACCTAACAGCATCTAAGCTCCAGCTTCCTCCTAGGTATCTCCCACTTTTTCTCTGTCTCACTCTCTGAGTGAGGAGGTCTGGTCCTTTATTCATTGTTTATGGCATAAACTTTATGCCTCGAATGGTTCAGGGCTTAGTTTCTTTCACTGAAAAAGCCTTGTCTTTTGAGGTTTAAAATCTTTAGTTTTTGAAAGTCAACAGGTTTCTCTTTATGTTTTGTGATATCCTATCTCTCCCCTAATTTGTGAGGAGGAATAAGGAAGGGGGCAAAGAGTTAAAAAGGAAATGCATTACCTATTTAGGCTCCTCTCTGTTCCTAAAATTCCTTTTGGCTACCAATTGGACTCCTATATATCCTATTTTTGAAATTTGGATGTCTCTTCTCACTGGAAGCATACTTTAATTATTCTAGTTCGAAGTGTTTTCTTTTAGTTTATTAATGTAGACATTGCCACTTTCATTTTAAATGGCCTGGTACATATACTATTGTTCTCACTAGACTATATGTTCCTTGTGAGCTTCATTTTTGATGCCTATATTCTCTTAGTACCTAACATGGGGCTTGACACATAGAAGTACTTAAAAATATTTGAAGGTATTAATTAAACAAATTACAGGAAACTGGTTATAGAAAAGGTTTACAGATCTGTCTGAATCTCTCCCTATGGTCTCATGGTCTCCTTAGCAGACCTTATCTGTTGCTATGAATCTTAATGTTGATGTAAGTAGGCACAACATGTTAATCTTTATTTCAGTTAAAAAATATTAAGCATACCATGTACTAGCTATTTTATCAGAGTTGGGAGACACAAAATTGAATAAGACTTGCCATCAAAGATAGAGATTCTTAAGAAACAATTAGATGACTCAGATACCTAGCCGAGAGGCTGACCATGGCAACCAGGGAGAACTTCGTTGGAGAAGGAAGGACTAAACAGTGCCACTGGAGTTATGCATACGCTACTTGGGAGCACATGGCTTAATGCCTTTTGTTTAGCCCAGGGAAGTCTTGAAGGAAGGTGTGAGCAAGCTAAAGCTCAGAGGATGAATAGCAGCCAGGCAAAGAAAACACAGAAACTTGACAGTTTTGACAGTGTAAGCAAGAACTTGACAGGTAAAGCATAAATAAATAAATAAATAAATAAATAAATAAATAAATAAATAAATAAAAGTGTGTGTGTACTTTATGTAAAAAAAAATTATGTTTGCTTATATTTTAGCCAAAATACAATTTCTGTGCAATAGGATCATGGTTCTATGATGCCACTTAATTATTTTATCATTTTATCTTCTGTGTGCCCAGGCACTGCCCTTACAAGACTGAAAATCACACATCTTCATGTTGTTATGAACTTCAAATGAAGTAATATAAGTGATCAAAAGTGTCCAACTCAATAAATTTTAGATTATGCAGATTAAATATCATTTTCTTTTTTGCAACTTTTCACAAGAAGTACTTCCCATTTAACATCATGAGATTTTTCTTTGTAATCCAGAGATTCGCAGTAGTGAGAATCAGTAGAAAGAGGGGTCCATTTCCCTAGGAAACTTAATAGAAACTCTTGGGTTTTCTTATAAAATTGCATATTCATTTGGCTTTCCTTGCACTCCTCAATTTCAGAAGTCCTGTCACTTCTTCAGTAATCCACCGTTAATGGGGAAGAGTGTAGTGTGGCTTTTATTTAGGGATGTTGAGACAGAAAGCCTTTGAACTTGGCATTATTGACATTCTAGTACAGCATAGATACAGCTCCATTTTAGATTAAAATACCTGAACTATCTGACCTCAAATCTCTTCATGTCTCACCAGTCTAGGTGTGGCAAAGACCAGGAAAACACCAAGGAGGCGCATTTGTTCTGAGTGCCCTGCATACTCAATGGCTTCTAATAAAAGCTCCATAATCAATCTATTCCTTTGTTGTTGCTCTTTTTCCTGAAGAAAAAGGTGATATATTTTTTAAAATATTTGTCTACAATGAATCAAGAGAAAATAGAAATGCACAGTAAAATATCCAATTATTTTGACTCTAAAATCAAAATTTTTAATTTATGACAAAGAATTTTCACAATGATAAACGTTACTGTATGCAAGAATGGATTTTGGCTTGCCTGTAATATCAACTTGTTGGAGGAAATGGTTGGGAAGTGTGGTGTGGGAATTTGGAATATATTACAATGTTTTTCATGGCTCTCATGTGTTAATTCAATGTTCAAAACCTGTTCATTTTACAGCTATATGCATCAGTTATATTTACAAAGACTTTCATTTAGCCAAAAGTGATTAATTATTAAGATTTTATTTCCATGTTTTTTTTTTATTTCTGGCTTATACCATTTTTTAAAAATAAAAACAAGTGTCACCTATTTAGTCAGAAAATGTCAATATTAACTACCCATTATGCACACAGTGAGTTTATTTGTAAAGTGGCATAGCTCTTAAAACTAAAATGTAGATAATACAAATATGACATCCTACACTCTATTTTATTTGTTAAAACCATATAACTTAAGGAAAATAGTCTTCAGAAACTGGGATACTTGATGACATTATCATTTAAGATTAACACATAGTTAATTCATAAAATAATATTGTGAGTTAACCTACCACTGTAATTATAATGCTACAGGATGACCCAACAATCCAGTATAGATGTGGCAGTTGATGTGTTATAAATCGCTACAATAAAACTACTTTATAGATGAATTTTCCTATACCATAAACAATTACATTTAATAATATCTTAACTTGTGTAATATGCAAACTTGAAACTGTAACCATTTTTATAGTTTTCTTCAACTTCACGCAAAACGAGTGAAACATAGGCTCCATTAGAAGTGATAATAGTTTAGTATTTCAACACATTGTGTTAACATTCATTATCTATGTACAAGTTAAAATATCTGAACTCTTCTAATCCTCATAGGAAATCTCTAAAGGGGCGACTGTATTATCCTCATTTTACAGAAGAAGAAACTAAGAAACCAAGGTAGCATAACTGCTCACTGGTAGAACAAGAATTGACATAAAGATGTGTCTGATGTGGCGTTCACATTCTTAAGCCTCACTATGGCACACTACTTTACATCATTGTTTTCTTCTTAGCCCTGATGAAGTTATACACTTATTGCATACATAATGTCTTGTTAGGATATTTCTACACCACCTGATTAGAACCTTAAATCAACTATTTGACTTATTTGAAACTAGTTCCCTATTTACAGAACATAAAAATGTAATCAGTTTAGCAAACAATTAATTTGTACATGTACAGTTAATAAATACTCTGTTACCAATTATTGGGAATGCATTTGTTAATATATGGAAAGCCTGGGCCCAGATCGTCTCGTTTTTGCTCTTATTTTCTTGTCTTCCTTTAAGAGCCTACATTGTCCTTGCAGATCCTGCCGGCTGAGCAGGCTGTCATTTCTTGGACAATCTTCCAAGCTGGCAGACATGCTATTCCAAGGCTTTCACAGTTGTTATGAGTTTTGTGGGAGATTTACAGATTCCTTCTGCAGATATCTCATTTTCCTGCTGATACGACTGCCTGCTTTCCTTGCAGTAAATCCTTATTATCTCACCTTATTTCTCTATTTTCTCCTTCCTTTCTAGTCATGCTGCCGCTGCTCCTGCCCACCTATCACTAAAACTCACTTCTCTTTATCTTTGTGTTGTTGGCATTCTCATTTAGACATCATTCTTGTTATGTCTACTTGTTTATTTGTGGACATATGCAGGCCTTCCTAATTTTTTTCATTTATTCCCTGCGAATATCACCGTTTTGTCAGAAATACCACCTTCTGGGTAAAACCACCAGGAATACATTTCTCCCCCAGGAAATATGACAAAACCTTTCTCTCCAATGCTGCCTGTTCTTTCCCTTTAAAGCATTTCTCTGCTGAAGCAGCTAAGTGGCTGCACAACATAATCCTGTATAAAGCTGGCAGAAATGCTATTTCAGAGCGTTTGTGTTTAACTCCTTACTGTCCATGTTGTACAAGCTGCAGAAGCACATGAATACTCATTCAATGCATTTCCACTCAGCATACACTTCTTGAGCTTTGAGGCTCTGTCAGCCCTTTGAGACCCTGCATTATATTTTTTCTTTGTTGTTCCAGTGTGATCTACCCCTATCCTCCCATCTCTACCCCCACCAAAGGCTAACCATATGGATTACATCAATGGGCTGCATTTCCAATGGCTTTTGGGATGGGTTTAGAATACAGGGAGATACTAGCAGGAGGACACTGAAGTAGGAATATTTGTAACCTTCATTCTCTCCCTATGGGCTTGTTTCAGGGTGGTGGTCTCTCTGTTGAAAAGGCCACTGCTCTTGTGCCACAGGAGGCCCTCCTCCTGTAACTTCCTCTCTAGGTTCTGTAATCACTCCTTCCTCTTATCCTGGAGTATAGCTATCCTCTATGCTGGCTTCCAAGTTCTGACTTGTCCATTATTGTTCTCCCACATTCCTGCCACATCTCTTGATCTAGGTTTCATGGTTAAGAACTCCTTACTAGTAAATCACAAGCTTTGAGCATAGCATTTGTCTCCTGAACTGACTGATACAGGCTTTGAATACCATATGGAGGGACTAGATCCAGGTGTTGCTGTTAAAGAACGTCCATTGTAGAAATGGAGCAAAAAAAAAATGATGGACATGGGATAGAACCACACATAAGATACAGAGAGGTCACACAATAAAGCAGGGATCGGCTCTATCTGGGAAGAGGGGGTCAGAGAGTTCTTCCTGGAGTGATGTTTGAGGGATACCTAGAAAGATGAACTGGTTGTCAATTGGTCAATGGAAGGACAGGGCTGAGGCTGGGATAGAAAGGCAATTCTCCGATGAATGAATAGAACTGGTGAAGCAAGAAAGCCTGGGATATTATTGTATATGTATTTAACTACAAACTTACAATAGCCAGAGCTTACCATGGGAGAAGGAGCATGTAAGTCCAGAAAAGTCTGCAGATCTCAAAGGGTCTAATATGTCATGCTAAGGAATTTGGACCTCATTCTGTATGTCATGGGGAGAGAAGTTGGTATGCTAAGTAATGGAAAACTGAGCTTGTCTTTAGACAGAGAACTTTGGTGACATTTGAAGGAGAACAAGACTGAAGACATGAAGAACAAAGAAAGAGGGGAAGAGAAAAGAGACTGATTCAATGAATAATAACATAAAAAGATGGCAAAAGGACAGAAGTCATAGAAGTTGGTCATGTGTTGGAAATGGCGGTGGAACAAAAAGACAGCCCTAGGATGATGCCAGGTTTCTGGCTTGGTGGTTGATAGCACTGTTTCATTAGACTTTCAGGTTGAGGGAAGGATAAGATTTGGCATAAAATAATAAGACACAGTTCACATTGAGATTGAGCTTTTTGGGCAACACTCACATGCAGAAACTGAGATTCAGAAGAGCTCTTGACCAACGGTATAGGTTTGAGCATCGCTGCTATGGAAATGGTTGAAGTTGCTTAGGAATATTGTTTCACCCAATAAGAGAGGAGCAAGGATAACACCAATCAAATTTATATAATTATTTAAAAACTAAAGTTATTTAATATTCAGAGTGTGCTAAACATTTTGATAATTAATTTCTTGCATATCTTAGGTCTGTACCACATAGCTAGCTTATAGACATTTTATTTTCCCAATTACACAAATTAAGGAAGTCTGGCTTAGAGAACTAGCTAAAGTCGCAACGCCATAAACTAGCACAAATGAGGCTAGAATTCAAACCTTTTCATTCTTCTCTAGTACTCATCCTGTCATCTGATTGCTTTCTTTTAGCAATACTTATAAACATAGAGCAAGGAATAAAAAATCAGAAAAAATATAGACAAAGGATCCTTGGGATCCATTAAAATGGTTCTAGTGATAGAAAAATCTGTCTATACTTTATAATATGCCATTATTGAAAACATTTTTTTTGAAGAATGCAACCTTATTTATTTCACATGTTTATAAGTTACTTCAAATTTCATTTGGTTAACTTTGTTTTTATTTTCTTAACCTAACCCTACTTTGTCCTCACTCTGACTGCCACTGTAGTATTTGCTCATTATCATTTGACTATTCCACATAGTAGCACATTGCAGCTGAGTTTAAGGAACCAGAGCTCCAAAGACTGGTGTATTTGTCTTTCAGAACTGTCACAATTTTCACTTATAGTTCAGTGTTACAAGGAGTATAGATCTTGAAACTAATTTGGAAGCAGGCCATTTTTACCAGGTTCCTGCTTCACACTTCCATAGTAGTTTTCTGAATTATAATCTAAGTCAATGAATTGGAAATGCCTTGTGAAAGAAAATGCAAAGATAAGAGTTTTAGATTAATGTTAATGCTATGCATTATGCAACATGACCCCAAAACTAGAATATTCTTACCAGATAGATGATACTATGATATAATAATTTATGGCTGACTTTACAGGAAGAATTGGAGACTTTCATGATTTTCTAAAAAAAAAAAAAAAGAGTTAATCAGAAAAGCACTTATATTCCTAATCCCAATTTATATCTGAGTATTTTGCTGAAGTCTTAAATTAGCTTTCAGAAAAGAGATTGAATAAAAGTAGACCCATCATGTGAGCCTGCTTCACTCTGAAGATGAGAAGAAATGAATCTGACAGATACCACCATCATCAAATTATATGCAAATTTGGTGGCAAGAGGATAAGAAAGCTCTTTTCTAGTTGTTTTTATTTGCTTAGTGAAATAGGAAACAAAATCATTATCTGAGAGTCAGAGAATGTGGTGTTGGTGATTGGAAAAGAAAGGAGGGGTAAATACAGATAGGTAGAAGTATAGAACAGGCAAGTAAATTGGGGAAATGTAAAAATTTAAGAGGCTGGGGAAAAGTTCACTTGAAGCTTGTGGTCATTGATTAAAAGTAAAACATACTTTCCCTTCATCCATGTTCACCAGAGGAATGTAACCTAAGGTGAATAGAGAGATTTAGCAGGAAATATTGTGAAGAGATAGAAGGTGCTAGGGAGCTACAGTCATGTAATATGATGATTATAATGATGTAACATTAGTAAGTTAAGGAGAAAGAATATGAGGAATCATGAATAGTAAAAATTAGGATATTCAATAGATTAAATTGGTGGATATTTCAAATAAATATTGTAATGGGGCTACCTTAGGAAATGTGATGGATTAAAATAATTAAGTTTTAAAATGATTGAATTGTATAAAATAAAAGAAAAATAAAAGAATAGCAAATACTCTATATCCTAAAATTTTATCTTAGACTAATTGCAACAAAAGGGTATGAAGACAGATTTAAGGGACATTTTCTCTTTTTGCTAGACATCTGGTAACCTACTTTAAAATACATATTTGAACAGTATTCACTTGATTATCTGCTAAACAAAATGTGTATATTTCATGCATATAAATTCATGAACATCTCACAGTTAGATTTTAATTGATTTTTACATAGTCAACCTATCATATGAAGTGGGACCAAGCCATGCTCAATGTCTATTTAAAATTCATTCATTTTCAAAGGGCACTAGCTAAAAAATATTTTAGCTATATAATCTCATATATCATAATTTCTTGGTAAGGTTGATTTATATTTTATACTTCTCCTTGTTAAAGAAGAATTCTGAAAATACCAATGGTATGAACATTCTGGAAACATACTCACTAAGTCAAAAATTTTTAAAAGCAAATGTTCTAATAAAATCTGTGACAATGATTGCAAGATGGTGTATACCAATTATACTAACCATTAGTATCTCTGTTTAATACATCTTCACCTCAATACTGGGTTATTTTATTTTATTATTACTAATTTTATGATATCTCATAGGTATTTTAATTGGCATTTATCTGTTTACTGGCATAATTAAAATCTTTCCCTAAGTTTAATCTCTTATATTTATTTTTTTTAGGTTTCATTCCATATCTTTTGTCTATCTTATACTGGACTTTCAGTCTATTTCTTAACAGCTTCTAAAACCTTTTAAAATATGATATTAATTCTTTAAATTTTTGACAAATACTTGTCCAATTGTTTTCTTTTAATCTTATCATTCAGGGGTTTTGACATATGCATTTTAATTTATATGTGGTCACTCAACTATCATAATAATTGTGCATACTATATATTATTATTCCCATTTTGCATATCAGAAAACAGAGATTCACAGAGGTGGGATCATCTGCTCTATGCCCCACGGACTAAAATTTTGATGCAGATCTGTCTGGCCCCAGAACTTATTCATTTTCTAGCATTACACTGTAACTGGGTCCACAGAGCCCGATAATGAGAGGATTTACTATGAAACATGTAAGAAAGGGATAACGTGAAAGCATACTGAAGAAGGATCGTATTTGGGAAGTATAAGTACAATTATGGCAACAGTTAAAGAAAATAGATCCACAGAACAAAGGACAGTGATGAGTTGACAATTACTCCAAGATTTTCTGTGTAGCTGGCTGCTGATATAGTGGCATTAGCCAATGTGACAAAGACACCAGGTACAGAGTTCTGTCACTGTAAGGTGATAAGCTGAATTGTCTTCTCCACATTTCATTTCTGTTAGTGACAGTAGAAACAGTTTGAAATGCCTAATACAGAAAACTCTCTCCAAGTTGGGTGGAGAGGCCAAGTTCACAGCTAGATAGTAGATTCGGATAGGTTTTCTGTATGCAGATGGGACCAAATGACATGCCCGATGTTTGGTGCATGGCAAGAGCAGGAAACCTATTAATTTCCAGAGGAAACTCCATGGAATCAGTTTAAGAAGGAAGAAGAAGCTAGGGCTAAGAAGGGGAGTGTCTGCTAAAACACAATATATAGGTTCCTGAAAAATCCTGTGTTCCATAACATTTACTGGTATGGAAGAACAGCAGGGCATACGAGAGGGTAGATTTTAGGCTAGACCACTTGAAACTTACATGGTTTTGTGAAACTAAGAAACTTTGAAAGTTAGTAATTAGTGCGCTAAACAAAACCAGTAGCAATCCTAATAAAAATACTAACACACTTTAAAAGATGTGTTAAGCTCCTTATATGTGAAAAACTACTAGAGTAAATACAGGAAGCTTACCCTTCTAAAAATAGGTTAAGGTAGATTTATGGAAGAATTTCAACAAAAGGTTGAGGTCACTAAGATAAGGGGGGAATACACAACTATCAAAGACAGTGCAATGCATTTCCAAGATAGAGTTTGGGAAGAATAAGCATTGTTTCCAGGATGATATCCTGGTATACATTTGCTGGGTTTAACTGTGGGAGAACTCAGAGGAACAAAATAGTAATACATCATAGAAAAAAACTGTGCATAAACCAATGCAACTTCCACGTTATATTGATAGTGTCCTCTTATTTACAATTCATGATTGAGAGAATTTGCCCACAGAATTAGAGCAAACCGTATTTCAGATTTCAAGTCCACACAAATTAGTACTCACATCCTTGATACTCTTTTACTTGCTATCTAACTTTCCTTTTTGGCCTTCATCAACCTAATATATAAAAAGCCAGGAGCCATCATGACCGAAACAACTGGATAGATGACTGAACAGCAGGCTGCATGGAGCAAGAAGGCCAGCAGGAAGGTTAGTGAGAGAACTACAGGCTGTTAAAGAATATAGATCCACAGAACAAAGGACAGTGATAATGCCATTCCAGGCTGGCAGGGGGGCAGTTGGGAGTGACCAGGCCAGCAGGGGGAGAAGTATGGGGTGATCAGGCCAGCAGGGGGGCAGTTAGGGGCAATCAGGCTGGTAGGCAGAGACAATTAGGGGTGATCAGGCCAGCAGGGGTGGCACTTAAGGGTAATCAAGCAGGCAGGCAGGTGAGCAGTTAGACACCAGCAGTCCCGAATTGTGAGAGGGATGTCCGACTGCCAGAGGTCCCAGATGGGAGAAGGTGCAGGCTGGGCTGAGAGGACCCCACCCCTTGTGCACAAATTTCATGCACTGGGCTTTTAGTAATTTCTATAATTTTCCCCACTATATATTAAGCTCTATAAGGGCAGGGACTTTATTTATTTTGTACACCATTATATCCACTTTGTCTACCACAGTGCCTGACATATAAAATATCAATAAATATTTGTGAATTGAATAAGTACAAGGATATATTCAATAAATGCATAACAATGAACAATTTGAGAAAATAGCTAGTGAGATCAACCTTTAAATAAGCCATTATAATACAGTGTATGTGACAAGTGCTTAAATACGATAGGCACAAGGTGCTATGAAATATCATGAGAAGAGCACATATTTGGTCTTGGGAAAAGGTGGCTTTTAGAAGAAATGAAGTTTAGTCTAAAATCTGACAGGTAGTCAGAAGTGAAGGAAATTAAAGGAATAGGAGGTCAGAAGATTCTAGATACTTAACAGCATGAATTAAACATGGAATGGCAAGAACATTTGAAACATACCAGGAAAAATAGGGTAACTGGGGTCAGGCTGTAAATGCATGTAGAAATGAAGGGGATGCTATGTGCTATTAAAAATAAACCAAAAAGTCTAACCCACTGATAATGTTTCTGGTGGGACAGTCTCCCATGTAATAATTGAGTGATCTATGCTTTCTTTATCTTATATAGTTATCCTTTGTAAGCACCCAAAGTCCTCTTTATTTAGCAGGAAGATGGAAGAAAAGGTACCAGGGGAAAGATAAACTCCTGTCTTAACCACTCTGCTTCAGGAAAGGCATTGTTCCTGTTCACATTCCGTTAGATTTTCCTCATGTACAGCTAATGGCAAAGGATTCTGGGAATTGTAGTCTAGTTATGAACAGTTGAAAATTAAATGGGTTTTAATGAGTTTATAGCAGCTTTTGCCATGCATGAGGTAGTAGAATTAAACATAAGTCTGGTCTTTATTATTTCCTTCCTTCTGCTTACTCTAGATTTTTCTTGTTGCTCTCTTTCTAATTCTTTAAGTTGCAGGGTTAGATAATTTATTACCATTTTTTCTTGTTTTTGAGGTAGGCCTTTAGAGCTATGAACTTCTTTCTCAGGATTATTTTCACTATGTCTCTTAGATATTGATTTTTTTTGTCATTTGTCTCCAGGATGCTTTTTATTTTATCTTTGATCTCTTTGGTAACCCAATCATTATTTAATAGCATGTCATTTAGCCTCCAAGTGTTTGATTTTTTAATTATTTTTATTGTAGTTTATTTTATGCCATTTTGATATGAGAAGTTGCTTGATATGATTTCTATGCTCTTGAATTTGAAGAGACTTTGCCTGTGTCTTAATATGTGGTCTATCTTTGAAAATGTCCTATGTGCACTTGAGAAGAATGTATATTCTGTAGCTTTGGGGTGAAATGTTCTGAAGATTCAATTAAGTCCATCTGATCTAGGGAGTCATTTAAGATAGCTTTTTCTTTGCTGATTTTTTTGTTTAGAGGATTTATCCAGTGATTTCAGTGGTGTATCAAAGTCCCCATACTATGATCGAATTGCTATTGCACTCTTCCTTGACATTTTCCAGAATTTTTTTTTTTATGAATTTGGGTGTTGCTGTATTGTTTTTGTATATGTTTACCAGAGTTATATCCTCTTGTTGAATTGCTCCCTTTAATATTATGAAGTGGCTCTTCTTATCTCTTGTTATGGCCCACACTTTGAGATCTATGTTGTCAGATATAAGAATTGCTATCCCAGCTTTGTTCTCATTTTCATTTGCCTGAAAAAACATTTTTTTTTCCATCCCTTCACTATCAGTCTGTGTGAGTCCTTTGTACTGAGGTGGGTGTCTTGTAGACAGTAAATATATGAGTCATATTTTCTTATCCATTCAGATACTCCATTTTGATTGGAGCATTTAATCTATTTATGTTTAAGCTTATTATTGATAGGTACTTCTTTGTGGCCATTTTCATTTTTTATGCCTCTGTTCCTTCTTCACTTTCTTTTTTTTAAAGCAGTACCTTTGGCATTTCTAGCATTGTTGGTTTGGGGTAGTAAACTCCCTGAGCCCTTTTTACTTCTTCTTTTTTTCTGAAGCTTCTGATTTCCCCTTCAGTTTTGAATGATAGACTTGCTAGGTATAATATTCTTAGGTTCAATCCCTTGCTTTGCATCACTTTGTATATTTCATTGGATTCCCTTCTGGCTTGATGTGCTTCTGTTGAGAAATCAGTTAATTAGTTCTAATTCTAATTCTAATTCTAATTCTAATTCTAATTCTAATTCTA
>JAAGEH010002534.1:8041972-8198423 GCA_011751065.1 Lasiurus cinereus | reverse complement strand
GTGTATCAAAGTCCCCATACTATGATCGAATTGCTATTGCACTCTTCCTTGACATTTTCCAGAATTTTTTTTTTTTATGAATTTGGGTGTTGCTGTATTGTTTTTGTATATGTTTACCAGAGTTATATCCTCTTGTTGAATTGCTCCCTTTAATATTATGAAGTGGCTCTTCTTATCTCTTGTTATGGCCCACACTTTGAGATCTATGTTGTCAGATATAAGAATTGCTATCCCAGCTTTGTTCTCATTTTCATTTGCCTGAAAAAACATTTTTTTTTTCCATCCCTTCACTATCAGTCTGTGTGAGTCCTTTGTACTGAGGTGGGTGTCTTGTAGACAGTAAATATATGAGTCATATTTTCTTATCCATTCAGATACTCCATTTTGATTGGAGCATTTAATCTATTTATGTTTAAGCTTATTATTGATAGGTACTTCTTTGTGGCCATTTTCATTTTTTATGCCTCTGTTCCTTCTTCACTTTCTTTTTTTTAAAGCAGTACCTTTGGCATTTCTAGCATTGTTGGTTTGGGGTAGTAAACTCCCTGAGCCCTTTTTACTTCTTCTTTTTTTCTGAAGCTTCTGATTTCCCCTTCAGTTTTGAATGATAGACTTGCTAGGTATAATATTCTTAGGTTCAATCCCTTGCTTTGCATCACTTTGTATATTTCATTGGATTCCCTTCTGGCTTGATGTGCTTCTGTTGAGAAATCAGTTAATTAGTTCTAATTCTAATTCTAATTCTAATTCTAATTCTAAAGTTACCTTGTGGGTAACTTTCTGTTTCTCTCTGGCAGCCTTTAAGATTCTTACTTTGTTGTTGATGTTTGCCAATTTAATTATGATTAAATTGGTTGGTCTTTTTGGGTTCATCTTGTTTGGGACTCTATGTGCTTCTTGGACTTGTGAGGCTTTTTTCTTCCCATCATCAGGGGAGTTTTCTGTCATTATTTCTTCAAACAGGTTTTCTATTCCTTGTTTTGCTTTCTCTCCTTCTGGCACCCCTATTATGTAGGTATTGTTTCATTTCATGTACCAAAGTTCCCTTAGGCTCTCCTCCTGCTTTTGAAGTTTTATTTCCAATTGCTGCTATGCTTGGGTGGTTTTTTCTACCCTGTTTTCTAACTCACTGAAGCAGTCCTCAGCTTTTCTAATCTACTGTTGAAACTTTCCATTGTGTTCTTTATTGTGGCTATGTCATTATTCATTTCCACTTGTTTCTTTTTTATTTCCTCTTGATTCTTACATATGTTGTTGAATTGGTCTTCCATCCTTTTCAGTGTTCTTATAGCCATTGCTCTGAATTATTTTTCTAACAAAATATTGCCTCCAATTCTTTTATTTCCCTTTCTGATGATTCCTCCTTTTCTTTCAAATGGGGGTTATTTCTTTATCTTCCCATTTTTGCTGTTTCTTTGTCATTGTTCCTTTGTATCACATCAAACTGTTATGCCACCCAGATATTTTAGTATGTTTTATATAGTGGGACCTAGTGTTGTCATCTCTCTGGTCTTCCGGGCTGGGAAATCTAGGGATGCCTCCTACTTGGGCTATTTGAGTTCTCTTAGTGTAGTTGGGTCTTGAGTATTATTGTCCCATTTATTCATGGATGGAGTCTCTTCTCAGGTGTTTGGTTATGTGGTTTACTGTGTACCACATTGACCAAACAGTACAAAATACAACTTGACAAGACAGGACACTAAGGGAACAAAACAGAAATGTACTCATGACACCAATAGCCCCAATATAAGTGACTACCGATAAAAAGAGAATTAGGGAAGAGAAAAGTGCAAAAATGATATTGAGGGAAGAAAAAATGGCAAGAGAGAAAAGAAGAAGTAAAAAGAAGAATAAGAATATATATATATATATATATATATATATATATATGTAATCACCACAGAACAAATAGATAAACCAAAAAATGCAAACAACAAATACCCAGAAAAGAGGTGGGGGCAGAATCCATAGAGGCAGAGCTTATATACAGAAAGCAAGGTTAAAGAATTGAATGAATATGGGGAGGACCTCAGTTCAGTATAGAGAAGGTAGAAAGAGGATGCATGGATAAGAAGAAAAGAAAGAGAATAAAAAATATTAAAAATTAAAAAATAATATAAAATAAGAATAAGATATAAAATAGAATGAAGAAATACAATGCAAAAATAATAAAAAATAAACAAAAAAGAAAATAAAAAAAATTTTAAATAAAAGATAAAAATATAAAAATAATAAAAATAAAGAAGTGAAGTGTCATTCATTTCAGCCCCATGGGGGTTAATTTAAGATACCACTCTTCTGTACTGTCTGCCACTTCTCATTTTCCTGTTTGGTAGTCAGCACTGTGTTGAAGTTCCAAGCAATCCACTGCTCCTCTGTATCTAATCTCCACTTGATTGCCAGCAGGCAAGACCAATCTGTCCACTTAGCCTGTCTGCCCATTGTCTATCTTAATCTCTCAAGTGGCTGTTTCTCACAGGGTCATAGTTAGGGAGGTTGCTGTATTGCTTTCTAGGACTGAACAGCTTCTCTTCAACCTAGTCCCTGTGGGCTCTTAGGGGCTATTCATATTTTTTGTGTCCTTTGTCCAGTTCAGGATTTGTCTGGGTGTGGCTGAATTCGTTGCCTGGAGACTTCTGGGAGGGGCTAGCTCTTCAGAAGAAAATGACTGCTGAGGTCCAGAGGGTCAGGAATGTCACAGTGCCAGACTCATGGGCACCTCTCCCTGATCTGCTTCTTCTCCATAGCCTCTCCCCAGACTCCACAAATCCTCATCTCCACCTGCACCTCAGTCATGGATGAGTACTTGTATTTGAAAGGTCCTATGAACTGGGTTTAGTGAATAAAAGCAAAGACCAAAAAGAGGGGAAATAACTGCACCACTGTGAGTTTCTTTTTCTCTAGCACCACACGACTTGTGCAGTCTTCAGGCTGCCCCCTCTGAGCTAAGCATCTTATGGCTATATACTTAGATCTAGAGTTCCCTGCCACCAGTAGCCCTGTGGACTTTCTTTCCACAGTCAGATGTTATGTCTGTGGAAAGAAAGGGACACAGACTTGGTGCCATACAGATTCTTTCTGACCATCTCAGCTCAGAACTCTCTCCAGCCCAGATCCCCAATCCTACCATTCTAAAGGTGCTCTCTGCCCTTCTTAGCTGCATATTGTCTCATCAGCTGTGTCCACTTTGCCAATTCCAGGTGGATGTTATTTGATTTAGATGCTCCTATCTACTCCAAGTTAAGGCTTGGGACACGTCTGCTTCTTCAGCTGCCATTTTGTGTCTCCTCTTGAGAAAATTTTTGAGTTGAAGTGAGGCAATATTATATTTAGACTTTGAGTAGACAGATTTGTATGAAACTGTTAAAAGTGGTTCAGAGAGAAGCAACCTAAAGCTATTAAATAATTCAGATTCTAGTCTAGACAATGATGGCCTGGACTTGGGTAATGACAGTAAGGGTTGATTCCCAAAGTGATAAAGAGATATTATAAATAGGACTTCTCCAAGTGTGTAGGGAACCAAGAGAAGAGTCACCTGTTATAACTTGAACCAACTTGATGGATTATTATAAAGGTATTTTTTGAGACAGAGAGCAAAGAAGGATAGGTGGAAAAGTGGAGATATAGGTGATTAACTCAAGGAGAATTAAACTCTTTGATGACTGTAGTACATTGCATTTCTTAATTTCTAGTTCCCATGTTGTACTTATTGCAGAATTCAATTGATATATGTTTATTATTAATCTAAATGGAGTGATTCACTTACTCAGATCCAATTGGTTATATGGAATTAAAATTTCAATGAAGTTGAAAGTATAAAAAGTATTAGAGAATATCTAGAAAAGACTTTGTCACAGGGAAGTTAACACACATGCTGCAAAAATTTGGTTAAAGTTGTTTTATGGTTGTGTTATATTCAATAATAACATGGTTCATAACCTCAGTAAGAAAGCTCAGAAACTGTTTTTTTTCTGGAAATGTGCTTAGGATTTTTTCTTATAATACATGTTCACTCTTTTTCATAATTACATATCTCATTTTATTTGGTATAAAATTAGTTCAGAGTAGACAGTTAATTAAAATTATTTTTTTGCTGAAATTATTGTGGATATATAAACTAGAGGCTCAGTGCACAAAATTTATGCACAGGGACGGGGATGTCCCTCAGCCCAGTCTGCACCCTCTCTAATCTGGGACCCCTTGAGGGATGTCTGACTGCCTGTTCAGGCCCGATCCCGGGCCTGCCTGCCTGCCTTCCTGATTACCCATAACCACTTCTGTCTGCCAGCCTGATCACCCACTAACCACTCCCCTGGCAGACTGATTGATGCCTAACTACTCCCTTGCAGGCCTGATCACCCTTAACTGCCCTTCCATGCAAGTCCAGTCACCCCCAACTGCTCTCCCCTGCAGACCTGGGTCCTCCCAACTGCCATTCCATGAAGTCCAATCACCCCCAACTTCCCTCCTCTGCTGGCATGGTCACACCTAACTGCCCTCCCCTGCTGGCCAGATCACCCCCAACTGTCCACCCTTGCAGGCCTGGTCCCTCCCAACTACCTTCCCCTGCTGGCCATCTTGTGGCAGCCATCTTGTGTCCATATGGGGGCAGTCATCTTTGACCACATGGGAGCAGCCATCTTGTGTGTTGATGTGATGGTCAATCTGCATATTACTCTTTTATTAGATAGGATAGAGGCCTGGTACACGAGTGGGGGCCAGCTGGTTTGCCCTGAAGGGTGGGGCATGGCGCAGCCTGGGCAAAGGGCCTGTGATGGTTTGCAGGCCAGCAACACCCCAGGCAACCCAAGCAGAGGTCCTGGTATATGGGGCTTATTTACCTTCTACAATTGAAACTTTGTGGCTGTGGCCTGGAGTGGAGCCAAGCTTCCTGCTTACTCCGTAGTGACAGCCATTTTTGTTGGAGTTTATTTATCTTCTATAATTGAAACTTTGTAGCCTTGAGTGGAGAACTGGGCTGGTAAGGGCAGGCAGAAAGCTTGGCTTCTTGCATCACTGGGGCCAATCCTAGCTTCCTGCTAACTCCAGCTCATTGGCTGCTGCCTTTTTGTTAGAGTTTATTTATCTTCTATCATTGAAACTTTGTAGCATTGAGTGAGGGCAAGTGCAGGTGGAAAGCTTGGCTTCCTCCATTGCCAGGGAAACCCAAGCCTCTCTCCTGCTCTCCTTGGCTGCAGCCATCTTGGTTGGGTTTATTTGCATATTTGTTTCTGATTGGCTGGTGGGCGTGCCTGGTGGGCATGACTGGTGAGTGTAATGGGGATATGGTCAATTCACATATTAGTCTTTTATTAGTTAGGATATATATATATATATATATATATATATATATATATATATGATCATTCCTAGATAATTAATCCACTTTCTGTTTAATTTTGTTTGTCTAAAATATATGTATACAAAGCCTTATGAGCTCTCAAACAGATGTAAGAGAAAAAGAAACAATGGAAATCTTGGTTTATGAACTCAATTGCATAAGGGGCATATGTGCATCCGTTGACACTTGGCAACTGGTTCCCAGGCTTGTATTGGGTTGCTTGCCTTCTCCCTAGCTCACACAGTCATCGGTGAAGTTAATGAGGTACTATTGTAAAGTTCTGTGAACCAAAAGGAGAAAGAGATTATCTATCTACAAGGAGATAGGATAGAGAAGCCAAGCATGATGAATGAGAGCTTGCTGGAAGGATCCTGGCTGGACTCATCTTGAAAACTTTAACCACTATCAAACTCATTATTTTTATAAAGGAAAAAATGTAGAAAAAAAAAGTCTGTTCCCAACTTTGTAAGTAAGTCAACCCCTTTCCTCTAGGTTTCTTCTTCTTTTTTTTTTTTAGAGGCACACTGGAAAGATGATTAAAAAGAAGTTTTTTTTTTGTTTTTTTTTTTCTAAGAGAGCTGTGCCGTTCTCAAACACAGAAAAAGAGTTCTTCAGTTCAAGTGCAACTGCTGTCATCTTGTTGCTCCTGGAAAAATAAGGATCTTCTAGCTAGAAAGTCAAGTGATAGCATTTTGCTTAGTGACAATGTGATTATGTTTGGAACATTCACACCTAAGCATACCTCTGACTTTTGTTAACAAAGGTCAGTAAAAGTACATATCACTTTCCTTTGTCCTGCTAATTATATTAATACTAGAGGCCAGTGCATGAAATTCATGCATGGGGCAGGAGCATTGTCCTTCAGCCCAGCCTGGTCCCTCTCCAATTTGGGACCCTTTGAGGGATGTCTGAATGCCTGTTTAGGCCCAGTTCTGGATCAAGCCTAAATGGGAAGTCAGACATCCCTCTCAAAATTCAGGACTGCTACCTCCCAACTGCTCACCTGCCTGCCTTCCTGATTACCCCTACCTGCTTCTGCCTACCAACCTGATCAACCCCCTAACCATTCCCTTGCCAGCCTGTTTGCCCCTAACTGCCCTCCCCTGTGGGCCTGGTCACCCCTAACTGCCATCTCCTGCAGGCTTGATCACCCCCAACTGCCCTCCCTTGCAGGCCTGGTTCCTCCCAACTTCCCTTCCCTGCTGGCCATCTTGTGGTGGCCATCTTGTGCCCACATGAAGGCAGGATCTTTTGCACATGGGGGCAGTCATCTTGTGTGTTGGAGTGATGGTCAATTTGTATATTACTCTTTTATTAGATAGGATAGAGGCCTAGTGCATGGGTGGGGACCAGATGGTTTGCCCTGAAGGTTGTTCTGGATCAGGGTGGGTGTTCCCTTGGGGTGTGCAGTGGCCTGGGTGAGGAGCCTGTAGTGGTTTGCAGGCCGGCCACATCCCTGGCAACCCAAGTGGAGGTTCTAGTATCTGGGATTTATTTATCTTCTACAATTGAAACTTTGTAGCCTGGAGCAGAGCCAAATCTCCTGCTCTCTCTGTGGCGGCAGCCATTGAAACTTTGTTGCCTTAAGGGCCAGCTAGGGTGTGAAGAAAGCTTGCCTTCCTCCATTGCTGGGGACAACCCAAACCTCCCTCCTGCTCTCTTTGTGTCCATAGCCATCTTGGTTGGGTTAATTTGCATTCTTGCTCTGATTGGCTGGTGGGTGTGACTTGTCCACATGTCTTGTGGGTGTAGCAGAGGTATGGCCAATTAGCATATCAATCTTTTATCAGATAGGATTTAGTTACAGCTTCATTCAATGAAGGTTCATTTTTATATGGCATTTAAAGGTGAGCTGATCAGTCATTTGCAACTCTGGACAAAGCATGTGTGACTTTGACACACACAAAAAAATGCTGCAATTGTTTTTTCTCTTCTGTATTTTAAGAGCATGGAAAGAAAACTCAAATTGTAGAATAATAGAGAAGTAAAGGCAGAGGGGCAGCAGGAGATTATATGACCATTACAGATGAGCCTATATTTGACTGTGAGCCTCAAGAGATTATCAAGAATTTCAACTGAGCATGTGCTATAGAAGCATAACATCCAGCAACAAGAACATGCTTTACTATAATTTTTTTTGCATCTTCTGAGCACACTTTTTGATGTGATTACATTGTAGAAATAAATCAGAATACCCTAAAACTACAGCTTCCTGCTTCTGAGTGGATTTCATAATTTTAAGCAAATATTTATTTATTCCCTAGTATATGTAGATCCCTGCATAATCTGGGAAGATAGATTTTGTCCATGTCTTCACAGGAATTACAGTCAAGTTGATGAGCAAAGTGTTAAACTCACATTAAATGTTAAATGAAAATACTAATTGTCACATTCTAAAGACCAGGTGAATGATTTGAAATCAATAGATAGCAAATAAATATCTCTTATCCCATTCTGATAAATAATGGCTGCTTCCAGCACTGTGTTGAGAAGGATTATGAAAGTAATCCCAAGTTCAGTTAATAAAAGAACCTTGATTTGGCTTTTATGTCTATCCATGGTGAAGAGATAGAGGTTGATGCCTGTCCATACATTGCAATTATGTTACAAATTTTAGAATGTCTGAAACTTAAAAAATACTATTTTTAAATTTTTTTTAGCTCAAATTTTGAGCTATGTAATTTTAAGCTATGTAATAGGTGCTTACTAGTATGTGTAAAATATACTCAATAGTTGCCTTCATGACTTACTGGGTTTGTCATCTTTGGTGTGCTTTTAAAGTTTACTTGATCCTGGGCTGGTGTGGCTCAGTCTGTTGGGCCTCAATCATCCTGTGCACAGAAAGGTTTCTGGTTCAAATCCCTGTCAGGGCACATGCCCAGGTTGTTGGCTTGATCCTCGGCAAGGGATGTGCAGGAGGCAACCCATTGATGTTCTGCTCTTACATACACATTTCTCTCTCTCTTGCCCTCTCCCTTCCTCTCTCTCTAAAAAAATCAATAAAAACATTTTAAATAATAATAATGAAGTTGAATTTGGGTAAAAGGTGGTCTGAAATTCAATTAAACATTTTTAAATGACACACGCACACACGCACACATGCACACACACACACACACTCACACTGGATGAGAAATTCCAGTGAAGGACACTGCAGTATATTTAGGAATATCCTGGGATATAATGAGAAGAACATTTGATAAAAGAAATGATGTAATAGAAGGTGAAAAGGCAGAAAAACGTGAGTAATCTGCAGGAACTGATGAATTGAAGCAAAGGATTCATGAATATAAATCTTAAAAGATAGAATTGAAATATTAATTACATTTTAGACATTAAAAGTCCTTGCATTGTAGGCCAGCTGGGCATTTTTTGCTTTATCTTGTGGATTTTGGAGAATTATTGAAATTATTTGAGCAGGGGAGTGATGTAGGCAAAGCTAGACTCTCTTCATCTATCAGGTCCTATAAATGAAGATAATGCATACTAAATGTTGTAGATAAATATAACTTATTGAATGCCTATTATAACAAACTAGAGGCCTGATACATGAATTTGTGCAAGAGTAGGCCTTCCTTCCTCTGCCTGCTTTCACCAGCTTCCCTCCAGCCCCAGCTTCGTCAGGAAGGACATCTGGAAGGATGTCTAGAAGACATCTGGTCTAATTAGCATATTACCCTTTTATTATTATTATTGTATTTCAAAGCTTTTAAATGAATGAAGTCATTAAATTTTGATAAACTAAATATCACCTGGGTATATATACATCTCTGTTATGGTGAATTATGTTAAAATTAAGATTCACTGTAGTGAATTCACTGTAGGCTTTTTGACAACTGTTATAATTTGGAAATATCTACCAAATCTACAACAGAAATTTCTAAATGCTCCTTGAAACTAGATTTCTGCGTAGGGTACTTCAGGAAATCTCCTAAGAGTCAATTGGAATTATATGAATTCTAACTGTAAGCATAATCTAGAATCCTTCATATAAAAAATTTTCATTAGCAGAACAGCTTTATTTATTCTTAACTTCTTTTTGTAGTTGTAACTTGCAATATAATACATATGAACTTAAAATTTACTTGCCCGCTTTGGTCATTTAATGTATATTAGTACTTTTTATTAAAATTTCATATGAAAAATATTGATTCTGCTGCCAAAAACATTTGGAAATCATTGAAGTTAAACATGTTTCTAGGCTAAATTACCAGTCCTTTATTACATTTGTACACTTTATATACCTCTATTGTTCATTCAACAAATTTTACTTGAAAAGCTACTGAGCTGGATATTTGCCTATTGTCTCTTTGCTTTATTCCCACCCTTCATTGAACTCCTTGGCATTTCAGCAGGCTGAAAGCCTGCAAACTACTTTTCTAGACCCCCTGTCAGCTGGCTTCTAGTTAGGTTCTGCCAATGGGAGGCAAAAATTGTTTGGAAGACAAAAAGAAAAAGAAAGCCTGACCCCTTCCCATTCTCAGCTGCAGGAGATGCCTCCCAGAGTGGCTCGGCATGGAGGCTGGGAGGAGCTCCTGTTCAGGCAATGTCCATTCTGACAGCAGAAGCTGCAGTACCTCCAATGGGAGTGGCACTAGTATATGCTCTTGTGTTTGTTTCTTCACTGGTGACACATTTTCAAAATGTCAGAGCAGGAGTGAGTACAGGCTCCGAGAGCAGCAGCTTCCTGCTTTTTTGGGTAATCCTCCTCTCCGTATTGTTTTTTTTTTTTTCAGCAGAACCAACTTTCTTCCCCTAGTCCCTACAGCTCTAACTCCCTGATAATGAGATCCTGTCATTAAATTCCCATCTCCCGGAAATGCCTTGAGTGGCTTCTCTTTTTCTGATTGGACATTGACTGATGATTAAGTATGTGTCAGAGCAAGACTGTGCATTGGGTTATTGATAAGTCAAACAGACTGAAAACCAGATTTCATAGATCAAGAGAACACACTGAACTTCCTATGTAATACTTTAAATATCATTTTCAGGTCATTCTCCTCTATTGGAATATAAATGCTATTTGGTCACTGCACCCTATTAGTCCTTCGATTTGCCTGTCACACTGACTTAAGAGTTAAATATACCAAACAAAAGTTTTCTAGTTGGATCTATGGAGGGATAAAGAAAAACAATGGGTGCTTAATATTCTTAGGTGTTTATAATCTCATAGGTAGAAGTAACCTATTTATCTTGTACTTCTTGTTCTACTCTTTTATTTTCCTTGTATTAGTGATCTATTTAGTTAAACATTATATTCTTTTTTTAAAATATATTTTATTTATTTATTACAGAGAGGAAGGAAGAGAGAGAGTTAGAAACACCTATCAGCTGCCTCTTGCATACCTCCTACTGGGGATGTGCTCCCAACCAAGGTACATGCCCTTGACCAGAATCGAACCTGGGACCCTTCAGTCCGCAAGCTGTGGCTCTATCCACTGAGCCAAACCTGTTAGTAAACATTATATTCTTATGGGGCAAAATATTGAGGTAAAGAGAAAAGAAATTAACAGAAAAAAACTAATTAAGATAGAAATAAATAATATTGCATCTTAAATCTCTATATACTAGGTAGAATATCTCTATCATTGGGAAAAACACACACAAAACCTGTGGAACAAAGACTTTTTCTGCTAGATTTGCACAAAATGTCAAGATACAAAGCTGCCCTTTTATGATATGAGCTCAGATTCTTCCTATATAATAGTTTGATGCTTTGTTTTATATTATCTCTAATTCCAGGTAGGTGCAAAAATGGTCGAATGTATATTATCCTAATTTGGCCTGTTGATGAAGTTGACCTCAATAATGTTGACTGTAAAATTCAGAGTTGATTATTTTAACTACTATGTTGGAAGATTTATTAACATAAAAATGTTCTGTTTCCTTGGCTAGATGCACAGATTTATGAGAAATTCCAATTCATTTAGTTATTTCTCATTTAGTTGTGGCTATTACAGAGGTAATTGATAATTTAATGGGGATAAGAATGTTATACAATGTAATTCTTAAATGTATCTCTCATGGTAGATACAGGGTAGACAAAAGTAAGTTTATAGTGGTAAGTAAATACAAAAGATTACTCTTGCATTATTATTTATTAAGTATTATATTATTTTTCATATGAACAACTATAAAGCTACTTTGCTCCTCCCTGTATTAAGTGTGGTGACATTGTCACAAAAGTGCTACAAAATATGGTGCAAATTCATCAACAAGGTATTTTTTTCCCAACTATCATGCAAAGAATATTAAACAAAAATATTATTACTTTTTCTCCTTGTCATTAACATTCTTATGCCTGTGCTCATTTTTACCACACATTTTTGTTATTGCTGTTTATTATCCTATTTAATAAAAGAGCAATATGCAAGTTACCATCACTCGGCTATACCCACAAGTCACACCCACCAGCCAATCAGGAGCGAGTATGCAAATTAATCCAACCAAGATGGCTGTGGCCATGGATTGAGCAGGAGGCTTGGGTTTCCCCAGACATGTAGGGAGCCAAGATTTCCACACACCCTGGCAGGTCCAGGCCTGCACTCAAGGCTACAAAGTTTCAATTATAAAAGATAGAAAAATACCAGATACCAGGGCTTCCTCTTGGGTCTCCAGGGGGCATGGCTGGCCTGCAACCACCACAGGCCCCTCACCCAGGCCACCCCATGCCCCAAGAAAACCCTCACCCTGATCTGGGACACCCTTCAAGGCAAACCTGCTGGCCTCCAGCAGGCCTCTACTATATGTAATAAAAGAGTAAAATACTCCAGCACACAAGATGACTACCCTCATGTGGTCAAAGATGGCTGCCCTCATGTGGACACAAGATGGCCACTACAAGATGGCCAGCAGGGGAGAGTAGTAGGGAGGAACTAGGCCTGCAGGGGAAGAGAGTTAGGGGTGAGCAGGCCAGCAGAAGAGGGAAGTTGGGGGCAACTGGGCCTGCAGAGAAGGGCAGTTGGGGTGGACTCAGGACTGCAAGGAAGAGCAGT
This sequence comes from Lasiurus cinereus, assembly GCA_011751065.1. Taxonomy (NCBI): domain Eukaryota; kingdom Metazoa; phylum Chordata; class Mammalia; order Chiroptera; family Vespertilionidae; genus Lasiurus; species Lasiurus cinereus. The sequence continues at coordinate 8,186,087 of JAAGEH010002534.1, read as the reverse complement.
TGGTGGGGGGCCAGGCCTGTAGGGGAGGGCAGTTAGAGGTGACCAGCCTACAGGGAGGGAAGTTAGGGGCAATCAGGCAGGTGAGCAGTTGGGAGCCAGCAATCCACTGGGATTGGGCCTAAACAGGCAATTGGACATCCTTCGAGGTGTCCCAGATTGGAGAGGGTGCAGGCTGGGCTGAGGGACGACCTCAACCCGTGCACGAATTTCATGCACTGGGCCTCTAGTTCTACATATTTTGCCTAGAAGTCAATATATTGATGTCACCTTCAGAAACTATTTCTTTTTACTCTGCCTCTACCTTTAGCAAAATTTCTTAAGAACAGTTACTCTTATTCAGCCAGTATTGAAGTAGGCAGTTCAACACTACAGTCTAGGTGATTGTTTCTCTCCTCCTTCCCCTCCTTTAAAAAAATTTTTGTTAAAGGTCCTCATTTATAAAACTTCATCCTCATTCCCTTTACTGTTGCTGAAAGCTTATAACCACTCCTTCACAACATTACACCCCCACCCCCCCGGGAGGTACAGAAAACACATAGATTGTTTGTTTTCACAATCTCTAATTGAAGGGCTGAGGGAGGGAGGAACTTGGAGGGGGAGGGACTGTCAGCTGTAGGAATTTCTCATGCTAGACCATCACTGTTTGGGTTAGATGCCCATTTGAAAATTGAGCTGGCTTGTTGTCTCCATACTCAATGAGGGAGGAAAATGACTATGATGGTATAACACTTTATAAACATGTACATTTTATTTATGGGTTCTGGTGATATTTTAACTACAGTTAGTACATGGAATTCCATTTAGAATTCCATTATTATTTCCACAAAGAAGTTAAAGAGTAATTTGGGTTCTTGTGCTTTTAGCCCTTCTTTTACTTCTAATAATTCAGAAGCGCATTTATAGAACACAGAAGGATTTATTTGTGGGTCCACACATCTACGAGGAAGTTAGCCTGCAAGGAAACTGCCTCAAAAGGGAGCTGTCTAGGAAATATATGCCAATGAGTAATATTCACAGCTCAATAAACTTAATACATATTGTAATTTTTAAATATTCAGTAAATAATGAGAAAAATTAGTATTTCTTAAAAGGAGTATGTACTTTTCTCCTCTCAAACAGTTGCTTCAACATTACCATAAATAAAGCTTAAGTAGATTGGGATATTTTTGGGGAGCCACTTCCTAATGACCTGAGTGAGGGTTCCCACTGCTTGCTCTTTAATGTTTCTGCCTTCCAGCTCCACATCCCTGATTGCACCTTAAGGGCCTCATACACAATCCAGAGAAGGCCAGACAAGCCTTCAGGGCGGTTTGGGAGGCTTATCAGGTGGATTGTGCTGTGCTAAGTGAAGTGTGCAGAAAAGAAAGAAAACACAGCATACAGTTATATGCCAGTTCCTCCACCTTTGGTAGGGTGACAACCTCACAGGGCAACAGATCTGAAGGTGATTCTCCAGGCTGAGGCCTCTCTTCTGGCCACATCTCATGGGGACGTGAACCCACCCTTGCTATGTGAAAAGCCAGAGAAATGTATATGTGGGTTACAGGCCACTGCCCTCCTCCCCATTCATGCTAATAATAATGAAGCACCTTTGCCAGTTATTTCTGTGAGCTGCACCTCTGTGCACTGAGCTGGAACAGTTTTCTCTGAGCACTGAAAACAAAGAGGGAAAGGAGCATCAAGAGACTGGTGCCTTGTTCCCAGGACATTGCTGGGACCTGAGCCCGCTGTCCTGCATGGTGCTCAGGCTGCCCCTGCTGTGGAAGGAGAGAGGATATTCATCCCATATGAGGGTGGGGGCCATGGAACTTTAATGAACCACTTTTCTTGCTCACTTTTTATCTCCATATAACTATAGAAACAGATATAGTACAAATAATGACATGACATAATTACACAATGGTGATAAAATTAATTTATGCAGTTATCCAAAAATAATCACTCATGCAATAATTTAGTGTGCATAAATTATATGAAAAAGGCCCATATACTAATGTGTTCTCATTTATCATGAGAACCATGACTTTGCTTTCCATATAATATAACCTTTATTTCTCTTTTTCCCAAAGTAGTGGTCGGCAAACTCATTAGTCAACAGAGCGATAAACTGCAGCTCAGGAGCTGCATGTGGCTTGTGAGCCGCAGTTTGCCGACCACTGATCTACAGTAATCGAAGAAAATAAACATCATTCAGCTGTAAATCTCTGAGCTTCCTAAATTACTTTTGAACTGGAAACGTAATGATATATATATTTTTCAAATATAGTACCTTCCTTCAAAGTCTAAATAGAAGTTAAAAAGCACATTTCACTCCTTAAAGCTTTAAATTCCACCTTGTTTCTAATCAGCCTTCTGGAGTGACTATACAAGGTTACACAGACCCGACTGATTTATGAATATAATTTCTGTTTTAATTGAAACAGCAACATTTAGGTTCCACCTTAACAGTGCACCTTAAAAGATTATCTCGGTTATTTCACAGGCACCGAGGCGGCACTAATAGTCCAAGGCAGATATTGAAAAGCAGCACAGGGCCAGGCAGATCTATTAGAAATTCCCATCCACGCGCCTCATACATATTGATTTCTGACACCAAGCAGCAGTGAAAGCCCCCGTGGGAATAATATATTTAGCAGGGTTCGCTGCGAGGAGGTCACAGAGTGCATACAGATTAGCTTCAGAGGACCAAGGCACTAGTGTTGGAGCCAAATGCTAGATTTTATATCATTTTAATCTGAACTTTTATAATCCTTTTAGTTCTTCTCTCTCTGGATGGCACAGGGAAGGCTCCTTCACATGTATCATGCATCTTTTTCTTTATTCCTCCTATAAATGTGCAAATGCCCTTGTAATGGGGAGGAATGTTCCTTCCGCATAAGCAGCAGAGCCCCAACCAGATTTGCTTTTATAAACGGTGGTCAATTCAGATGAAGACATCTTTATTTAAAGATCTCGGTCTGTGGGGGAGGGGAAATCACAAATGTGCATCTCCAGGTTTATGATATGAGCAGCCAGCCTGCCTTTATGAAAAGAACCCTTTCTCCCCTCCCCCATCCCTGACACAGGCTTAATTGAGCAGAAGTTGCGTTTATCCTGTTACGTCTATGAAAACAAAAATCTGAACGTTTTTCAAATTACCTTTCTGATGGGTAGGGAATGCCTGCTCATTATGCAAAGGAGTGTTGTGACTGTATTAGATAAAGGTGTCAGATGTGAATCAAACAGGCGTTGTGGAGGCTGGAGAGACGCCAGCAGTGCTGGAGGAAAGGTTAGGGTGGACACACTTTGACAGAAGGGTGAAAAACGCTCAGACAAACAAAGGGAAATAGGAGGTTTCACGAAATAGACACAAAGGCTCATTGTCTTCCTCTGGACCGCATTTAAATTTTAGGTGTTCTATACACTGTTCCCATGATTACTAGCAACCAGACCAAAAAAAAAAAAAAAAAAAAAAAACAAGAACAAAAACAAAAAACAAACAACTACCTCTGTGGAGTGACTTTTGAACATGACTATTTTCTCTGTCACTCCAAACAAGCATAAAAGATAAAAGAAAGGTACAGTGTAGGAATAAGCAATTAAGACTTATCCTTAAAGATATAACAGTAACTACACAAAAACGGTGAATTTGAGTTTGTTTTTTGTTTTTTATTTTTAATTAGTAAAGGTTTGTTCTATCAGAGAGGAATAACTAAAATAACCAATTAAGACTGAGAATTTTGCCATCAGAATATCTAAACAAAATATGCCAAACATTCAGATTAGTTTTTCGGGCCTGTCTCCAGTGATATGTGTTAACTTTTATTTTCTAATATGTTCAAACTAAGCAAGAGCCAATAAAAGAGATCCATTATGTTGAGAGAAGGAAGAAAGTAAAACCTCGAACATAAATTAAAAACTTGGGAAATAGTGTGAAGATCTGTCTTGGGAAATACCCACCTTCAGGAATGCTTAGCTATCCTGCTGCCTAAAAACCAGACAAAGCACACACCGCTTTCCCTTTCTATATTGACTCCTTTGTGAAATTGCAAGAAGATTCAAAGTTAGAACAAACAATGGTTCTTCTTAGCAACTAGAAAAATGTAGGATTAAGAAGTACCTGGATACTAAGTAATCCAAGAGGTGCTTACTCAGATCACTCTGGTCTGAAGAGACTGCACAAAAACATTCAGATTAAAGGAAGCAGGTGCAGCAAATCCAGAGGGAACTGAATCAGCTAGCTGGTTGACAAAACCAAGGGGATAATGCCATAGAAGTTAGAAGTTTCTTTCATTAGAAAAAAAGTGTGTGTGTGTGTGTGTGTGTGTGTGTGTATGTGCCTGTGCTCACTCTCATGAACTTGGTTTAATTTCAAATCGCTACATGACAAAACAAAATATTTGGTATAATTAGTCATGTTTGCAGGCACTGATTATAAGGTAAGTGACAACCAATTAAAGATAAGCCCAAGGTAGAGTTTGAACAGTATTGGATCATGTCTTTGGTCAAGACTCCCTTTGCCCTGGTGGAGGTGGCTCCTCCCTTATTTGGGAATTCTGCAAGCTGTACCAACTTTTATACTAAACTAGAGGCCCAGTGCACGAATTTGTGCACAGATAGATTCCCTCAGCCTAGTCGGCAATTGGGGCCTTTCAAGGCCAGACAGCCTATGGGAGAGACTGTGGGAAGTTGGCTGTGGGAGCACACTGATCACCAGGGGGCGGCTCCTGCTTTGAACATCTGACCCCTGGTGATCAGTGTGCATCATAGCGACCAGTTTGACTGGTTGTAATGGTCATTTATATATATTAGAACATGAAATTCATGCATGGGTAGGGTCCCTAGGCCTGGCTGGTGATCAGGGCCAATCGGGGCCTTCCAGCTGCTGGCCAGGGCTTTCCTTCATTTCACGCTTCCCCCCTGGTGGTCAGCACATGTCATAGCTAGCAGTTGGTCTCCCAGTTGAACTCACATGGAGACAATTTGCATATTAGGCTTTTATATATAAATAGATAATTTATTAGGGTCTGTGTGTGCTCTTTGACTGAGGGAGGTATCTTCTGGTTTGAAAAGGGGAAGTGGGTGGTTGTGAATGTAGGATCTTAGAACAAGCAAGGACACAGGACTGGGCGCATGTCTATCAGAAAAGCTGGAAACTCTGAGGGCGCAAACACCTTTATCACAGCTCTGTGTACAAACCTTGCACAACAGATGGCGAGAAAACCTTGAATATAATATCACACACCTTTACTGGTTGTCAGCACATTTCTTAATTTCTTTGTGCATAGATGTTAGTCAATAAATATTAGCTGACTTGAATAAATTATGTTAGATAAAAGTCCCACCTGGGAGACAGAGACCACAAAATAATTGGGAAAGAACAATGGTAATAATAAAAGGAAGTAATTCATCCAGCATTTCTATCTTCAAGGTGCCCAACATTTTGCCTGATGGCTTCTTTCTGAACTGCCCTGTGTCTGTGCTAGGGAGACAGCCAGAAACTGATGAATCTGTCATTTTGGCCTGGAGGGGGAGGGGCATGTTTTCCCTCTCAGAAACAAATTGTTAGCACCGGGCAAGGGGAGTGCAAGTATTGATGGTTGATCTCCTGAATTTGACTGGAGTTCCACTGCCCAGGTACCAGTTAACAATTTACTTTGCTTTTTATCACCCTGAGCCCACACCACATATCTCTCTGTCATATATGTAATCCCATCTGGCATTAATCCTGCTAGCTATCTGTCCTGATGGAAGTTTAAAACTGGTCATTACATTTCTTCCACATTCAGCTCAAAGCTTGTTTTAGTAGATGAATTGTGTATGGGAGATTCTATCTTTTACATTTCTAGCAGCAGCTAGAACAACAGCTAGAACAACAACAACAACAAAAGAATTACCTAAAAACTAAAACTATAAACCTTTGTGCATCCTCCTTCCACCGGATAAGTAAAACTTCCTTCTATTGTAAAGCCATCATTATGCCGTATTTATTTTTATTATAAATGTTGGTAAAACTGCCAGTAGGGGAGAGGCCAAGGACTGTAGTGTGAAGTTGGTTCAGTGTCTTATCTTTGAACCTCTGGTCAGATCAGAGGCTTCACCCTGCTGGCCATCCTTTATAGTTCCTATTTGCTGACTCAGAAACTGTCCTTGGGCTTAGTAATCGCAAAATGTGGCGGTTTGGACAGCAATTTCTCTTGGGAAGAAAATTCAGAGTTTTTATTCACTGATGGGCTATATAATCTTGGAAATCCTGGAGCAACAGGAACCATAATTTTAACTAGTTACATGGAATCTACATCTAAGTCAAAAGAAGCTGGGGGCAGAAGGGCGGGAGGAGTGGGGCGAGAAGAAGGTAGAAGTTTTTTGAATGATTTTTTTGAAATTGTCATACTTGATCTCTACACAGTTAAGAGAATAAAAAATAAAATAGAAAATAAGTGATGGAATTATTTCTAAAATTAATTTGGGCTTCCAGTCTTTCTAGCTGGGTTAAAGATTTCCTTTATCTCCATCAAGAGCTTAAAAAATAATGTGTATTTGTGTGTGAGGAAATAAAATGTGAAGGTATTATAAACCAAGAGCATAAACTATGTGTGTGTGGTCTACAATTCCAAATGCTGACAATGTTCATAGTGTAAGAGGAAGATGCTGAGAGAATATACAGATGCCTTTGTGAGCAGGAAACAGGGAAAAAGTCCTATTTAGTTGGGGGCAAAAACATGCATTTACTTTCAGCAGAAGTAGACACACTTAAATCCCTGCTGAGTGATGGGGAGGGGTTGGATGAGCTGTCTAGAAAGCATTTTCTCTCTCTTTATAATGTTAGAAATCCTCGGACTGCATTGTGCATTGCAATGCAAGGATTCTGCAGTGTAAGAGCACATCAGGGCATTGAGAAAGGCTTAATGTGTTCTCATTAGAGGAGGATGGGGGAGGGGGCGGGGAGGCGCCTTGGGGGATGGAGCCGAGCAAGACCACTCTGGGAAGCATTACAATTTTGTGCCTTCTCACTTCAACTCCCTCAATCCCCTAGCTTTACATAGCTCTTTCTCAGACAGTTCAGCAAAATGCCTCCCAAGCCTCGTGTAAAGAGAGCAGTGTTGTATATCGCTGCTTCCAGTTTAACAGTTTGTTTGCTTGGTCCTTTTAAAGATACACACACACACACACACACACACACACACACACACACATTATTCCTGGGCTGCCTCAACAAACCTTTTTCAAATTCAAATTCACATTTAAGCAGATGAGAGCTAACAAGGAAAAGAGGGCAATCTGATCAATGAAAGAGCATCTAGATGTTTTTGGAGTTATTAAATCTCCAGACAGGCTCCAGTATGCACAAGTATGAAAAGTGTAGAGGAGCAGAGTTTTCACAGCTGGTTTGATAAGTGCATTCTTCCAGACTAATTAACTTCATGTTTGTTTGTTTTTTAACCTTTTTTCTAGGATAAATCAAAAGAAGACTTTTTTTTTTGACATGTTATATGTAATTTGGGGATTTTAACTTGGAAATGAAGCCATCCAGGTGGGAAGACTGCCCCTCAGCAGCAGCTGGTCTTGTGATGAGCAAGATCACGCATCCCAAAGCCCAAGAACAAGCTGAGGAAAAGGTTTCTTAGGTATAAAATGATGAAAATAATTGGTGACCCCTGGTGTTCATTCACTTCTGTGCCTTCTAGATGGATAATTTGGTGCTACCGAGACACAACTAACCTATTCACACTTATGACATGGGTTTCCCCAAAAGACTAATATCCCAAGATAAGTGTAAAGTCTACTCTAAGCCACATTATCATTCAGTTTTTAAATTTTAGCTTACTCTAAAAATTTCCTAATTGGAAATAATGATGGAAAAACAGATAATGTAGGGTGTTCCAAAAAAAATGTATACACACACTGAATAATTACAAAGGCAGTGTTTATTAACATGCATTTCATTTAACATCTATCAGCTATTAAAGTGTGTATACATTTTGGGGGACACCATGTATGTATTCTAATAGAGAAAGTCACCAAACTAGCTAATGAATTCTAGTGAAATTGGGGTCTTTGCTGTCTGACTTGGATATTCTGCTTTGATGAGTTTCCTAAGTGCGATCTCATTAGAATTGCACTTATTATTATTGACAATACTGAAAAAAAAGAATATTTCCAGCCTTTATTTATTTTTTAAATATTTTTATTGATTTGAGAAAGGAAAGGAGAGGAAAAGAGAGATAGAAACATCTATGACGAGAGAGAATCATTGATCCACTGTCACCTCCACTACCCTTACTGGGGATGGAGCCTGCAACCCAGATCTATGCTCTTGACCAGAATCAAACCCGGGACTCTTCAGTCCTCAGGCTGATGCTCTATCCACTGAACAACACTGGCTAGGGCTCCAACATTTATTTATTATAAAAAAATCTAGCAAAACTATCAGACAATCAATACATATATCATGTTCCATAACCTGAGATTTTCTTCTTAATTTGTAATCCCTCTAAGAGTCTAGTTTGGGGAGAAGTTAACTAAGAAATGCTATTTTGAGGGGTGTTGCTGCATGAAAGAGACAATCGAGCCTAAACTAAAAGAGAGTATTGAAAATTGCCAGCCAAAATTCTATCCTTTTATAATTCAAATAGTTTAAGTTGACAACTAACCAATGAGGTATTTCTGGGATAGGAAAATAATACAAACATTTGGTAGGATCCATTTAATAGGGTGGATTTCATAGTTTTTGTCAAAATAAAGTGTTGATATCTGGTATTGAGATTCTACCTACTTTGTTCTTCTTTCTCAGGATTGTTGCAGCTATCTGGGGTCTTTTTTTATTCCAGATGAATTTTTGGAAAATTTGTTCTAGGTCTGTGAAATATGCCATTGGTATTTTAATGGGGATTGCATTGAATCTTTAAATTGCTTTGGGTAGTATGGACATTTTGATGATGTTGATTCTACTAATCCATGAACATGGTATGTTCTTCCATCTATTTATATCTTCCTCTATCTCTTTTTCCAGTGTCCTGTGTTTTTTTTGCATATAGGTTTTTTTTTTTTACCTCTTTAGTTAAGTTTATTCCTAGAAACCCTTTTTTTTTTTTTTTTTGGTACGATGATAAATGGGATTTCCTTTTTAGTCTCTCTTTCAGTAAATTCACTATTAATGTATAGAAATGCCATAGATTTCTTGGCATTAATTTTGCATCCTGCTACCTTGCCAAATTCATTTATTAAGTCTAGCTGTATTACAAAGCCACTGTTCTCAAAAAAGCCTGCTACTGGACAAGAACAGACATATAGATCAATGGAATAGAATAGAGAACCCAGAAATCAATCCAAATCACTATGCCCAATTAATATTTGAAAAGGTGGCATGAACATACAATGGAATCAAGACTCTTTGATAAATGGTATTGGGAAAATTGACAGATACATGCAAAAAAATGAAACTAAACCACCAACTTACACGATACACAGAAACTCAAAATGGTTAAATGATTTAAACATAAGATGGGAAACCATAAAAATACTAGAGGAATCCACAGGCAACAAAATCTCAGATATATGCCGAAGGAACTTCTTCACTGATATTGCTCCTAGGGCAATGGAAAATAAAGAGAAAATAAACAAATGGGACTACATCAAAATAAAAAGCTTTTGCATAGCAAAAGAAACCATCAACAAAACAACAAGAAAGACTACATGGGAGGACATATTTGCCAATGTTATCAGTGATAGGGGTTTAATCTCCAACATATACAGGAAACTCATACAACTCAACAAAAGGAAGATAAACAATCCAATCAGGAAATGGGCAATGGACCTAAATAGAAACTTTTTGAAAGAAGACAGAGGGTAGGCCAAGAAACATATGAAAACATGCTCAAAGTCACTAATTATCCAAAAGATGCAAATCAAAACGACAATGCGGTACCACCTCATACCTGTCAGAATGTCTATCATCAACAAATAAACAAATGAGAAGTGCTGGAGAGGATGAGGAGAAAAAGGAACCCTGGTGCACTGCTGGGGAGAATGCAGATTGGTGCAGCCACTGTGGAGAATATTATGGAGTTTCCTAAAAAAATAAAAATGGATCTCCCATTTGACCCAGTAATACCACTTCTAGAAGCTAGAAACATCAATCAGAAAGGATATATACACCCCTATATTCATAGCTGTACAGTTTACCATAGCTAAGATTTGGAAACAGCCTAAGTACCCATCAGCAGATGAGTGAATTAGGAAACTGTGATACATCTACACAATGGAATGCTATGCTGCTCTAAAAAAAGAAAGAATTCCTACCATTTGCAACAGCATGGATGGAACTAGAAAATATTATGTTAAGTGAAATAAGCCAGTCAGAGAAAGATAAATATCACATGATCTCACTCATTTATGGAATATAATGAATAACATAAACTGATGAACAAAAATAGTTCCAGAGACAGAGAAACATTGATCAGACCATCCAACTTCAGAGGGAAGGTACTAGTCAAATGATACCATTATAGCAAAACATTTTTTACCCAGTTATCCTAACCAGTGGTGGGCAAACTGGGGCTTGTTTTGCCACACTATCAATTGTTTTAGAATTGTTTGGGTTAGGACAGTGGTCGGCAAACTCATCAGTCAACAGAGCCGCATATGGCTCTCGAGCCGCAGTTTGCTGACCATTGTCCTAACCCAAACAATTCTAAAACAATTGACAGTGTGGCAAAATATTTTTGATCCTGTTAGGTTAATCAAAATAATAAGTAAATAATGTTTTGGACTCATATATCATTTATCTTTATTTTAAAATTATATATATATATATATAATGATTTTATTTAGTCTGTACATGGTTCTATGTACTAATCCTATAAGCATTCTAATTTTAAATTTAAGCATACTATGGCATAACTAGATTAGATAGTTTATTCAAATTCATAAAGATTGTAATTAAAGATGTCAGGATTCAAAGCAATCTGCTTGACTTCAAAGTTTTAAGTATCATGTTATATTGATCCTATAAAGATTAGGAAATTTCATAAGTCATTTATTTTATGCTAGTCATTAGAGTGACTCTTCCTCAGAAGGTACAAAGACTTTTATGATGGATTGAATGAAAGCTTTTAATGAATCTATTTCTTCAATAATTCATTCATTTATTTATTTAAAAAGTAAAAAAGAACCATTTTTGTGGGTAGTATAAACTATTTTAGATATTAGCATGCTTCAAATCTCAGTGAGCAGTATGGAAATTGCCTGTCTTCATTGTGTTAATATCCTACTATGGCTATAGGAAATACATACTAGAAGAGTACAGAAAATTAAATTGTTTCAGAGACTGATAAATAGTTTTGGGGCAATAAAACAAGATGGCATTATATAAACCTCAGGAAGGACTTACCTAAAGTGTGTGGTCAGCAAAAGCATAGAGAAATAGACTACATATTGAGGAGTGAACTACTAAAGAGTCTGGAGAAGAAAGAAAACAAGAGAATTGGAGTGTTTTGAGTGATTAAGTGAGTGGGTAATGACCCAGGAAGATGCAGGTTGGAAAAAAATGATTGTAAAGTATGATAGCAACTGTGGATTTTATTTAAGAGAAATGAGAAACCTCTGAGAGATGTCATGCAAGGTAATGAATGATTGGTATTATCATTGTTATTGTTATTATTTTAAGAAGTGTTCTCTATTGCCACATGGAAAATGAATTGTTGAGATCAAAAAGATGGAAGCAACACCAGGAAACAAAAGGTATATAGATTTTATGCACCTAAGTGTATCTGTATCAGGTTATATAAAATGTACTATGTTACGATATGTCACAATAACAAAAAGTCAGTGGAGTTCTATGAGACATTAGAGCATAGTTGTTAAAGTCACAGATTATGGAGTCAAACAAATGGGTGAATTTTGACTCTAATGCTTTATAACAAGATGATCTTGGAACTTTAACATTTCTGGATCCCAATTTCTGCCTTTGTATAATTACAAACTCTGTTGATTCTACCTCATTGGGTTGTTATGAGGTATGTCAGCAAATGTCCCTAGTCTGAAATGTAGAAAGAGAAGTTTTATTCATGTGAATAGTTTGCAAACTGGGGAAACTGAAAGTGTTTTTCTTCAAACAAACAAAACAATGGGAGCCAGCCTTTTATAGAGAAAGTTCTCACATTGGTTCCCAATTTATCTATTTTTATGCCAATAGGAAATCCAAATACACAGTTCTGATTGGTCCAAATAGCATGGTTCTGATTAATCCAAATCTTGCATTCCAAATGGTTTCTATAGAGCCACACCTATTGGTTGGTATAGGTGTCAATGAGGATATAGTTCCTAGCTCCAATTGGACTGGCAGTTTAAACAATAATCGCAGGAACTTCCTTTTAAGGGTCAGCTCAGCAAAAGGAACACAGTGCAGGAGGCTTAGTAGCTCAGTCTATGACTTGTCCCTGAAACACAGTGTGTGGGAGAGGCCTCTGTCAACAATGGCTGCTAGACTCCGATTATGAATTTGGGCCCCATTAACCATGAGGAATCCTTCCTGGCAGATACATTCCTTCTCAAGGTCCATAAGTGTAAGCAAATTTGTGAAAGAAAAACTTAGAGCAGCTCTTGAAGCCTTGTCAAAGAAGTGTTTGTTAACTAACATTAAATACACATTTCTCACGACCACGGAACTGGAGAAACCCCTTTGAGAGATCCAGGAGGTGGATTTCTGTTACAGCTCCTTTGAGTTTCTCCTTTTCTTGAGCTCTCTGAATTGTACCTGGCTTTTTCTGAGTGCACCATGCGGATCTGTGCTGGGATGCTCTTTGTTAGTTCAGGTTCCTCATTCTTATTGCTTTTCTTTTTTTTCTTTCTTTATTCATTAAAGTATTACATATGTGTATATGTGTATATGTGTCCTTATTCCCCATTGCCTGCCCCGCCGCTTATGCCCTTATTCCCCTGGTGTCTGTGTCCATTGGTTAGGCCTATATTGTATCATTCTTATTTCTTTGCGGAAACATTTGTTCAAAGTTCCCATTAAATACCAAGTTTTTATCTGGGGCATTACCATGGACATTTTCTTCCTGCCAATGTGTCCTGTAGGATTCTGGCTGTCAGCTCCCCTCATTACCTCGGAGATGGCTGTGTGGCCTCGCAGCCCTGTGATGTCACCCTGACGACCGCGTGCTCAGCCAGCCTTGGTGCCGCTGCTCTGTCTTCTCTCCTGCCACGGGGAGGAACGCAGTCCACTGCTAGCAGGTGAGGACCTCTCTGAGCAGGCAGGTCCCATCAACACAAATTTGCCTCTTGGCAGGAGCTATTTAAGGCCTACTTTTATCTCGGAGAGATTCCTAACTTTTCCATGTCACCATGTTATAGGAAATGGTCATAGTTTTAAGGTACAGGGAGAGAAATGGGCACCACAGTTTAAGGTGTGTGGCAACTCATGTTGGTGATCTGGCTAATTCTGGGCCCACTTATCACCCCTGAAACTGAAAGGATCCCAGATGTAGCCCATTCAGAGAGAGAGAGAGAGAGAGAGAGAGAGAGAGAGGGAGAGAGAGAGAGAGAGAGAGAGCGATGGGGGATGGGGAGGGGGGGTGGAGAGTCCCAGCACAAGAGGTGGAGAGTTCTGACCTACAAGATAAAATCCAGGTCCCCTGGAATTTGATCTGTCTACCCTTCCAGGTTAATCCGCACTGTTCACTCTTTAGGCACTTAAAGCCCTAGCATTTCAACAACCCTGCCTGGGCTTTTGCTCTTTTAATTCTCTTTATTAGAATTCACCTCCAACCTCCTTTCTTTCCAGTTGGCTCTAATCATCCTTCATGCCTCCAGTTGGGTGCCACCCTTTCCAGGGAGTGTCCTGGCAGTCTTCTTTTCACTCCCAGGTGATCTAGCTGGTTAGGTGCCTTCACTTTGTCATAGCTCTTAACACTGGGTCTTAAAATAACTAATCCCCTCATAAGTAAATCTTATTTAGGAATGAGGGAATCATTTGTTTTTGCACTCCTTGAAAAAATAACACAATAATTAGTATGCAGTAAGTGCTCAAATTATGTTTGTTGAATGGAAGTGAAAATGCCTTGATCTCATATTTTGGCATTTTACTAATTATCTACCTCAGGAAAGCACAGGGATCTCACATTGAACTACTTCTTGCTGATACAGTTTATATTTATTATTATTTTACAAGTCTGGACCCCAAGAATTATATTCTCAAATACAGCAAAACTGAAAATCTTCAAAATCTTAATTATAATGTTTTTGCACGTACACACACATACACATTATTCAAGTGTTCTTTCAAATCATATTAAAGTATACTTTTATAGTGGGTGATAAAAGGAAACAAACAGAAATAAATATTTTAATATATTTTACCTTCTGTTGGTATGTTATTTCACTTTTAACATATTAATTAATATAACTTTAATAATTACTTTAAAATGGTGATCATCCTTTGAGAGCTTATAATTTTATTTGAATAATATTTTACTTAAACATTAAGAAATATATTTGGAATCCTATTAATAATACTTTTATTTTCAAAATTCATAACGCCAAAAATTTTAAGAAAGCTGTTCTCAAAACTAAAACCATGGAGAAACTGATTTATGAATTCAGAGAGCCAATATTTTTAAAGGATTACCCTCTCCCCAAAAAAGTGACTACTAACTCTTAATTTCCAAGGTTGTTTACAAATAAAATGATGGTCTTAGTTCCATTTAATTTTATTACTATAAAACACTGCTCAAGATTTTTCTCATTCTCTCCTTTCCTCAAACCTATTCATCAAAACAAAATGATGATTATGACCTTTTCTGAAAATAGGAAGTTTATATTTGAATTCCAATTGTGATATATTCATAGAATTAATTTTTTTCAGACTTAAAAAATGTTTGATTTTTATATTAAACCTTTCTGGTTTAGGAAACAACAGTTACATCAGTGGAATTTCTAACTAGTCTGAAATTAAATTTGTTGTATATGAAAGTATCAAATTAGATATCATTATTTTGGTTCATTCTTGCCCTCTCCAAATAAATGATATTTCTTGTTTAAGAAACATCTGTATATAATTATAATTAAAATAATTATAATTTCTTAAGTGAACATTATTCTACTTTAAGTAGAAAAATATTAACATAATTCTCTTTCTATGTCTTTTGAATGAAGGCTGTGATCTAATGTTATTTGTATTTTTAACTTATTGCTCTTTGAAATATGTGTTGATATCATAAAAGCACAAAATATGAACAAAATTATTTCAATGTTATAATGGTATTTGTTGAATAAATGAGTTAAATTAAAGTTCTTTAGAAAAAATGCTTTGGGGAGAATTTCCTTTGAATTGTTTCAGCAATTCTTTTTTCTTTAGCAATTCTTAAGTAATAGTTATTTTAAAAAACTGATTACTTGAAATGAAAGTTTATTTTTTGTCAATCTTTCCATAAATATGTGTTGGTTACAGATTGGAGCAGTTTATCTCAGAAAAATGGAAATATAATTAATGGCACCTGAAATTATTTTTTCAGAGATGTATAGCTTGGATTCCCTGACCTACTGCTGGAATTTGCTTTTTCTTGGATCTAGGGCAAAAAGGAACTGGTACGCTTGCTTCCCTGCTGCTGCCATGTTAAGCATGCTCACTTCACAGGCTCCTGCAGATGAAAGTGTAATTGTGTGGAAGGTGAATTGATTGCAATTAACCTCAGGACTTACCCTCAGGCTGGGGTATTCTACCTCCTTTTCTAGGAATGTGCCACCAGGGTCATAATACATAGCTGATGAATACATATATCATACAGGGAAACACATATATTATGGGACAAAGTACATAAATCATGTAGAAAAACATGCATTATACTGAGATGATCAAATTATAAATGAAGCACATAAATCATAAGATTACACTGTTGAATTGTATCAGGAAACATAAATTATATAGTGAAATCCCAGGGTCACTGGAGAGTTCACTGAATAATGAAATGAGTTCCTATAACTTAAGGAAAAGTGGAGTAACTCAGATAAAAACCCATTGTGTATTATGTTAAATATTCCATTTAATCCAGTTTTATCTCCTACACCTCTGTACCCAAAGAATCAAGATTGAACAACATAAAGTAAGTGGAGTAAACAAACAACAAATGCAAGATTGAATGATGATGTGCTGTAAGTACATTCAAATATATAAACTTTCAAATATAGTGCACATTTGTAGCCAAGTTTTTAAGTCAAACTTGGAAAAGATGGTAGTCCCAATATCAGCTGCAAATATCAGGTAAATATCTAATTTTAAAATAATGTCTTGAATCTCCCAGAGAAGATCTCCAAAATAGAGAAGAGATTAAATTAAGATTGGCTTGCTCTGAATGTAGATAAGCAATTAAAATTTGGATCAAGTCATTGCATTAAATAATGAAGAACAAAAATATTTGAACTGGAGAGCATTATGCTAAGTGAAAAAAGCCAGTCAGAGAAAGATAAATATCACATGATCTCACTCATTTGTGGTATATAATGAACAACATAAACTGATGAACAAAAACAGATCCAGAGCCAGAGAAGCATCGATCAGACCATCAAACCTCAGAGGGAAGGGCATGAGTGCGGGAGTGGGGGAGGGGAGGGGACAGGGGGAAGGGGCGGCAATGGGAGGATAAGGACACATGTAATACCTTAATCAATAAAAAAAATTGTATTAGGCATATAGGAAGACTTTGCTTAACTTCCTTTGGGAATTATTTTTTGCATGTAACTGTTTTTCCCTCTTTAATTTCTCTGTATTTTTGTTCACACATATATTAATAGATAAAAGAGAAGCAAAATAAAGAAGAGAATTCTTCAACTCAGTTTTGCTTTTTAAAGAAAAGTCACAAACTGGAGAAGGCCACTCTGCAAGGCTTAAGAGAAGGTAGACTTTCACACACAATACAGAACAATGATACAAATCAGATCAATCTCACAAAGTTCTTCAATGCAATGCTCATCCACGTGAATTATGTTCTCACTAAAGCAAGAGCTTGGAATTCACATCCATTCCCAGCTCTGGTGAGTTAGGGTTATGGTCAAAGCTTGGTGTACTGAGGGATTCCTTAGCCATAAACAAAGTGTTTGACCCACCACTCTATTCCTCAGGGCAATAGAGAGCCAGAGCTAACTGAATTTATACAGTGGAAATTGATAGTTTATTGCTGACCCCGCAGGGGCAGGGGCACTGACTCACATCCTATTTCTGGCTTTTCTTGGCATTTGTTACTGCAGATAAAGGTAGATTGTGTCAAGATGTGCTGCTGGTCCTAGAATACAATTGTGTCAAAATGCAAGTGCTAAATTTTATTTGAAAGGAAGCAATAAATTAGCACCCCCAAACAATCCCTGCCTTTCCTTAACATCATATTTCAATTTCTTCCTGTTCCTCATGTTTTGTGCTGGTTAACACACTTCTAAGGATGCTAGAAGGCATATATCCTGTTAGTTGTGCATAAGTAATTACAGAAAAAAACTGTAGAGAAAAAGGTACACAGAACTCCTTTGTTTTAAATGGAAAGTGAAAGGCAAAATAATAATAATGAAGATTTAGTGCACAAAAAAGTTTAGTTTGTTGTTTGTAAATTTAGTTTTGCCTGCTAACTAGAACTGGTTTGTCCCCAAAGCATCCATAAATGGTTAAATCTGCTCAATATAAGTATAATCATTTTACTCTATGATCTATGTGTTTCATTAGTTGAGGTACACATTTTGCTATAATAAATGTGCTTCCGTAAATGATCTATGCATTTCTTTCTGAAATGTATGTGTTTCACCAGAAAAGGTATGTGTTCATCAACTATGAATAATGTTCCTAACGGCACCACATTATATTACTTGGCTGGTATCCGCACAGAATTACACATCCATTCCCTCATGGCCATGAGCCCTGCACCGCAAGAAGACACACATCAGCCCTGTCACTCCCAGGTGTCGAGGCACACGTGACGAACGCTGCAGTCCTGGGAACCACAAATGAGTGAGGGGCCATGGAGGTATTTTGCAGGTGGATATGTTTGGTAAATAAAGAGGAAACCAGGGATTTTTCTAGTCCTGTCCTTTTATAACCCAGAAAAAGACAGAATAATAGTTAACACGGTTGAGATTTTATTGTTTATCATAGATGAACATCCTTCCACTTATTTCAATTAAACATTACACAGAAAAAGGATGGACTTGTATAATTCTAAGTTTAACACTGGAAACATTTTTTTTTTAATTTTTAAGCTATGTGACTTATTCATTAATATCCCACCAATTTCCTGAGTTCAGTGAATTGGCATCTAAAATGATAAAGTGAAATTATCTTTATAGATTGATATTAATTACTTAAAAAGTTAAATACAGTATTCTTCTGTAAATAATGTTGTTAATAACTCATTGATAAGGGGTACACATTAGTTTACAAGTCAAAGGGAGAAGAGATTTTTTTAGGTATGCCAAACCATACAGGGATTTCCTTTTCAACATATTAAAATTCAAACAAAGCAAATTGTACAATTGAACCCATAACCAATTTTTAGGACCTATAAGCTATTTGAAGCAATAACATATAAATTATTAGATTACTTATATAAATCATTACCCCCCTCCCAAGTGTATGAGTTTCTTATGTTTAATTGTCAATGTTTTGAAATGTGCCTGATTCTTGGAGATGAACATTCATTTCAGAATAATAACCTCTCAAAGGCTTTCTTTATTGTGACATAGAGCCTGTAATTCAATGGACAGGATATCTGTTAATATTGTCATGAGCAACTATAATCTCTGCACATAAGGGGAGGGCAATAGGGGGAAAAATAATAATGAATTAATTAATTAATTATGACAGACTCACTTTTTTTTTTCATAGATTAAAACTAATGGTTTGTATATGAACTTTTCCATTTAAAAATCATTTATCAATAAACACCAAACACTTTTACATATGACATCAAATGATTCATTATACATGTTTCCATTTAGTGACCTAACTTTCTACTTTACATCTATCATTGTAGATATTTCTTTCATTTATATATTCACTAACATTTTTTTTATTTACTGCAATGACTAATACCTGGGGATAATTTTTCTAGTATAATATGAAGAATTTTTATATCTTTTATCAGCTGGCAGCCATTCATATTATATTTGAGATGTTTATATATATAGGCATAGTATACATTAAATCAAGCCATCAAACTCAAGGCCCATGGGCCGCATGCCTAGTTTCTTTGGCCTGTTAGCCTTGGAGTTTGACATGCTTGCATTAAATAGTTCTGAAATAATTAATTTATTGCTTTTAAAGAATTGTCAAAATTTTTTTCTGCAGCAGAATGTTTTGATTGTACTCTCATTTTCATTTTTTAAAGAACATAAATGCATGTGTGAAAAAGAAAGATTTTGGATAAGTACATTCTTTCTGATAAAATTAGTTCACCATTAAAATTGTTTTAATTCAGCCCATGTGTAAAATTGCCTTAGCCACAAATATTTTAGGGAAGTTCACAAAACAATTAAGAAAAAAAAATGGGTTTATTCATAAGGACCAGACATAGCCTTTTCTTTAATGCATGTTATACTAAGTATTGTTTAGTGATTTTGTGAAGTATTAGTAATATTATAATACCTTAGATGGTATTTTGGATATTACTAATGGATAAATTCTTTATGTTATCCTATAAGTTGTTGCTTAAAAAACAGAGGCAGGGGCGGATGATGGAGGCTGGCTAATTAAAATTTCTATTGATAGCTCATCTCATGGTAAAATTGCTTAATATGTAATGAACAGAAAACAGGCATATTTGTGTGCAAAAAGTTAAAATTTAAAGTTATCAAGATTGCATTAAAAAATTTTACCAAATTCTCCATCAATCAAAAAAAAAAGTGGGAGGAGTAGGATAATAGCATGTAAGGAAAAATATCTGGTAAGTAAATTACATTTAGAAAATTTTCACTTTAGAAAATTAATTTCCATTTATAATGCTAACAGCAAGACACCCATGAAAAACACACATGGTGTCAAAATAAGCCAAAGGAAAAGCGGGTAGGCAAAAATAAAAAAGATCCCAAGTCAATTTTATAGAAAATATTCCTGTATTAAGTCTTAGTCGAGAATATGTTTATATACTTTCAGAAAACAACTCCAAGACCAAGTGGACTCCTGCAACAGAGAGGAACTGACAGGTCTGCTCCAGCCACGAAGGCAAGAGGAGAAACAGTCCAGAGATGGAAGACGTTGACGACGCCTTGCCATGTGAGCAGTTAGCAGCTGAGCATCACTACAGGATGCCTAGGACCAAACCAGAGAGGGTCGGACCGGAATCGCCACCACTTGTCCAGTATGCAGATACATTGATGACATGTACACATAAGGAACTGTCTGACACTGAAACTGGGACTCAATCATTTTTCGTTTGCTCTGGTGGGTTTATTTCTAGCCTACAGGGGCAAGATGTTTTTAAAGACAAGAAACAGGGGGTGTATTGGGGGAAGCAGACGCAAAGGCAAAGCAGCAATGAACAGACTGTCCTGCTACATTGGGAAGGCAGGGGAAGTTGGGGAGGAGGGGCCTATAGGAGATTAACCGAAGGACTTGTATGCATGTGTGTGTAGGCATAGCCAGTGGATACAGGGCAATGGGGGAAGGCAAAGGGTGGGGCGGGGGGAGGATGAGGGCATGTACTGGGGGGTGGGGAGGGCAATAAGGGGAAAAATAATAATGAATTACAGTGGTACCTCGAGATATGAGTTTAATTCGTTCCGTAACCTTGAGGCGTGGGAAGCTATGAGATGCTCGAGTCGCAGTAAACTGGTGGGTCCTGTGCAGCTGGCCGATTCCTGCAATTACTCCTATCTCAAATGTTGCTCGTATTTCAAAGCAAAAATCGATGGCTCGTATCTTAAAAATCTCATGTTAGGGCACTCGTATCTCGAGGTACCACTGTAATTAATTAATTAAAAACAAACAAACAAAAAAAACAGAGGCAGGAAATCTGCTATATATGTTGTAGCAAATTCTCAGAAAGATTTTGAAGTTTATATTGAATTTTCCTCTTATCAAGTTGGATCAATATCCTCAATTACATATTACATTTTACTTAGGAAGTCCTCATTGGGTTAAAACCAGTCATATGTGAATAGTTCATAAGTAAGTTCCTTGACACCTAAAATGGTCTGAGTGATAAACATTTAACCAATTTGAATCCACTTTGAATGTGATTGAGTATTTAAGAAAAATCTCATTGGTAAAGATTCCTAAAGACTTTCACTGAAAGGATTCCATTTAGCGACTAATGAAAATAATCATATATATCTTCATACTTGCAAAATATTTTATTCATAGATTTCCACCACCATACATATACATTACACATAGCTCTGAAATATATTTTTATAATGTATAAAGGTTATTGAAAGAATATGGTAATTTGTTGTTTGTTTTTTTGTAGTCCGGATTCATTGTGATTAGTTTATTTCACTGGCACTATGAGGACCTGCATAATGCTTGCTGAACCTAAATGTGATCTGAATTGGTGCTTTCTGCAGAAAATATAGCTCGGGCATTGTCTATAATCTGCATGTTTTCAGCTCCAATACCATGCTATCTTTCCTGTGGGTTTTATTTACTTGAGAGCTATGCCAAAAACTTCGCTGCAAGAAAAAAACAATCTTTAAGCAATTTGAGGTGAAAAATAAGTTGCATATTAAATAAAACAATCATTTTTTTTAGAATTTGTGCAGATGCTAATACATTTTAAAATAGGGTTAAAATCAGGTTATATTAGTCCGAACACACCTTAAATTGCTAAAGAGTTTCACAGTAACATTTTGGTCATCAGCTGCAGCCATTATCTGGGGATAAATCAATTTACAGCAGCCATGGACGGCTATTTAGGTATAGAGCAGAGCAGCTTAACTGTAGAAGCATGTTTAAAGTTAAAAGGCCAGAATCTTGCTGACTACACATAAGGATTTTTTTTTTTTTAAGAATGACCATAGCACAACATTTCCTGGCTCTGAAGGCATTGAGCCACTTTTGTTAATTCATCCTACATAATAGCTGATTTGATATGCTTTCTCTTCCAGCTTTCTTGTTAAGGATGATGCATATTATAGAAACTTGTCTTGTGTTTTTTTTGTGTGTGTGTGTGTGTGTTTTTTTTTTCCAAATAATTCTCTTTAGAAGTTCAGTAAGTGCTTCTGGCAATGGCAGAACTAGCGCTTTTATGGTCTTTTAATCTGTGAAGGAGATTGTCCTTGGTTTCTTTAAAAGGTCACTACCAGGTACAGAGTTTTCTTCAATTGTAAGCAGAATGGTGCTGTACGAGATAAAGCGTCTTGCAGCAAATTAAAATAAAGAAGGTACACTCTTTGCCATAGATATAGTTATACATCAAATTATCGTGTTTTTCTTTCTTTAATTTTTTTCACTTGACACAATAGTTTTTTTCCCAAGTTTTGAAACCAAGATTTAGAAAGTTAAAAAAATATTGCTGAATTGAGTTTTAAGTTTATATTGGTATATTTAGAAAATGGATAATGAATAGAAAGGAAAGGGTGTTTATATAAAAATAGCTTCTGAATTAAGTTGAAAACTATATATACAAATTCAACTGTGTATCAATTGTGGTTTATTTAATGAATTTACTTTTTACAATATAGTGCAACCAATGTAATAATCTCAAATGCCCGAGACAAGGTAAAAATATGGCTTATATCTTGTACAGTGATATAATCTATTATGGACCAGTTATTATTGTTAAAGTTAGAATAATGAATTCTGTCAGAGTACAGAGAATATTCATGGTAAGTGAATCATCATTGAAAACATTACATTGCAATGGTTTGAGACTTACATTGGAAAAATTTTATCACTCACGTAAAAATTGGATATGAAGTATCTGATGCATTATTAGTGTCCCACCCAAATTTTAAATGTAATTGTTAAATTAATAGTAATTGAATATGAGTATAGTTTTCTAGAAGGAAAAATATATTGTTTTCATGGTCTAAATATGCTTGCTGGAAATTGTGATTTAATTGATCCTAATGTTAAAATTAAAAAAAAGAATATCATACTAGCTTCAGCTTTCACACAGTTTGGTCCTATGTTACATTTTAAAAAATGTTAAGTTAAATTAATCTAAATTCTTAGTAGTCTGCATAAATGTTTTTGTGAAGACATGCCAGAATTTAAGAGAGACTGTTTCTAGATACTTTAGATGTTAGGCAAAAATGAAGAGTGCGTAGAGTCATTTTTTAAAATGTGAAAGTAGTTTAATTTCACACACATATACCTTTAGCATAAGACCAACAGAAACAGTGATATAAATTTCAATTATTGTTAAATAAGCACTATTCTTGGCTAAATCCTTTTCATTTAAACATACAGAAATACCTTTGATTCATACTGTGGTAAAATCCTGGACCAAAAATCCTAAAAAGCCTCCTGGGAAATAGTTAACTTTATGCTAGTGAGGAGTGGAAACTTTTCCAGTGAGGCTCCTATTTGCTACTTGCTTTTAAATGAAGAATATACATTAATAATAATAATCAACATTCATCGGCTCCTAACCTATTGCCTGGTGCCTAGTCAGTGTTCAGAAAAACTCTGTGGTACATTTAGAATAGGTAATCAACATAACTTTTCTATAAATGAGGAAACAGTGAGAGCTTAAATGACTTACCTACAATAAATAAGTAGTGTTTGGGGAATGCTAGTTGCCCCAATATCCATCCTTCGCTCTCCTTCAAGTTAGGCATACGCTTTAAACTCTAGCTAGAAACCACATTTTTCATCTTGTCGTGCAATTAGTTATCACCATGATACTATGTTTTGGTCAATACTTTGCAGCTAATGTATGTTGTTTTCAACTTCTAAGTTTTATCTTTAAAGGGATTGGACCTTACTGGGTCACATGTCTGAAAGTGTGTGCTGAGTGTGACAAAGCAACATAACACAAGGGCCAGACAGCCTCAGTGTCATACCACAATGCCAGACCAGGACAGCTTACCTAGGCCTGTCCATGAAAGAGAAGTAAGCTGCCTAAACTGTCTGCTCATTCTCTCTTTCTGCAATTGAATCAACAGAGTGTGAGACTTGAGTTTCAAAAATGAATCCATAGCCAAGCTCTTAAGCATTAAAACTTGGCCCATTAAAATTGTTACTTAGTAGGATTTTCAAGCCCTTTTTTATTTAGGAATTTTTCCAGTTAGTAACTGGAAAAATGTCATCTGAACTGTTGAGTGAAGAAGAAGAAGAAGAAGAAGAAGAAGAAGAAGAAGAAGAAGAAGAAGAAGAAGTGGGAGGAGAAGGGGGAGGAGAAGAAGGAGGAGAAGAAGGAGGAGAAGAAGAAGAATGAAAGATATATTTTGGGGAAAATTTATACTCTACTATTGTTCTTTTTTGAATTAATATTCCCCATATATTCCACTTGGTAGAAATATGCAAAACATGGCAAACATAGATGCTCTGTTTCATCACCAATAATTCATTCCTTTAACTTATATCTTTGGCTTACATTTATTTCCAAATCTCTCAATACTATCTCCTGGTTGCAGCTCTTTGCTAGCTCTTGTATACACATTTTTTCATGTTTTTTTATATATCATAGTTTTTATGTTATTTCTCTTGCTGTTTAATCAGCATTAAATATCTTTAAGTCCTCATAGGACTCTAATAATTTATAAATAACTCTTTTACATATATTTAATTAGTCCACATTAATTGGTTAGTAAAATTTTAAATTAGAACAAATGTGCTTCAAAAAAGATATGCAAGGGTGGTTAAACATATCAAAATCAGTCAATATAATCTATCACATCAATAGAGAAAAATCACATGATCGTTTCAATAGATAGAGGGGAAATAAAAAACATTTGACAAAATCCAACACACATTCATAATAAAAACTCTCAGTAATCTAGGAATAAAAAGGAACTTCCTCAACCTGTTATCTACAAAATCCTATAGATAACATCATACTTAATACATCAAAGCTTCCCCTCCAAGATCAGGCAACAGGCAAGGGTCTCACCTTTTCAACATTGTACTGGAAGTTTTAGTTAATTCAATAAAACCTGGAAAGTGAATAAAATAGATACAGGGTAGAAGAGAACAGTGATCAGCAAACTGTGGCTTTTGAGCCATGATTTGCCACAATGTTGACTATTGAGTTTGCCAACTACTGGAAGAGAAGATAGAAAAGTCTCTCTTCACAGATGACTTGATTGTTTAAATAGAAATTCTGAAAGGATTGATAAAAAAAACTTCTGGAACCAATAAGTAATTACAGCAAGTTTGTAGGATATAAGGTTAATAAATAAAAGTCAATTGCTTTTCTATGTACCAGAAAGGAACAATTGGAATCTGAAATTAAAAACACAGCATCATTTGTATTAGAATAAAAAAGAAATACTTTAATGTAAATCTAAAAAAAATATGCACAAAAATCTATCCAAAGAAAACTATGAAACTGTGATGAAGAAAGTCAGATAATCTCTACATAAATGGAGAAAGATAATTTCTTCCCAATTTGATCTATAGATTCAGTGCAATACAATCAAAACCCCAATAAGTTACTTTGCAAATATCAAGAAAAACTAGTTCTGCCAAAACCAGTTTGGCTCAGTGGATAGAGCGTTGGCCTGCGGACTGGAAAGTCCCGGGTTCGATTCTGGTCAAGGGCATGTACCTTGGTGGTGATCACATCTCCAGTGTGGGGTGTGCAGGAGGCAGCTGATAGATGTCTCTCTCATCGATGTTTCTGACTCTCTATCCCTCTTCCTTCCTCTCTGTAAAAAAATCAATAAATTATATTAAAAAAAAGAAAAGAAAAACTAGTTCTGAAGTTATATGCCCTAGCAGCTCAGTTCATTGGAGTGTCGCCATACACCAAAAGGTTGATAGTTTGATCTTCTGAAATAAATCAATCAATAAAAAATAAAGTTTGTATGAAAAGGAAAAAAGAACTTGGAATTTAGAATAGCCAACACATTGTCAAAAAGGACAAATAAGACTTCAAGACTGGACTTCAAGACTTAGCATAAAGTTACAACAATTAAGACAGCGTAGTATTGGTGAAAGAACAGACAAATAGATCAATGGAACAGAATAGAGAGCCCACAAATAGAACCATACAGATATAGTCAATGGATCTCTGAGAAAGGTAATTTCATAAAAAAAGAGTTTTTTCAAAGAAAGGTGCTGAGACAATCTGTCTATATAAAAGCCTAAGTGAGCGTTATGACCAAATGACTGGAACGACTGGTCAACCAGTCACTATGATGCACACTGACCACCAGGGGACAGACGCTCAATGCAGGAGCGTGGTGGTCAGTGCACTCCCACAGCCAACTTCCCATGATCCCTCCCCCTGTCCAGCAGGTCTGGCTGGCAGCTGGCAGGACCTGATCAGATCTGGGCGAGATGACTCTGATAGGCCCTGATCACCAGCCAGGCCTCAAGGCCCCACAAATTTCATGCACCAGGCCTCTAGTTGTATATAAACATGCAAAAAATATATATATATCTAAATAATGATTTCATATAGTTTATAAAAATTAACTCATAATCAATCATAAACAAATTTGAAATGCAAAATTATAAAACTGTCAAAGATAATAAGAAATGTAGGTGACTTGCATTTGGCAATAAATTTTTAGATACAATGTCAAATCATTATTCATGAAAGAAAAAATTAATAAATTACATTTCCTTAAAATAAAAGTCTGTTCTGTGAAAGACACTGTTAAAGGAAGAAAGAGACAAGCCATAGATTGGGAGAATATATTTGAAAAACACATGTTTGATAAGGACTTGTATATAAAATATATTCTTAAAACTTGACAAATGAATTAAAAAATGGGCAAAAGTTTTGAGCAGACACTTCACCAAAGAAGATATACAGATGGCAAATAAGTGTATGAGAAGATGTTCAAGTGTATGACAAGATATGTCAGCAGGGAAATGTAAATTAAAACATCAATAAGATACCAAAACACGTCTATTAGGATGGTTGAAATCCAAAACACTGACAACACCAAATGCTGGCTAGGATGTGGAACAAAAGGAACTCTTATTCACTGGGGTAGAAATGCAGACTGCTGTTGCCACATTGAAAGACTGGCAGCATTTTATAAGACTAAAGATAGCTTTGCTATGTAATCCAGCAACTGTGCTCCTTGGTATTCACCCAACTGAGTTGAAAACTTCTGTCCACACAGAAATCTGAACATGGATTATTATGGTAGCTTTATTCATAAATTTCAAAATGTCCTTTGGCATCTTGAAATATAGTACTATTCAGTGTTAAAAAATGAACTACTAAGCCACAAAAATACATGAAGCCTCCTTAAATGTATATTCGTAAGTGAAAAAAAAACAGTGTGAAAAAAGTTACATACTCTATAATTCCATATACATTACATTCTGAAAAAGAAAAACAATAGAGACCATAAAAAGATTAGTGGTTACCCAAAATTGGGTAGAAAGGTGAGGTTTAGGAATAAATAGGTGGAACACAGGAAAACTTAGGACAGTGAAACTATTTTGTATATACTATAATAATACATATATGATATTTTGCATTTGTCCCAAGTCCATTGAACTGTATAACATGAAAAGTGAACCCTCATGTAAACCATAAACTTTCATTAATAATAATGTATCAGTATTGGTTCATCAATAGTAAGAAATGCACCACATAAATTTAAGATGTTAAAAAAGGAAATCTGAGTATATATAGAATCTGTGTACATTCTGATTCATTTTTCTATTAGCCTAAAACTTCTCTAAAATATGCTATTTAAGAGGAAAAATAGATAAAGATATACTTCTATTTTAAAAAGCTCAAAAAATATAAAAGTTGCAATATTTTAATTTAGAACTCATTAAAATGAAAAATATATTACTGTATTGTTGAACTCTGAAGTACCTATTATCCTTTGATTTGTAATTTAAATTTTGTTTGGTAAAAGCAAAAAAACCTGATTTGTGGAGTGTTTGACATATGCATATCTTTAAGACTTATACAACTATTTCATAAATAATATTATTATACCTTTCTGCTGTAAGTGTACTTGATATATCTTTATATTTCTTAAAGATTCTTATTGGACTTATATAAATATTATTTCAATATTTGTGAATAGTGGTTACTGGGTACAAGAAATATTACTTAGGTTGCTTTTCACAGGGGAGTGACAAGCATACTTCTTGACTTACACTGCAATAATATGGACTGTGGTAGAAGGCATTATATTCAGTTGGTATGAATATAATTATTGAATCTCAATCAAGCAGCTTCATATATGGCTAATGTTAAGTCAGTTTGGCAAAAACAACACTGATAAATAATTCTTAGAAATCCATGGCATAACAATTGAGTTTAAGTGCTAATAACTGAACTCTGCACAAACCAGCAAATATCATTTCTCCATTTATTATAATTCTGAGATGACCTAAGCACAATCTCTTTAAAACTAAGTAGTGATATTTTTTAGAACTTATGGTATGTATCTCCTTATTTCCTCTCCTTCCTTCTTTCTATGTCTTACATTTATATTTCATTCTCATTACTACTCAATTTCATTTACTAAATGGTCTGTAGTCTTCTGGGTTTAAGAGTAAAGAGAAAGAAAATGAGATATTATTCAAAACACCTATCAGTTATAAATTTATTTCAATAAGACATTAGAATTTTTTTTTTTTGCTAAACATATTTTAAAAATTACATGTGATGGTTTTTTTTACATGTACATCAGAAAAATCAAGACAAGTTAAGTGCTACTGGCTAGGGTATTAAAGTAGTTTGTTACTTTTTAAAAAAGTTGATATTGTAATTATATTAATTAAAACAAGCTTCTATCCCAACTCTAAGGTGTGATGATAATTATCATGTAAAATGATATTTTACTGTTTTTTGTAATAGTTACAGTCTGGCCAATTGTTGTTGGGCAAGCATAATACGGTATCCACAGGATAGAACAGAACAAATCAACAGCATTTTTATTGACCAGCACTCCAGTTACCAGAAAAAGTTAATTGCTTTGTCCAAAGTGCCTGATTGCTTTCAGGGAAACATCTAAAACTCCAGGAAGGAGTAGACTGACTATCTATTACATATACAGGGCAGCTGCTTTCTAATTACCATGGCCCTGTCTAGCATTTTTACAATTTGAAGTAAAATTTATATACAGTGTAAAGATAGGTTTTAGGGGCATAATTCAAGGCGGTTTTACAAACATATAAACCTCTGTGACTACCACTCTAATCAAGGTAAACATTTATATCACCCAATTTACCAGTGTCCCATCTCATTTAATTTGCACTGTATCTGAGCCGTAACTACTGTTTTGTTTTCTATTATCAAAGATAAGTTTTGCCTATTTTTGAACTTCTAAAAAATATAATCCAACAGCATGAGTTTTTTAGAGCAGGGCTTCTTTTATGCAGCATACATACATAAGTGGGTTAGTATGTATCAGTAATACTTTTTTTTTAATTGCTAAATGATATTCCAACATATAAATGTATCACATTTTGTTTTCTTATTCCACTATGATATTTAAATTTTTTTCTAGTTTGCTGATATTATAAATATAAGGCTCTTCTAAACATTCTTTGTAAGTCTTTTTGTGAGTATACTTTTTCACTTTTTTTGGGTAAATTTTAGGAATGGGATTCCTCGGTAATGTAGCAGGTTTATACTTAACTGTATGAGAAATCACCAGTTTCTGTAGTCCCACTATCAATGACTGAGAGTTCCAATTATGCTGTATTCTCACCAACATTAAGTTTGTCAGTCTATTTTCATATTGGCTAATCTAGTGAGTGTGGGATACTATTTCATTTTGGTTTTAACTAAAACTAACTATGATGTTGAGCATATTTCCCATGTACTGATGCCCACTCACATATCTTCTTTTTAAAAATATCTGTTCAAGATCAATTTCCTATTTTTTAATTGGTCGTTTGCCTTTATTTTCATGATTTGTAGAATTTCCTTACATACTCTGGACACAAGTTTCTTGTATGGTTTATAGTTTGAAACTTATTTTTTGTAATAGTGAATTTTATAAGCACAGGCTTTAATTTTAATAAAGTCCATCTTATCAGTTTTTTATTTTATGATAAGATTTTTTATTCTATTTAAGAAATATCTGCCTTTGCAAAAATCACAAACATATTCTCCTATTAGTTTTAGCTTTTATATCTAGGCCTATGATACCTTGAATTAATTTTTGTGTAGAGGATGACATAGGTGTTGATGTTTGTTATTTTTAATATGTAAATCTATTATTTTTAATCACCATTTAAAAATAAACTTACCTTTCCTCATTGAATTGTCTTCGGGCTTATATTTGTGAATCCCATTCTACATCTATAAATCTAGTCTGTTCTCTACATTTAATTCTGTGATCAAATTTTATGTCTTCTTAATATTATATAATAAAGAGCTAATATGCTTATTAGACCAAACAGCAAAACGGCCATCGGACAGCCTTCTGGACAGCCTTGCGGATAACCTTCTGGGCAAAGCCAGGGTTGTGAAAGCCGAAGCAGCTGGGGCTGCGTGGGCTGAGACCCTTGCACGAATGTCATGCATCGGGCCTCTAGTAGTATCATATTGTTTGGTAACTGTAGCTTTATTAGTATAATAAAGCTTGAAATGGCCAGTGTATGAACTATAACTTTATTCTTCTTTTCAAGATTTACCTGGCTATTCTAGAACCTTTGCATTTCCATGTGAATTTTAGAAATAAATGGTCAATTTACACATATAAACACACATACACAAACAAACTACTTTTTGGAATTTTGATGGGGGTTGCCTTCCACCTACCAGTCAATTTGGAGAAAATATCTTAACAAAATAAAGTTTTCCAGTCACAATAATAGTATATCTTTCTATTTATTTAGGTCTCATAACATTTTTATATCTATCTTTTGATTCAATAGTGAATAAAAATTTAGTATTTAACTTCCCAAATACAATTGATTTTTAAACACTAATCTTATATTTCCAAACCTGCAAAATCTACTTTTTTTTGTTCTAGCAGTATTGTTCTATGTTTCCTTACATTTCCTACAAAGATAATTTACAATGATTTCTGCAGTAATCACATTGTACATGAATAAAGAAAAGTTTAACTTTTGGTTTAAATGTTTATGATCAATGTTTATTTTGTTTTCTTGCCTTTTTAAACTGTGAGGACCTCCATGTTGCTTTGGAAGTGATAAAAGCAAAGATTCTGGCCTTGAACTTGTGGAAATGTGTTTTTCAGGTTACTTCTTTGATCCATGTTATTTATTAGCATGTGTATTAATTTCCAAATATTTTAAGTTTATAATTTAATAACATTTTGGAAAGAGGGCATATTCTGTAATATTTCAAAGTGTTAAAATTTATTGATCATTATTTTTTTGAGCCAACACATGATCTATCACTTAAAACATTCCATGTGCACTGAAAAATATGTGTATTCTATAGTTACTGATTGCAATGTTTCAAAATGTCAATTAGGTCATGTTGTTGGTAGTATTGTTCAAATATTCAATATTATCAACAATTACACTTCCTTATTCTATTAATTTAAACAATATGATTGTTAAATACTCCACTATCTTTGTGTATTAGAGCATTTCTCCATTTAGTTCTGTAATTGTTTCCTTCATGTATTTTAAAGCACTGTGTTAAGTTCATGCATTGTTAGAAATATACGGTCTTTCTCACAGATTGACATGTAAAAATGTTTCCTGTTCCCCTGTAATAATATTTCTGTACCTAAAGTATTTTATATTGTATTAATAAAGCAACACTACTTTTCTT
Organism: Lasiurus cinereus; assembly: GCA_011751065.1. NCBI lineage: Eukaryota > Metazoa > Chordata > Mammalia > Chiroptera > Vespertilionidae > Lasiurus > Lasiurus cinereus. The sequence continues at coordinate 8,154,279 of JAAGEH010002534.1, read as the reverse complement.
ATGTTTATTCACTGTATGGTAAATCTGTTTACAACATTTTACTTCCAACCTATTTTATATTTGTATTTAAGTTTCTTTTTAAAAAATAAAAAAATACTATTAGGTCTTTTAAAAAAATCTACTTTGTTTCTGTACTTAAGTTATAGAATATAGTTCATTTACATTATAATTGTTTATCTGTTTATACTTAAGTTTATCTTTTTGCTATTTCTTTTTTAGTTGTCTATATGATTTCTTTTTTAATTCCTCACTTTTTATCTTGAATTTTGTTTAGTAAAATATTTTCAGGATTTTTTCTGATTACTCTATTGTGGTTTATCTTTGTGCTATCATTTTACATTTGCCCTGGGAATTGAAACTCTAACTTAATACAGTATTCTTAGTGGTAAGAATAATTTACTGTATTTCACTACATATCAATTAATATTATGCATTACAATTTCATCCTTTGATGATCACACATCTATATATATTACTAATATCAAAATGCAATGTCATAAATTATACTTTAAATAATCAGTTGTCTTTTAATAGAATTAAATGTAAAATAATAATATTTTATATTGCCCATATTTACCATTCCCATTGTTGTTTATTTCTTCTTATAGGTCCAAGTTACATCTAGCATAGTTTACATTTAACCTTATTATTATTTTTTAAATTATGTTTTGATTGATTTTTTTAGAGAGAAAGAGGAAAGCGGAGGGAGAAAGATACACACACATCAACCGGCTGCCTCTGCATGTCCTCTTCTGGGACTGAGCCCACAACCCATGCATGTACCCAACACAGAATTAAACCAGTGACTTCTCTGTGCATGGGAAGTTGCTCAACCAACTTAGCCACACTATGCAGGGCCATCTAATCTTTTTTTTTTGGGGGGGGGGGAGAGGAGGGTTCTTTGCAGGATATAAAATGATGGCCTCAAAATCATATTTTTATTTCAGTACTTTAAAGCATTTTTTTGTATTGTTTTCTAGTTTTTGTTGTCTAGAGTAAAAAGCCTGTTTTATTTACATTATTGTTACCTTTAATGGAAAATGTCTCTTTTTCTCATGACTGGAATATTATTTTCCTCTTTATTTGCAGCTTCCATCATTTTTACTAATATTTACCTGGATGTGGTTGATTAGGTGTTTATTTTAGGATTTGCAGAGGTTCTTGGATCTGCAAGTTTTCTCCCCTGCCCCTCTACCCTCCAAGATCTGGGAAATTCACAACCGCATCTCCTTCTGGGTTTTGGATAATACCTATACTAGAGGCCCAGTGCATGAAAATTTGTGCACTGAGGGAGGGGCCCTCAGCCCAGCTTGCCCCTTCTCACAATCCAGGAGCCCTCTGGGGGTGTCCTACTAATAGCTTAGGCTCACTCCCCGCAGCCAATCAGGGGAAGGCACCACCTCTTTACCCCCTCACTGCTGCTGCCTCTGACCTCTCTCTGTGGGAGGCGACCCGGAGATCAGGGAAAGGTGATGCCCCCATCACAACTCTGCTGCTGCCACTGCCAGTCATGCAGCTGCCTGATCCTTGGCCCTGGAAACCACCATGGTTTACTTGAGCTTCGTCCTGGCCCTCAGACCCTGAGCAGTGGCAGCCACCATCAGCAGCTTGCCTGAGCCTCAGGCAGCTGCTGCAGCTTTGTCCAGAAGGACACAGCATCAAGTCCCTGTGCACACCCATGTGCCTTGCCAATCACGCAGTCCCAACCACCCATGTGCACTTGCCATACACACAGCTTCCTGTTGATCAGTTATTATGGTGTGATGGTGTGATGACCATTAGCATATTATCTCTTTATTATATAGGATTAGACTGCTTGATATCTTATCTAATAATAGAGAAACATGTAAATTGACTGTACCTCCGCTATGACCACAGCCAATCAGAGTGAGTATGCAAATTAACCCAACGAAGATGGAGGTTAATTTGCATATGAAAGCAGGATGGGCAGAACCATGGCCCACTCCTGGGGGTCCAGATCCATGGCCAGACACTGCCCCCAAGGTACCAGTCCATCAGCCAGGAAGGTGGGTTGGGTAATACTAGGCTTCCGGGTCCATCACAGACCCCAGGAGGGTCAATGGCCCCCTAGCCATTCCTTGGGGCCCTGGGAACATCATTGCCCTGGGGAGGCACAGCCAGCTGCCTAGCCCATCCCATGGGGCCCCAGGAACATCACAGCCCTGGGGCAGAGCAGCTGGGCCTGCTTAGCCACTCCAGGGAGCCCCAGGAGTCGCCTCAGGCCTTGGGAACATCTCAGGCATGAGGTTGCTGAGAACCAGACCAGGCCTCTGGCCACAGATTCACAGCTTCCCAGAGACCAAGGGCAGGGATCTGCCTCACCTGCAGAGAGATTGAGGCTCTGCAGTGGCTCCAAGATTTGAGTGTGTGAAGCCAGGGATCAAGGGGCATGGAAGGATGCCTGGGCAGAGGGGCAAGGACCCACAGCCTGAGGCGAGGGTTGAGGGGCAGTGCCAATTCAGTGGAGGGGTGCCGCACTGCAGGGTACCGGACTGACCAACTCCATTCAGACAAGTTCCCAGTGCTAACCCATCTCACCCAGGCGGCCTTCGCACTTCAGAGGCAGCAACTCCTGCTCCTGCCTTGAGCCAAAAGCAAGCCGGTGCTGCCCTGCCCCAAAGCAGAGCAGGCCATGGCGGTGAGTGTGAAGCCTTCCACCTGCTCTGGAGAAGGGGGGCAGTAAAGAATGGGGGCAGGGGACCAGGGAGAGGAAAGAATATGAAGCATCTATAGTGAAGAGGTGCTTGAGAAAAAGGCTTGGAAGCCTGACGAGAAGGTTTGTTCTGTTTGCCTGGCAGCTACCCCTTAGGAAGGGCAGAGAGCATGGCTCTGAGGGCTCCCTGTGCACTGAGTCAAGTTCCACAGCCAATTGGAATTGACCTCAGTTTCCTGGTCTGTAAAATGGGTTAAGTGTGTCCCAGTGCCTTCAATGAGCTTTGATGGCCAATTGAGATACTATGTAAGGAAAGTGAGGGAAGAAGTGAGAAAGAAAATGAAAGGCGAACAACACAAAAGAAAGACTGGAAGGAACCTATAAAATCATGGTCACTTAAATAGGGAATATAGTTAATAGTGTTGTAATGACGTATGATGCCAGGTGGGCACTGGAAATATCGGGGAACACTTTGTAAAGTATATGATTGTCTATTCTGTAACTAATATAAAACCTGAAACTAATACAAAATAATATTGAATGTAATGAAATGAAAATTGGAGTGAAATTTTTATAAATTTCAAAGTTTAAATAAAGGCTGTAAATGAAGAAAGAGGGAGATTAAAATATTGTTTTTCATTTTCCACTTTATTGTGTTTTCAGTACATAAAAAAGAAAGTTGACTTTATATGGTGCTTTTATACTTTTCTAAGTCATAATCTTATTTTAATTTCAGGGCAATTGAAAGACAAGATAATTATTTCCTCCACTATTCAAAGAAAGGAAATTTAGGTGTCTGGTCCCAATGATTTAATCATCAAGCCCTTATTGTAAAGTAGGGTTAGTAAAATTTTTTGGGAAGGGCCATATCTATACTAATAAAAGCCTTGGGGGTGATCAGGCCACCTTGGAAGAGTAGTTTGGAGCACTCAGGCCGGCAGAGGAGCAGTTAGGGGGCAATCAGGCAGGCAGGTGAGCGATTAGGAGCCAGTGGTCTTGGATTGTGAGAGGGGCCCCAGATTGGAGAGCATGTAGGCTGGGCTGAGGGATACCCTCCCCATTGCATAAATTTAGTGCACTGGGCCTCTAGTTATGCGATAAGTCCCTGAAATTTTCTTTTTCAATCTGTTTTCTGTCTTTTTTTTTTATATATTGATTGATTTTTATTCATCTGTCTTTAAGCTTAGTGATTCTGTTTTCCTTAGGCTTCTGTCTTCTGTTTTATCTACTTGGTGGACATGTTACTTCAAATATTGTACTTTTTGACATGAAATTTTTCAGTTGTCTCTTTTTTTATATTTCCCTTTATTGATTAAGATTCATTATGACAATCTTTTTCTACAAGCTTCTGTAGATTTCTATAATAACAGTTTTAATTTTTTAATGACAAATCCAGTCTCTGAGTCATCTCAGGGTCTTTCTCTACTGACTTCTATTTTGTTGAGTTTGTCTATGAATTTTTATTGTATGCTATACATTATGGTGATGTACTGTAGTGAATCTAGATCTGTGGTGGCAAATGTTTTCTTAAGGGCTAGATACTGACAATTTTAGTTTGTGGAATCATCCTATCTAATAAAATAGTAATATGCAAATTGACCATACATCCGCTACACCCACCAGCCACGCCCACCAGCCACCCCCACCAGCCAATCGAATTAACCCAACCAAAATGGCTACAGTCACAGGGAGAGCAGGAGGGAGGCTTGGGTTGCCCTGGCAATGGAGGGAGCCAAGCTTTCCACAAAACCTGGCCAGCCCAGGTCTCTACTTAAGGCAATAAAGTTTCAATGGCTATGCAAGCAGAAAGCTTGGCTCCGCTCCAGGCTACAAAGTTTCAATTGTAGAAGATAAATAAATCCCAGATAACAGGGCCTCAGCTTGGGTCCCTTGGGCATGTGGCCATCCTGCAAAGCACCACAGGTCCCTCACCCAGGCCACCACATGCCCCAAGGGAACACCCACCCTGATTTGAAACACCCTTCAGGGTTGTCCCCAACCCATGCACCAGGCCTCTAACTTATCTAATAAAAGAGTAATATGCAGATGGACCATCACTCCAACACAAAAGATGTCTGCCCCCATGTAGTCAAAAGATCCTGCCCCCATGTGGACACAAGATGGCCACCACAAGATGGCCAGCAAGGGAGGGCAGTTAGGGGTGACCAGGCCTATAGGAGAGAGAAGTTAGGGGTGACCAGACCTGCCGGGGAGAGCAGTTAATTGTGACCAGGCCTGCAGGGGAGGGCAGTTAGGGTCAAACAAGCTGGCAGGGAGCAGTTAGGCATCAATCAGGCTCACAGGGGAGTGGTTAGGGGGTGATCACTCTGGCAGGCAGGAGCAGTTAGGGGCAATCAGGAAGGCAGGCAGGTGAGCAGTTTGGAGCCAGCAGTTCTGGATTGTGAAAGGGATGTCTGACTGCCCAACTGCTAACCTGCCTGCCTTCTTAATTGGGATCAGGCCTAAGCAGGCAGTTGGACATCCTTGAGGGGTCCCAGATTGGAGAGGGTGCAGGTGGGCTGAGGGACACCCCCATCCCAGTTCACAAATTTCATGCACTGGGCCACTAGTATATAATAAAAGGCTAATATTTAAATTGACCTGACCTTGGAATGACTAGTCACTATGATATGCACTGACCATCAGGAGGCAGACGCTCAACTCAGGAGTTTCCCCCTGGTGATCAGTGCACTGCTCAGCCAGAAGCTGGCTCATGGCTTTTGAGCACAGTGGTGGTAGTGGGAACTTCTTCTGCCTCCTCAGCAGTGCTAAGGATGCCCAACAGATGGCAGTCAGACATCCCCCGAGGGGTCCCAGACTGTGAGAGGGTGCATGTCAGGCTGAGCAACCACCCCCAACCCTGGTGCATGAATCTTATGCACCAGGCCTCGACAATATTTGCCATAATTATCTAGCACTGCTTTTGTAGTTTGTTAGAAGCAACACAAGATGTTTAAGCAACTGAGCAAGGCTATGTTGTAAAAAACTTTATTTAAAAAAACAGGTGGCATGCCTGTGCAATATGGTTTGCTCATCCCTTATTGTAAATAATGTGCAATTTTATTGTAAATGGTGGGCATTTAGATTACTGACAAATTTTTTTGGCCTGTCACTCTTTGTTTATAATTTATTTTGATGTCTCTATATCAGTTTTGACTTAGTTCCAGGTATTTTTCTTGTACTTACACTATGGGCTTTCCAGACTTCTATTGAATAGTCAAAAAGCTTAGCAAGGTCTCTTAGGCTGCTTATAACTTTTGCTGTCACCATTTATCAGCCAACCTAACATCAAATGATTATTTGTAGGCATTGCAGAGACTTATTCTGTGCATACCCAGGCCAGCTTTTAGCCAAAGCCCATGTTTTGAATCCCCATTAGCATAAGAGTGAATATTAGAGCAAGATAACTGGCCCTCAGCAAAGAAGAGTCCAAATCTGCATGACAGACACCTGGAATGCTTGTCTAAAATGTAGGTTTCTGTACTTGCCCAGATCTTATGTATATTATAGGTTGAGCATCCTTGGGAAAAGTGCTGTCTAAAATAGCATCCATATGTAAAGTCTATATTAAATCAAAATATATAAGAACAGCACCCTTTGCCAACAAAACAATTTCGATAGTCTCTTACATTTATTAAAACAAAGTCTTCTCTTTGGAAAGTTAACAGATGTGGCAAATGTGAAAACTTAACTTGCTATTAAAAAATCATAATTTTCAAACTGACTTCATCTACATCATTTCATGAAAGGAGCTTATACTCTATTAACATTGAGAAATCTTATTTCATGTCTTTAGCTTTAATACACACATAATAAATGTCTCCTGAAAATAAATTGAATGTGGAGTGCTATATGTTTGGGAAATGATTTCTCATCTTCAGATTTGCTTTTTTTCTGTATTTACAAAGTAAACATTCTGAAGACTGACATCATTCAACATTAACTTTTATTATATAGTTAATTAATTGCATTATATTTAATGAATATTTAATTATATTTTGCCAAATTATGTTTTATAAATATTTTCCCCTGATTGGAGTAAAAGTCCAATATTTTTTTAGTCTACTCTCCTACATTCATGCTTCCTAAGAGAACTTGTATTCCTGGGCGGGGGTGGGGTGAAGAAATGGGAAGGAGGAAGAATTGAAACCCAGCTCTTAATTTGTTCCATATTTGGACCCTTCTGGTGTCCTGGCATACGATGTCAGAGGCTTCTTAACCTAAACTGTACTATGAATATAATAAATGAACACATTAGGCTCTATTACTTGTGAAGCATGCAGATGACTGCAAAAAAACTGTTTTTAAAATAAACCTTGTCAAAATATAGAAGTGCCTACCCAGACACTTCTCTACCCTTATCTAAGAAAAAGGGACGGTGGCACTGTGCCAAGAAGATTTTCTACAAGGAAAACCTCATGTAATTAACATGACTCTGGCCCTTTAACTTTTAACATGCTTCCCCAATTAAGCTTTCAAGGCCTTGAACTACAATATCTGGCCACAGCTGGTAGAAATTGATTTATCCCGGAAGATCATTGGGGCTTCTGACCTTTCTGTGAGAGCATTTTATTTACCTTTTTGGATATTTGTCTCCTTTTTTGCCCTACAGGGAGGGTGAGAAAGGAATGACGTAAATATTTGCATATTCTAAGAGGACTTTCACTATTCCAGTCTCCCTCTTTTCGACACTAAATCATATAGCATTGCCTCATTCTATAAAATACTATATTTATAGTCTTTTATGTAATGTTATAAGCACTTGCAAAAGCACGTATAATGCAGGGAAAATTTAGCGTTCGCTGATCCTCTACCTATGAGAATAGCATGTGGTGGATGTTTTGCTTATCATGCCAAGACATTTGATTTCCGTCCAAATCCTCACGTAAATTACTGCTACTACTATTATTGTGACCGTTTCTGCATTTCTGCAATCATCAGTTCCACCAACTAGCAGGTAGAAATGATCAGATAGAATTCTGTATTGAAAGGCGCTGAATCCTCAGAGGCGGTCACCTTGGCACCACGACATGCGTGGCCCTCTTCATTGTCACGTTCTTCCCCCCCTTTCCTATAGAGTGTGCGGGGTTCTGTCAGAGAACGTGTCTGCTTTTCTAAGGAGTTGAAAACTAGTCTCTGCTGGCTCGGCTCCGCTTGAGAGCACCTCCCTGCACACGGCACCTCGTGTTTACAGAGGAGACTCGCCTTTGTGAGATTCCTTCCTCCTCTGTGTCCTGGAACGCGGTGGCCCCGGGGACCCGAGCCCTCTCTGGGGCTGCCTTTGCCAGCACTGCATTTTTGCCTCTGTCATTCCCCTGCCTGGGTCCCAGAGGTTGTAACCAACCACAGGTGCTACAAACTCTAAATTGGAATGGGATGCTGGATTCAAAAAGCTCATGATAATGGCACAGCTGTTTTAAATTGTGGTTAAGTGGCCGAAAACTGCCAAGAAACCCCACCCACCTTCATTACTGTCTAACCGAGAAGGACGTGTATACAGAGATTATGAGGTTTCATGTGAATCCCCCAAGCCATAAAGCAGACTTTCCTAATTGTCAGCTGGACTGTGCAGGGCTTGTTTAAAATAATTAGAGTGCAGCAGCAGCTTCAGCAGCAACCCCTTTTTTTTTTTAAACCTCAGTGCAGGTTTTTATATCAGATACTATCAGCTTCCTGCTCATTTTGACACTATCATTCTGCCAGTCGGGAAAATGGGGAAGAGGAAAGAAAAGAATTATCCCTAATGTACACAAATAATGCAGCCCCAAAGTCGGGAAGATCAGCCCCATGTGTGAGACGGGTGGAAACGATTCTGCAAACAAATCTAAACTGGGAAAGAAAAAAATATGATTCTCTCTCTCACACACACTCTCTCGCTCTCTCTTTTTTCAAGAGGGATAGCTGAAATCTTTCTTAATTACCGCTTATTCCAATGACAGAATTGTAATTTATCATTTAGTTGTAATTTGACATATGTTCACACCTTTGCCATTTCCAATTTCCTCCTTCATTCTAATTGTCTGCTTCACTCGCCTGTCATGCACTCCTCTGGGATTAATTCGAGCTGTCTGTCTGCACCAGGCTACCAGCACACTTGGGGCTGCCGAGAGCGTGACAGTGTCAATGTGCACATAGTTTATCTAAGGCATTACCCAGCCATCACACTCCTGGATTCCTCTTCCCTCACTGTTTACTGTTTATCCCACTTTGCATTTGTGACTTTCCTGTGTTTTATTAGACTCTAATTATGCTCTTGGCTGTCAGCTGTAAAGAGAGAAAACATTACATTAATTACTGTGGCGGGGGAGGTGCTGGGGATTGGTAATAAATGGACCAGTAGATGTCTCTCTCTGTCTCTAAGTTCCATGCATGATTTAAATTCTTCTTCCACTTTGGTTTGAATCCTTGATAGATGCCTATACTTGAAGAGAAACATGCAAACATTCACACTTTTATATGCCAAACCATTTTTTCCACATCTCATGTAAGACTACATAAAAAGAAAGCTTAGTTTTCAAATAACCATGGGATTTTCAAATGTTAATTGTTTAATCTATGGAGGTGTCAAAACAAGCACAAGGGTTAGTGGTGATGGTGTGGAGCATATCCAGTGATCCCTGATGCAGGTCAGCTTTTAGGAGGTAGACATTTTTTGGTGCATTGGAAACTCTTACTTTCACTTTCCAAGGCCATTTCAGCCCATTAAAATCCAGCAATAATTATGCATTAGACTTTTTTTTTTGCCTTCTTCAGAAAAAAAAAAAATCTCATTGCTTCTAGACTACCCTAAGCCATAATTATACAAGTTTTCTGCTCCCCTGATGAATAGATTTTCACTGTAGTTGAAACTTCCTGGTAATGCGAAGCGGAGGCAATATATCCTCCCTGCACCCATTTAGTCCATTAGGATGGCCGGTAATTCCTTGAATTAGTTACATCATTCCCCCATTGGCCTGAAAGAATGAATGTGACTCCCTTAAGTATCTAATTATCTATGGAGATGGACTTATATTTTGTTTTCTTGCCTTAGTATTTCCTCAGTTATGCTGCAGGTAATTGTGGGGCTGGGGATATTCCGTAGCTTAGATTTCTTTCTTTCTTTTGTAGTCCCATCAATTAAAGTTCTGCTAATTATATTTTTATAAACTTGACTCATGGCTTTCATTCTCTATATAATAAATATTGTATAATATGAGTGCATGGTCATTATTTCACATAGTCTCAGCTTATGCAATATCTATAGTTCTGCAAATATACACATTAAGTCATACCATCATTAGAGTTTTATGAAAAGCTAATCAAACATGGGTAAAGAAACTGACAGTTTATGAAATATATCTTAAGGTAAAAAATATGAAATCCAGACTTTAAAAAATGTTTCAAATAACAGATGAAAAATTCTGGCTAACCCTAACTTAACTATGTATGTACAGTATAAGCTTAAACAACTATCTAAAAACATTAACATCTTGTCTTTTTTTAAAGCAACATTTTGATGTTTCATTTTTATATTTCCATTCTCACTATAACTAGGGTAAGTCAATTCTAAAATATTAAAGTCTAAATTGAATTTTTTAATGCCATGCAGATAGAAAGTAGCAAGTTATAATAAAATTTTCAGCAACCAAGATTTTCTAATGCATTATATTTTTAGCTGAATGTATTTAAGGAGGAAAAGCCCCAAAATAAGGGAATAGAAATGAGAGGATGAAGAAAGATTAGAAGAGGAACAACTCAGAGAACAAGTGCAATTTAAAGACAAAAAAAATCATTCTACTAGAGAGCACACAATATTAAACTACACAACTAAATAATATTATAATTTTGTGATACTTGAAATTCCTTAGAATAACTTCTTTATCACTACACATGCACTCTTTATTTGGTTGAGCCTTGACCCATCCACCAAGAGGACATCAGCGCATAGGCAGGTTTGCAGGCTTGATCCACATTGTGGAACAAGCATTGCAGGAGGCAGCCAATCAATGTTCTTCTCTTACCAATGTTTCTCTCTCTCTCCCTCTCACTTCTTCTCTCTCTATTATCAATAAAAACATATTTTAAAAAAAGAAAGGAAAATAGCACAAAACCTACAGTCACACACCTATATCACCGCAACACATTTTCAACTGGCTTCTCTTCAAGTGTGGAACCCCTCTAGTGCCTGTTTGTGATCCCCTGATAAACCAAGCTTAACTATTCTTTTTATTTATTGGCCCCTTCTTAAAACTCCTTTGCTGGCTTTTGAGGTCAACCATAATTGAATCTTGTTCTAAATATGCATACCTATTTTCCCATTATTCCAGCATGAGAACATGTCACTCTCATTATCGACAGATTGACTAGTTAATTCATTTATTCACGTGTTTGTTCAACAGGTGATAATACTGAGTAGAAAGCAATGAACAGGTAGAGACAGTTTCTACTTTCATGTGACTAGCTTGTTCTTGGCACTGATTACCTAATAATGATTATTTCTGCCTCTGTGCTGTTTCTCATATTCTAAAATTTTCTCCATTGCAGGCATTCCTGCCAGCTCTGCATATCTCCTCTATTCCTGAAAGTACAGATCAATTCTGATCTTCCTAATGAAACTGTTTTCACACTGTACCAGAAAATTTAATTCTTAATTACATGTGATTTTATATCGTTTTAAGTGTTGTTGTTTTCAACTTGACTTAGTCAAGTCCCATTTCTTCTTTATCCTACAATGATTAAAGCAGTGTTTCTTACATATCTATGCATCCCAAAGATTTGCAGAGTTCTTTAATAATCCACGCATACCAAATTTCAATACCTAAGGTGTTAGGACGCTGGCTACATTTGTTTAAAAACCATCACAAGAAAATCTCATGCACTCTCCTGCCTAAGAGTCACCACCCAACCAACATTGGACACAGTACACATTGATTAACATTATCAAAGGCTTTGGGATATTTGTATGAAAGATGATAACATTTGTGCAATGTCCCATATCATCGCCTTTTATTTTTATTTTAAAATTTGGATAAAGTTGACTACAGATGACTTTAAAATTGTATTAAATGATGAGAGGAAAATTACCAAGAAATTTATTATTACTTTATACAAAGTACATTTTCATGAAAGCTAAGTTATGCAATTAAAGAATAAAAGGGGCTAAATAATATAGCTAGGAAATAAGTATCTTCATTTTAAAATGTCTTTATTAAATAAAAATATGAAGCTACTACATGGAAAATATGAGGTGAAGGAAAGAGTTATTTCTTAATGTCTTATAGTTGGAAGACTTCCTAGCAGAATATGTGGACTTATTCTGATTAATTGTGGTTGAAGTAATTTGGTGTACTTTGCAAAGTGAAGTTACAGGCATTTGAAATCATGACTAAGTGGCCAAATAAGCAATTCAATAACCCATTAAGAAGGTGTTGGTAAGGTGCTCCTGCTCTTTTGAATGGGTGTGAGTGTGAAAGGGAATTTTTAATGTGTATCAACCTAAACTATTGCGACAGAACATTAAGAGCTTACATGAAAACTGCAAGACCTAAATATAAATAGGATTTCAAGATCCTAGTGGTATAAAAAAAAATCAATCTGAAATGTATGTTGTCTTTCATTAATTTCAGTGTTTTCAGGACATAGGGGAGAAGATGTTGCTGTGTATCTCCTTTCCCTTGTCTGTGTTTAGTGGGGAAAAGGAGGAGACTATTTAGACGTATAAAGAGGAAAAAAAGCAATACTATAAATATTTTGGTTATGCTACATTAGCTTGCTGTAGATCAGCACTCTCAGCTAATAAAAAAAGTATAATATTTCAGCAAAAATTTTAAAATACAATTCCTTTGAAGCCAACAAACATTAGCCAAAAGTTGAGAGGCAATTATCTTAAAGAAAAGAGACTTTAACTGAGGTAGTTCTCATGATTTTAGATTCAACAAACAAACAAAACAGAGCCAATGTATTAGTATCAGATGTCACCACCTGCCCCCACTGCTAGCAATATGCAGAGAAAACTAAAAAAGTTTTTGGGGCAAAATAAATTTTTCTAATATGGAATCATTAAATATTATAAGGAAGGTAGGGAAGAGATATGGAAATAAATAATATGAATTAATCTGAATTGTGAATGCATAAACATAATAATAATGTATTTTGGAGAAAAAATATAAAATTAATACAGGGATAGGAAAAATAGGTTTATAGTTATAATAAAATATCTAATACAATAATTAATAATAAAAACTGTATTTTATATATTTCCAACTGTAAACCTACTCTTGCCCACCCTTGTATATCCAACATGACAATGAACAACAGGAAAGTCCAAAAATAGATAAAGGGAGTCCTAAGATTGTCTAGAAAGTAACAAATAACTAATGTACATAAAAGCCTAATTGTCTCAAAGATGTATGTTATCATTTCAGCAAACTCATTTAAAGAATAGTAAAAGAATGTGTAGTGTGTATAGTATGAAAACTAAATGATAAAAAAATTCATAACTATCAATTAACAAAAAAGTGAAAGAAAAAAGGATGAATAACAAGTAGTACAAAGAGGAAACAAAGAAGAGGTTAAAATTACCCCTCTCTCCCAACATATCAGATAAAACAACCAATTTAAATGTAATTGATACTTTTAACAAGGTTTGGAAAATGAGACTCCACAGGCTGAAACTGGCTTGCTGCCTTTTTTTAATAGGTAAGTTTTATTAGAATGCATTCACATTAATTACAGTTTCATTAATGTTATATATTGTCTCTGGCTTCTTTTAGACTGCAATAGCAGGGTTGAATAACTATGACATACATGGGAGTGGACCACGAAGTCTAAAATCTTCACTCTTGACCTTTGGCAGAAAACGTTTCCCTAGCCCTGCTCTGAAAGAAAGACTGCCAAACTAGACTTAAGGAAAAGAAAAAGAAATCATAGCACTTAGAGCTATAAATAAATAAATAAAATATAAATGTCAATATAAATGTCAATATAGTGTATGTTATTCAAATATACATGAACAAGAAGATTGAGAGTAAAAGAGAAAAAAAAAGGAAAAAAGACATATCTGGGTTGCAAATTCAAACCAGAAGAAAGCTGAAGTTATATAAATATTAGATAAAATAGACCTTATGGTAAAAAGCATTACTTAAGATAAAGAAAGATATTTCATAATAACAAAGAAGGAAAAACTCAAAGAGGAAATAGTTACAAATTTTTGTGCACCTAATTGTATAGCTTAATATGTATAAAGCCCAAACTTTATACATATAGAATAAAAAGGAAACTTTATATTAATTTTAACACCTCCATAATTAACTGACAAAATAAACATTTCTATCAGTAAGAAAGAATTAAACCACACAAATACATACTATCTAATTAATGCTTGCTATTATTTATCTATCTATCTATCTACCTATCATCTATCATCTATTTACCTTTTTTTCTAATTAATTTGCAACAGCAAACAATACATTGCTTTCAAGTGCATGTGGGAAATTTATCAAAATTTATAGTAGAGTGTATAATAAAAGCAAATTTTAAATAGCAAAGAATCAAAATAATATAAAATGTGTTTTTTCCATAGTAGAATTGGTTTATAAAATAAAAACAAACAGATAATATGAGTATCATCAAATGTTTTAAAATTGAGCAACAAATTGTCATATAATCATGGATCAAAAAATAAATAAAAAATGTAAACTGGAAAATAGTATGATTCATAATTAAAATATGAACTATTAAAACTAGTAGGAAGCAGGAACTGGAGAGCCTTATGCTAAGTGAAATAAGCCAGTCAATGAAGGAGAAACACCACATGATCTCACTCATTTGTGGATAATAAAGAACATTATAAACTGATGAACAAAAGGATAGACACAGAAGCAGTAAAGCATCAAACAGACTGTCAAATTACCGCAGGAAGGTTAAGTAGAGGTGGGGTAGATAAGAGATCAACCAAAGGACTTGTATGCATGTATATAAGCATAACCAATGAACACAAGACACTGAGGGGAATGGGATATGCCTGGGGAGGGGGGAGGGCAATGGGGAGATATGTATACATGTAACACAATAAAAAAATTAAAATATATTTAATGGAAGTATATTGCATATATTTTCCTATATCAACAAAATGGTTATATTATAAAAAATCTAGAATTAACATTCTAATATCATTCATCTCCAGATTACCAAATGGCAGATTAAACACAAAGGTAGTAGAGAGAAGGAAAAATGGCAACAACAATGGAAATTAATAATGTAGAAGAAAAACAATGCATAAAAGATGAAGAATGTCTCAATTGGGTCTGTGAAAATATCAATAAAGCTGATAAACTTGTTTAGTCTAATCAAGAGTATGTGGAGAGAACAAATTAGCCTGTCAGAAATGAAAAAGGGAATAACGCTAACACATTAAGTATAAATATTAAAATGATAAAAAGAGTAAGTTGAAAACAAGTTTTCCAAAAATATAGAAAATTTAGAAGAAATTGACACTTCCCCTTAAAAAAAAAATCCCTAAAAATATACCAAAAGACAAATGAAAAAAAAAAATCATTGGTCCTATAGCTATTAAATTATTTGGATCTCTAAATAAGAACCTTATTCTAAGAAAAGTTATAGATTGTATTTGGTTCATAGTGAATTCTGCAAATTATTTAGAAATAGTAACATAATTGTATATAAAATATTTCAGAAAAAAGGCAGAGAGAGCAATTTCAAATTAGTCTTATAAGGTCAGCATTCTTTTTTTACAATAATGGGAAAAGATTCACTAATTTCTCGTAAGTACTTAAAGAAATCCAGTGATGTATAGGGAAAAAATCATAACCCAATTGGACTTTTTCTATGAATATGAAGTTTAGTAGATAATTGTTAATCAATGCGATGCATCACATTAACAAAATAAAGGAGGATGCCGAAACCGGTTTGGCTCAGTGGATAGCGCGTAGGTCTGTGGACTGAAGGGTCCCAGGTTCAATTCCGGTCAGGGGCATGTGCCTTGGTTGCGGGCGCGTCCCCGGTGGGGGGCGTGTGGGAGGCGGCTGATGGATGTCTCTCATTGATGTTTTTGACTCTTTGTCCCTCTCCGTTCATCTCTGTAAAAAATAAATAAAATATATTTAAAAAAAAATAAAGGAGGAATAATATTATCTCAAAAGATGCAGAAAAGGACAGCTAAAACAAAAACTATTTGTAAACTAGAAATGGAAGATTCTCTCCTTTACATAAAAGGTACCTACAAAAAAAATTACTTATACTAAGATTCCCACCTGAAATCAAGAATAAAATAAATATTCCCACAACCACCACTTCAATTCAAATGTGTATGTAGTCAAGATTGTAGCCAGTGTACCATAACATGAAAGAGAGTGATATAAGATTCAAAAATAAAGAAACAAAAAATGGCTTTTCCAGATTATACAGTATGCATGTAGAAAATCTCAAAGAATCTCTTGGAATTAATCTCTAAATTTAAGATAGTCTTTGGATATAAATTGAGTAACAAAATCAATTGTATTTCTACATTCCAACCTCAAACATCTACAAAAAATGTTTTTATTTGCAATAGCATCAAATAATGTTGAGTACAAAACATCAAATTTCACAAAAGTTGTATAAAAATGTTACACAAAAAATAGAAAATATTTTTGAGATATTAAAGAAAGTGTTAAAATATTAGGAAGGAGAGGTTATATTTATAAATGAAAATACCAATTTTCTCCAAATTGATACATAGGTTAAATGTAATGCCAATTAAAATTCCAGAAGTTTTACTTTGTAGAAAGCTGTAAGATTCTAAAAATCTATATTGGAGGGCAAATAGCCAAAATAGCCAACACAAGCCTGGAGTGGTGCAAATTTTAAGACATGATACAAGATGGTAAGAATTGTTATTAAGCTACAGTAATTAAGATAATGTGGAGTATGGGTGAATGAGTGGAAATATAGACAACGAGGCCACTAACATAGACTAGGTAGTTCAAAATAGACCGAAACATATAAAGCTACTTGACTCATAACACAAGAGTATTTTAGAGCAATGGGAAAAAGATTGTCTATCAGATAAATGGTGCTTGCTCATTTGGACATCCCTTTGAAAAACAATAAATTTTAATCCTTTCTACCACCATGAAACACCCCCCACACACAAATTTTAGGTGGATTATATTATTATAAATTATTATTAATTTCTATTTCATATAAAAGGTAAAGTATAAAGCTATTAGAAACTAACCTATGGAACATATTTTTAACTTTGCTGTAGGTAAATATTTATTAAACAAAAAACAATTTTTTTAAATATATATTTTATTGATTTTTTTACAGAGAGGAAGGGAAAAGGATAGAGAGTTAGAAACATCGGTCAGCTGCCTCCTGTACACACTCCTTACTTGGTATGTGCCTGCAACCAAGGTACAAGCCCTTGACTAGAATCAAACCTAGGACCCTTCAGTCTGCAGGCCAACTCTCTATCCACTGAGCCAAACCGGTTAGGGCTAGAAAACAAATTATTTTTAACTATAAAGGAAATGATTGATAATTTAGATATATTAAAATTAAGATGTTCTCTTAATTAAAAGTTAGTATTAAGAGAGTAATAAATAAATCACAAGGTGAAAGAATATACTTTCAATATTTAAAAAAATCCCAGATAACCAAATACAAAAAAATACACTGTAAAGTACTTAAGAAAATGCAATTAAATTCACAATTAAATATGATTACACACATACCAGAATAGCTCAAGTATACTGGCAAAAATGTAGCACTATTGGAGCTCTCCTGCACTGTTGGCAGGGTTTAAATTTGTAGCATCACTCCAAAAACTATGGTGGTATCTACAAATCTGAATATTCAGATGTAGTCTGACTCAGCATTCCATTCCTAGGTGCATAACTATCAGAAATGTGCATATCTGCATCCCAATGCATTAACACAAAAACGTTCATGAATTACATTATGTGGAATAGTCAAGATGTGGGAAAAAGTGAATGACCACTCAGAATAAAATTGGGTAAATAAATTGTGCTATTTTCACAATGGAATACTCTATAGCTATGAAAATAAATAAAATATTCATGTGAGCAATATAGATGATTATCAGTGTGCTATTGTGAATGAAGAGAAGCCAGATACAAATATGTAGTATGCAATTCCATTATGTGAAAATTCAAAATAGGCAAAACTAATTCAGAGCACCATTCCCTAAATGAAAAGAATGGTTTCCTGTGATAAAATCTTTGTACAAACCAAGTAGTTTATGCTTCCCTTCCAAGCGTCTAGAATTTTGGTACATGTTAGGCAGCATATGCCTAAATAACTGGCCTCCAATGAGAACCTTGGGCTTCTGGGCTCAGGCAAGCTTTCCTGGTTGATTACATTTTATAGCTTTGGAGAAACTGAGTGCATCCTGAGTGACTCCACTGGCAGAGGACTCAGAATCTTGCACCTGAGTTTTTCTAGACTTTTGCTCTATGCACCTTTCTCCTTCGCTAATTTTGCTTTGTATCATTGTTCACATCATAGCTGTGAGAAATGGTAAATGAAGCCATTTCTCCACCTCTCATCCCTCTTGCCTTTTAACCTTATCTCCTGGCAGCTTTAATGTTAACTGTAAATTTGGAATTTACTGCTTGGGATTTAAGTAAATTTGCAATAAGAAAAATATATAATGAATGTTGGTAGACACTGGGATAATGGTTACCTTTAGATGGACAGTGTGGTTGCCACTTTTGTGATGACTCACCGATCTGTGAGTTCAATATCTTTATCTACTTTAGCCTATGCTAGGAATTGATTCTTCTCCTGCGTCTCAACTAATACCCTCTAGTGAGTGGTATTTGGTTTGGAGATGGGGCCTTTAGACATAATTAGGTTAGATGAGGTCAGGAGAGTGAGGCCCTACAGTGTTGGGATTATTCTTTATAAGAAGAGAACCAGAGGGGTTGCTCTGTCTCTCAGTTTGAGCACAGAGGAAAGATTACATAAGGACACAGCTAGAAGTTTGCCCTCTGCAAGTCAAGAAGAAAGCACTCATCAGGAATGGAATCAGTTGTCACCTGGACCTTGGACTTCCCAGTCTCCAGGACTGTGATAAGTAAATAAATGGTACTCAAGCCCCCAGTCTGGTATTATTTGATGGCAGCCTGAACTAAGATAGCCCAGAAATTTCAGGAGGATAAATACTATTACTTTGAAATTTTGTCTTTCCTGCATTTAGCATTGTGTTTGCCTAAAAGTAGGCTTGCAGGACATCCTATATAATAAAAGCCTAATATGCAAATCAACCAAATGGCAGAATGATCAGTTGCTATGATGCGCACTGACCACCAGGGGGGGCAGACTCTCAATGCAGGAGCTGCCCCTAGTCCGCAGGCCCCAGGCCAGCCACGGCAGGTGCCAGCAGGGGTCTCCTAATCGCCCTGCCGGTCACCCGGCAGAGAGAGGTGTCCATCAGCAGCAGGGTGATAGGGAGGCAGGGCTGAGGATTGGGCTGTGCCAGGCTGGCCAAGACAGGTTCCAGTGGGGGCCCCCTGATTGCCCTGCCAGTAGCCTCACAGATGGGCCCTGATCACTGGCCAGGCCTAGGGACCCTACCCATGCACGAATTTTGTGTTTTGGGACTCTAGTACTTAAATAGTTTCTTTCAACATCCCCTTCAGTGAAAGTAAAAATTTAACATCCCTTCTTTAGTTTGTCCTTCAAGAGTGAAACATCAGTCTATCAACTATATATAAAAATTACAATAAGTAACATTGGATATGCTTTTTCTAATATACCTCTTCATAGTTTCACTACATCCCCTTGGTGTCACTCTTCCCTTCACCCTTTGGCTGTTTTTCCCACTAGTTTATAACTCTTCACCCAATGATTCACCTCACCTTTCATATGAGCATTGCGACTTGGGTCAATCTGTCAGGATTTGTTTCATAACTAAAAACTAATATGTATCCCCAGCACTGTATAATGCACATTCTTCTGAGGACCAAAAGGTGTTACCTGGAATACAGGTGGTATGTAAAGATGTAAGAGTATATGATGATGGATTATTGGAAAATCCAATCCCAATTATGAGGTTTTCTATAATCTATAAAAACGTAACAACCTGTATGCTTTAGGTTTTCATTCAACAGTGGGTATAAGTTTTATATATTTCTCATATACTAGAGACCCAGTGCATGAAATTCATGCTTGGATAGGGTCCCTAGAGGCTGCCAGCAGCTGACCAGGGCCTCCCTTCGCACCTGCCTTGGCCTGGCACAACCTTCTTACCTGCTCCACCATCCTGCTGGGATTCTGCTTTCATTGGGGCCCATTGGGGCTGCAGTATCTCCACTGCTGCCCACTGCCAGCACAGTGTAGCCGATGCTCGCCATGTTCCACACCACCCCCTGGATGTGAGCGCACATCTAACTCTCAGTCAGTCAAACTCCTGCCTATAAGGACAATTTGCATATTAGCCTTTTATTATATAGGATAACTTTTATTCATTGCTTCTCTAAAATGTATACTTAGGTGTGGACTATATTTTAACTCTAATTTTAATTCTTTCAAGTACCGCCTTTCCACATTAAAAAAAAAAAAGAGAGAGAGAGAGAAACTACTCAACACAAGACATGGGTTTCATTTCGTGTGTATAAACATGCAACTTCAAGGACTTCAAAGAGTAATAATATAGTGGTTTGCATTAATGTAGCACTTTGCTTTCCAAAGAGTTTAACATACTTTATCTCCTAGTATCTGCATATACATTTTATTAGCAGATTTTTTGGTGCAGCATATAAAAACATAGAGTTTCTATTACCTATTCTTTAACATGCCCATGTTTCATTCTATTTACTTTGTCATACTTACATCTACATATGGTCAATTATATTCTATTATTTCTAAAATTACATTTCAAAACTATGTTAACACAATGCATGCCTTTCTCCTGAGTTATTTCATAATTAATTTTGTGTCTTGATTGCATGTTTCTTCTTTCTGGAATTTTTTCAAAATTGTGCTAGTCTTATTTTTAATATAAGCACCTTGTGTCTATTCTAAAGGCTTTAATGGATTGCTACCTTATTGATTACCCCAAATTCTTTATTCTCTGTCTCTAGTTAGTTTAAAATTTTTTCTTTATATTCAATCATCTTAAATTGTAGATTTCCAATATCTTGTATACCTTGATCCTCCAAACCTCTTATCCTTCAACAGTGACCTTATATAAGGTAATTTTGCATCCGTCCTTTTTTCCCCCTCTTCATATTTTGACCTTTGACAAGATTTTACCCTACAAAGTCATATCTCATTTGAGCTGCATTGACAATCCCAGCTACAAGATTGAACCTCCTCCACAATGATTTCAGTTGCTGCCTTTCAATTGTTTGGGCTTACTGTTCCATAAAGCAATTAAAACAAACAAAACAAGCAAAAAAACCTCTCCACAGATATTCTTCATCCAGTTGATAGTAGGCAAACATAATTAGTGAATAAAAGACTAAGGATTAAAGTTTTACTGTAAGGTGTGTTTCCAAGAAAATTTCTAAAATTTATTTTGCTAAAATATCATCAAAGGGTGTTAATTGATAAGCATATTATAGTCCTTCTTTACAAGTTTAGTGTATAAATTATTTCTTATATATACTAATATATTTTATAGAATATATACTATATATTATGTAATATATGCACTTTATATAATAAATACCATTATATAACTTTTATATAACTATTTTTATTCCCATGTTACACTTTATTTTCTATTCACTCTAAACCTATTATTTTTATTGATTGTTCATATTGACATTTGCATTTATTTTGTTCTCATAAATTTTAAATTTTCTCTTCCAATTTTATCATGGTGATCTGTTCTTACAGTATCTGTGAATAATGCACTTGGCATCAATGTGTGTGTGTGTGTGTGTGCGTGTGTGTGTGTGTGTGTAAATTAAGTTCTTTATGATTTTACTACACTGGTGTTAAGTTGGCCCTGTTAGGAAATTTATTGGTAATGTGCACAGTAGAAGGCTTCATTAACTTTTTAAGCCACTTTTCACATTAGATCTTATGAAGCTGGATAGAATACCTCAGTAATCTAGGAAAAGAAGTCTGGTCAGACGAGAATATTAGGAGTAATTACAGAGACATAAGGGGAAAAGGGATATAGTTGGTTTAGTAAAATGGGCCTGGAAATACCACAGATCTAGGTAGGAGCCAATCCTGTATGAGGAACAGCAGCACGGCGAGCAGCCTACACCCATTCAAAGAACAGAAGCTGCCTGAGCAGCCCAACCCGGACCGAAGAGCAGCAGCCAAATGAGCAGACCACCCACTTCCAAGGAGCAGCAGTCCTGCACAGCCCACACTGGTCCGAGGAGTAGCAGCCACACCTAACCGATAAGGAGCAGCTGGTGAGCGGCATGCCCCTATCCAAGGAGCAGCAGCCACAGGAGCAGACTGCCCACGTCTGAGAAGCAGTTTTGTGCCGCCTGCACTGGTCCGAGAAGCAACAGATGCACACAACTTGCACCTTTCCAATGAAGAAGCACCTCACCGAGATGCTGCTTGGCCTGACCCTGTCCAAGGAGCAGCAGCTGCACATGCAGTTCACTTCCATCTGAGGAGCAACAACCAAGCAAGCAGCCTGTCCCTTGTCTGAGGAGCAGCAACTGCATGAGGAGCCTGCACCCATATGAGGAGCATCAGCTGGCAAGCAACCTGCCACTATCCAAGAAGTGGCAGGCTCACAAGCAGCCTATCCCAACTGAGGAACAGCATCAGTGTGCAGCCAGCCCCATTCCATGGAGTAGTAGCCAGGTGAGCATTCCACACCTAACGATGAGCAGCAGCCACACGAGCAGCCCACCCGCCCCCCCCATCCAAGGAGCAGCAACTGTGCAAGCAGCCTTCCCCACCAGCTAGAGGATACACCACTGCTGCTAATAGCACTCACTGGAGAAGCTGGTGCCAAATGAAGAGTAGCCACATCCTGAGGAGCCACTGCCACCCAAGGAGCAGCCCCTGCACGACTCTACATCTAGATCAATCGGTGAGACCAAAAATGGGTAGACAAAGAAACCTCTAAAGGAAAGAAAAGGAAGAATCACCAGAAAAAGCAGCTAATTGAAACAGAGGCAAGCAATATCAGAGAAAACGAATTCAGAATAAGGGTCATATAGTTCATAAAGTCGATAGAGGAAAAAATCAACAATTTATGTAAGAATCAAGAAGAAATGGATGAAAAATCAATAACTTACGCAAGAATCAAGAAGAAATGAAGAGTGATATAGCTGCAACAAAAAACACAACGGGAAGTTTCAACAGTATACTAGGAAAAGCAGAGGACCGAATTAGCGAATTAGAAGACAGGGAAGCAAAACACACCCAACCTGAACTGCAATTAGAGAAAAAAATTAAAAGACAAGAGAAGAGCTTAAGGGAGCTATGGGACAACATGAAATGAAGCAACATATGAATAAAAGGGATGCCAGACAACAGGAAGAAGCACAAGGGTTAGAAAACCTATTTGAAGAAATAATGTCAGAAAACTTTTCTGATGTGGGGAAGAAAAAAGTGACACAAGCTCAGAGAGTCCCAAACAAGATGAACCCACACCAAGACACATCATAATTATGATGGCAAACATTCAGGACAAAGAGAGAACCCTAAGGGCTGTATGAGAGAGATAGAAAGTTACATATAAGGGAGCTTCCATTAGATTATCAAATGATTTCTCAAAAGAAATGCATCAAGGCAGAAGAAAATGGAATTAAATATACAAAGTGATGCAAAGCAAGGAACTGAATCCAAGAGTACTCTATCCAACAAGGCTATCATTCAAAACTGAAGGGGAAATAAGGAGCTTCACTGACATAAAAAGGCTAAGGGAATTATTCACTACCAAGCCAGTAAATCAGGAAATGCTAAAGGGACTGGTATAAAAAGAAGAAATAAAAAAAGATAAGAAAGAACACAGGCACAAAAAATAAAAATAGCTACAATTACCTTTCAATAATATCTTTAAATGTAAACAGACTAAATGCTCCAATCAAAAGACATCGAGTGAGTGAATAGATTAAAAAAACGTGATGCATACATATGCTGTCTACAAGAGATACACCTCAACAAGGGATTCACACAGACTGAAAGTGAAGAGATGAAAAAACATCTTTCAGGCAAATACAAGTGAAAAGAAAGCTGGGGTAGCAATACTTATATCTGACGAAATAGACCTCAAAGTGAAGGCCATAACAAGAGATAAGGAAGGCCATTTCATAATACTAAAGGGATTGATACAATAAGAGGATATAACCCTGGTAAACATATATGCACCCAATGCAGGAGCACCCAAATATATAAAAAAAGTCCTGGAAGATATCAAGGGAGAGATTGACAACAATACAATCATAGTAGGGGATGTTAATATACCACTGAATTCACTGGATAAATCCTCTAGACAAAAAAATCAGAAAAGAAACAGCAATCCTAAATGACTCATTAGATCAGATGGACTTAATTGGCATCTTCAGAACATTTCACCTCAAAGCCATGGAATATGCATTCTTCTCAAATGCACATGGGACATTTTCAAAAATAGACCACATATTGGGTCACAAGCAAAGTTTCCCCAAATTCAAGAAGACTGAAATTATATCAAGCATTTTCTCAGAGAACAATGGCATAATATTAGAAATAAACTACAATAAAAACAGCCCCCAAAATTAAAACACTTGGAAGCTGAATAGCATGCTATTTAACAGTGATTTGGTTACCAAAGAGATTGAAGAAGAAATTAAAAACATCCTAAAAACTAATGACAATAAAAACACAACAAGGCAAATGCTATGGGACACAATGAAAGCATTCCTGAGAGGGAAGTTTATAGCACTACAGGTCTATCTCAAAAAACAAGAAAAAATAGTAATAAATTATCTAACTCTAACTCAAAGAATTAGAAAGAGAGCAACAAGAAAAGCCCAGAGTGAGTAGAAGGAAGGAGATAATAAAGATCAGAGCAGAAATAACATATGCAAAAGATCAATGAAAGGAAGAGCTGGTTCTTTGAAAGGATAAACTAGATTGGTGAACCTCTGTCCAGGCTCACCAAGAAGCAGCGAGAGAAGACCCAAATAAACAAAATTAGAAATGAAAGGATGAAATAACAACGGGCCTCACAGAAATACAAAGGGTTATTAAAAAATACTATGAACAACTCTATTCCAACAAACTAGACAACCTGGAGGAAATGGACATATTTTTAGAAATATACAACATTCCAAAACTCAATCAGGAAGAATCTAACATTTCAATAGGCCAATAACTATGGGAGAAATTGAAGCAGTCATCAAAAACCTCCCAGCAAATAAAAGCTCAGGGCCAGACAGCTTCACAGTGAAGTCTTACCAAACATTCAAGGAAGAACTAAAACCTATCCTCTTAAGACTATTCCAAAAAATTGAAGAGGAAGGAACACTTCCAAGCTCATTTAATGAAGCTAGCATCACACTAATATCAACACCAGATAAAGACATAAAATGAAAGAGAAATACAGGCCAATCTCCCCCATGAATATAGATGCCAATATCCTCAACAAAATTCTAGCAAATTGTATATCAGAAAGATCATACACCATGACCAAGTAGGATTTATCCCAGGGATGCAAGGATGGTACAATATCCACAAATCAATAAATATGATACATCATATAAACAAATTGAGAGATAAAAACCACATAGTCATATCAATTGATGCAAAAAAGCATTGAACAAAATCCAGCATCCTTTCTTGATAAAAACTCTCAGCAAAGTGAGAATATAAGGATCATACCTCAACATCACAAAAGCCATATATAACAAACCCACAGCCAGCATCATACTCAATGGGCAAAAACTAAAACCATTTCTCCTAAGAATAGGAACAAGACAGGGATGCCAACTCTCACCACTCCTGTTCAACTTAGTACTGGAGGTACTAGCCATTGGGATCAGACAAGAAGAAGAAATAAAAGTCATCCAAATTGGAAAAGTAGAATTAAAACTGTTCTTATTT
Organism: Lasiurus cinereus; assembly: GCA_011751065.1. Classification (NCBI taxonomy): domain Eukaryota; kingdom Metazoa; phylum Chordata; class Mammalia; order Chiroptera; family Vespertilionidae; genus Lasiurus; species Lasiurus cinereus. The sequence continues at coordinate 8,128,589 of JAAGEH010002534.1, read as the reverse complement.
GCCGAGGGCATGATGCTGTACATAGAAAACCCTAAAGACTCCATCAAAAAAATTATTAGACTTAATAAATGAATTTGGCAATGTAGCAGGATACAAAATTAATGCCATACACCAATGATGAACTTACAGAAAAAGACTAAAAAAGAAATCCTATTTACCATCACACCAAAAAAAATTAAGGTACCTAGGAATAAACTTAACTAAGGAGTAAACTTAACTATGTGGTAAACTACACGACACTGAAAAACGAGATAGAGGAAGACATAAATAGATGGAAGAATATACCATGTTCATGGATCAACATCATTAAAATGTTCATACTACCCAAAGCAATCTATAGATTCAATGCACACTCCATTAAAACACCAATGGCATATTTCGCAGACCTAAAATGAACTTTCCAAAAATTCTTCTGCATAGCTGCAGCAATCCTGAGAAAGAAAAACAAAGTAGGTGGGATATCAATACCATATAGCAAGCTATATTACAAAGCAACTGTTCTCAAAACACCCTGGTACTGGCATAAGAACAGACATATAAATCAGTAGAATAGAATAGAGAACCCAGAAATCAATGCAACCACTATGCTCAATTAATATTTGACAAAGGAGGTATGAACATACAAAGGAGTCTCTTCAATAAATGATATTGGAAAAATTGGACAGATACATGCAAAAAAAAAAAAGAAACTAAACCTCCAACTTACACCATACACAAAAATGAACTCAAAATAGATACAGGACTTAAACATAAGATGGGAAACCATAGAAACACTAGAGGAATCCATAGGCAGTAAAACACTATAGGTATGCCAAAGCAATTTCTTCACTGATACTGCTCCTAGGGCAATGGAAACTAAAGATAAAATAAACAAATGGGACTACATCAAAATAAAAAGCTTTTTCACAGCAAAAGAAACCATCAACAAAACAACAAGAAAGCCCACTGCCTGGGAGAACATATTTGCCGATTGTATCACCAATCAGGGCTTAATCTCCAATATTTACAGGGAATTCATATAACTCAACAAAAGGAAGATAAACAATCCAATCAAAAAATGGGCAACTGACCTAAGTAGATATTTTTTTGAAAGAAGACAGAAGGAAGACCAAGAGGCATATGAAAACATGCTCAAAGTCACTAATCATCTGAGAGATGCAAATCAAAAAGTCAATGAGGTATCATCTCACATCTTTCAGAATAGCTATCATCAACAAATCAACAAATGACAAGTGCTACTGAGGATACAGCAATACAGGAAGCCTTGTGCATTGCTAATGGATATGGAGACTGGTGCAGCTACTGTGGAGAACTGTATGGAGTTCCTTCAAAAACTGAAAATGAATTCTCATTTGACCCAGTGATCCCACTTCTAGGAATATATCCCAAGAAACTAGAAACACCAATTAGAAAGGACATATGCATCCCTATTTCATAGCAGCACAATTTTCATACCTAAGATTTTGAAACAGCCTAATTGCCCCATCAGTAGATGAGTAAATTAGAAAACTGTGGTATATCTACATAATTGAATACTATGCTGCAGTAAAAAAAAAGGAGTCCTTACCATTTTCTTTTTTGTTAATTTTAATAAATCTTTATTGTTCAGATTATTACATCTTATATCTCTCCTCCACCTGGTTCCCACCCCACCCTCTGCCCTTACCTCCACCCCATTGTCTTCATCCATAGGTGTATGATTTTTGTCCAGTCTCTCCCCACACACCCCTCAACTCTTTCCCCCTGAGAATTATCAGTCCACTCCTAATTCTATTATATTCACCAATTTATTCTATTGATCAGGTTTTCAATTCACTTGATTTTTTGATTCAGTTGTTGATAGATATGTATTTGTTGTTCATAATTTTTACCTTTACTGTTCTCTTCTTTCTCTTGTTAAAGAATGCCTTTCAGCATTTCAAATAATGCTGGTTTGGTACTGATGAACTCCTTTAGTCTTTTTCTTATCTGTGAAGTTCTTTATCTGTCCATGAATTCTGAATAATAGCTTTGCTGAGTAGAATAATCTTGGTTGTAGGTTCTTACTATTTATCACGTTGAATATTTATTGCCACTCCCATCTGACCTGTATAGTTTCTGTTGAGAAATCAGCTGACAGTCAAATGGGTACTCCCCTGTAGATAATTAACTGTTTTTCTCTTGCTGCTTTTAATATTCTCTCTTTATCTTTTGCTCTTGGTATTTTAATTATGATGTGTCTTGATGTGGTCCTCTTTGGATTCCTTTTGTTTGGGATTCTGTGTGCTTCCTGGACTTGTAAGTCTATTTCTTTCACCAGGTAGAGGAAGTTTTCAGTCATTATTTCTTCAAATAGGTTTTCAATATCTTGCTCTCTCTCTTCTTCTGGCACCCCCATAATTCTGATATTGGTATGCTTGAAGTTGTCCCAGAGACTCCTTACACTATTTTCAGATTGTTTTATTCTTTTTTCTTTTTGCTTTTCCAGTGGAGTGTTTTTTGCTTCTTTGTATTTCAAATCTTTGACTTGATTCTTGCGATCCTCTAGTCTGCTGTTAGGTTTCTGTATAATATTTTTTATTTCAGTCAGTGTATGTTTAATTTCTAGTTGGTTCTTTTTCATCTCCTCTTGGTTTTCACAAAATTTATCTATTTTTTTCTAGGAAATTCTTAAAAAATCTTATAATCATGGTTTTGAACTCTATATCTAGTCATTTGTTTTCCTCGATTTCTTTCGTTTGTGATCTGTTCTTTAGAGTCCACATATTTTGCTGCTTCCCTGAGTTGGTAGAGTAGCTTTGTGTGCTAGGTGTCCTATGTGGCCCAGTAGCTCTGCCTCCGCAGTTACCTGAGGTGGGCACTCTTGGTGCACCCCTTTGTGAACTCTGTTTACAGTCTTGTTGTAGTTAATTCTTGATTGTTGTTGGTATCACTGGGTGGGGGTGGGGATTGACCTCCAAACCAATTGGTTGTGACAATCAGCTGTGTCTGCGTATGTGGGCTTGCCTCTAAGTCCTATGCCTTTATCGCATGTGTGTGTGTGTGCATGCACTCACATGTGAGGTTCCAGAACTCTGTCTTTCGGGTCCCCTGAGTTTCCGTGTGCTCTAGGGACCTGTATGAATCTAGGTCCCTAGGGTCTCTCCCGAAACTGGGGTTCAGTGCAATTGGACCTGGATTTCATTGTTGTTGTGCAGTTCTGTTTTCCTCTCACTAGAGGAAAACAGGCACAATCAGCAGTCAGTACTCTGTGTGTGCACTTTCGAATGCACTTTTGGGAGCCTCCAGATTTTTGTCTTTCGTGGCTCCCCTAAGTTTCCGTGCACTCCTTCCTTTTCACAACAGTTCAGACCCCCCCCCCCCCGCCGCCTATGGGTCTTTCCTGGAGCTGGGGTTCAGTGCAGTTGGGATTTTCCATCTCCCTCCCATGAAAGGAAGCCAGCCAGATCCCCCTCCACCTGTCCTCTCCACGAGCATGTCTCTGTACCTCACCTTTTTATAGCTCCTCTGAGTCTTCGTGAGTCCCTCTCTTTACTTCTAGTTGTAGAATTTTCACTCAGCCAGCTTTCCTGTGGTTCTGGATGGTGTCAGTTCTGTCTTTTAGTTGTGGTTTTGAAATTGTTTTATGAGGTAGCAGCTTAGGTGTTCGCCTATGGCACCATGCTGGTTTCTCAAGTTCTTACCATTTTCAACAACATGGTTGGAAATGGAGACCATTGTACTAAGTGAAATAGCCAGGCATAGAAAGATAAATATCATATGATCTCACTTATTTATGTAATATAATGAACAACATAAACTGATGAACAAAAATAGATTCAGAGACAGGGAAACATTGATCAGACCATTAAACCTCAGAGGGATGTTAGGGGAAGTGGGGGGAAAGGGGAGAGATCAACCAAAGGACTTGTAGATATGCATATAAGCCTAACCCATTGAAACAGACAACAGGGGGGTGAGGGCATTAGGGAGGAGATAAGGGAAGTCATGGGGAATAAGGATACATATGTAACACTGTAATCAATAAAGAAATTTTAAAAAATTATGCTATTCCTAATAATAAGTGTTTTCCTTCTTTTTCTTTTTCCCCCACACTGGCTTTTGATGTAGAGGAATATGATACATGTAATTAAAAAGAAAACAACCTATATTCTTGCATCAACTTTTTAAGATTGTTTTTACACCTTGATTATTCATTACTTTCTCTTGTTCCTGTTTTTCTAGGCAACACTAATTATTCCAGCTCTACTGATAACTAGTTGAGTACCATTAGTCACGTTCCTGATTCTTTAGTATCAGTATCCTCATTTGTAAAATGGAAATGATGCTTGTTCCATTTCACAAAGTTCCTTGAGGATGTTAAGAAGCTGATCTAGGCAAAGCACTCAGCACAGGACTTGGCCCTTAGTTAACATAGTTTCAATTTCTTTCCTACATAGAACAGAACCGCAAAATAACCCACAATCGTTACTTTTTCACACAATGGCTAACACAGTGCCTGAATTACCAGATATTAAATTTGAGTTCCATTAGGGGGTTTTATGAGAGGCATCCACAGACCATCATACTCTTAAGAACCAGATGACAAAAATGCAACATAGTCTTAGATACATGAGCTCTCCTCTGGCTTTTCCAGGCTTTGCAGTGTGACTGGAATGGAAGAGCAATTGTCATTGTGAAGATGTGGCAGCTGGAGGAGTGTTAAGAGACCTTACTCAAGGGTACTGCTATTCAAAGTGTGGCTACATTTGGTCCCAATCCATGCACTATTTGTATGATACTGAGAGTAAGCATTCAGATACTTTGATAATAATTTAATATTTCTGTGTCATTCAAGAATTTTTTACTTTTCTAGACGTTCATATTGTATTCTTAAAATATATTGTTTTTGTGTGTCTGATTAGGGGAGAAAATGTTCCTTAAGCATAGGTAGTGTGAGGAGCCCTTCTATAGGGACTGTTCTGTATATTATTGGAGATCACTGTTAGCTCTAGAAGGGGCAAACCACTTCCTTAAGAGGTAGTGAATATCAATGGAACTCTTAAAATTTTTTTAGATGCATGTGTGGATTTATCAAACCAGTATATATATATATTTTTTTTAAATATGTTTTTATTTATTTATTTATTTATTTTGATCCTCACCCGAGGATATTTTTCCATTGATTTTTTAGGGAGAGTGCAAAAGAGAGGGAAATACCGAGAGAAACTTCAATGGGAGAGAAATATTCACCCCGACCAGGGCTGAAGGCCAGGTAGGAATCTGCCACCAAAGTAAGACCCTTGACTGGAATCAAATCTTGAACTAGCTGGTGTACAGGCCCGCACTCTATCCATTGAGTCAAACTAGTTAGGTTAGTCAGTGGAAATTTTAAATGAAGATGTTTGAATGAATTTATCCCTGAATGAATGTATGCTGAACACAAGCTTTTGGTGATTTAATAAGTGCAAAAATAAGTAAAATACACATTTGTCTTTACTGCATATAAAATACCCACTAAACTTCTAGAAAGAACTGGGAAAAATTTTGTCCTGGAAACTGAGGTCCTGTATCAGGAGTTGGGAGGCATTAAGTCAATCAAATTTGGGTTAGTAATATTTCTGCTGGATCATTTGTTCCTGCCTAGGAATTTTCAGGTTAATATTATATTATTTTCTATATATGCTAATGTATGGTAGAATAATATAAGTAACAGTTGAAATGACTGTTACAGAAGAAATTTAAAACAACAACAACAAAAGAAAATAGCTGTTTGAATACTCCAACATTTCAATAAAAAATAGAGCAAAGGTTAATCTAAGCACCTCAGCAGGCCTGAAGGACAGTCTGAATAGGAGGAAAAGAGCTCTAGTTATATTTATCTGAGGATATAAACCCAATCTGAGAAAAGAAAACAAAGACCAGAATCATTTATAGCTTTGTTTTGTTTTGTGTTAATTAACTCTGTGTAAGCACACAGGAAGTGGATTGTGACTAAGGGATATTGGAAGCTTTCATAAGCTAGAGAAAGAAAATTCTGCAGAACTAAGGAACTGAGATCCTGAATCCAAAATATGCAAACCTTAAAATACTGAGATAAATCCTCTCCCATATGAGTTAGTGATGTGAGAGGAGTATATTTGTTTTTAAAGGAAAGAAAGAGAAGAAATTAATTCTGACTTGGTGGCAAGCAAGAGCTTCATTGTTTGATGATAAATAACTTAGGCCTTGAAGAATTTAAAAAGAGATGTTCAATAGACTGAGTTGAGTAGATGGGAGAGCATTCCACTTTACTGACCTCATGACCTTTTTATGTTACTTCAACTCCTGTGTTACAGTTTCCTTCCAATCATTAGAAGATAGCTAATTATTGCAGTGATTTTATAGGTGTAGTTACTGGAAGAATGGAGTATATAGTAAGAAAGTGGATATTAGTCCTGCTCATAGCCATATATCTCTAGCAAAGCACCAATGATATTTGCTATCAGATATAAGATCAAGAGAACAATGTTTTCAGCAGGACACACAAGGCCACACTTGGCTGTGTGACTTCTGCTTTTCACCAAGGACATTCCAGGTCTGTTTTGTTCTCCCTCCTGAACAAGGTTATGTAGATTTCCAGCTGCTCTACTGGTCCTCATAGTTCTAATCCTTCCTGGGTATCTACCAGCACAAACATATCCCTATAAAATCCCTCCTAATTCTTATCTGATACGCACCCAGGGTTCCTGTATGGTGCATTTTCACCTTGCTGAAGCAAGGGAAATAGACTGAACGTTTTTTGTTTGTTTGACCGCCAAGATGTTTCAGGTGGCCTTCGGTAGTATTTCACAATGGAAATCATTCACAATAGAGAATGCAATGAATATAAACACTACATTCTGTCATGGAAGAAGGACAAGAATTCTCCTATTTTCCAAATGAGAAAGAGTAAAATGGAGATAGTAAAGTCACTTTCTTCAGGACATAGAGAATCAAAGTAAGTGATAAACTTGAAGATTTACCCAATATCCAAATCTGACATTTGACATCATTTTAAAGCAATTTTGTCAAGAACCTCATTTTGAGGAGAATAATGAAAGAGATAATAAAGCCCAGAGTGGACAACAAATCCTAAAAATTGCAAAACGACACTAAACATAGGATGCCTGGCCTAGCTGTTAGTCTAGGTCTACTCTACGCATTACCTTGTTGACATTTATACCCAAATTGTCTCAACTACATTCAGCTGTGAATGACTTTACTTCCTAAAGTCAGTCTTCTCAAAATTATTCTTATAGGGCCACAGAACTGTATCGTTTAGTAGTTTATCTTCTTTTATATACAAAAGAGGAATAAAAAGCCTAGGCGGTTGGAAAGACAAAAGGTCAAGTCATCTTACTATACCATGATTTTCTGTGATAAAAAAATATTTAAATTCATTTCTGTGTTGTTGATTGCACAATGTTCTCTTCATTCACAAACCCTATCTTTCTACAACAGCAGTACATACTTCTACCAAAGAAGAACCCAAACACACAGTTTACAAAATCCTATATATACCTCAAGACTTTTAGCTTTCTCATTAGTAACATCTCACAATTTTAAGCACTGCATTTTGAGAATAGTATAACTTTTTTATGTCTTAAGTAGAACACTACCCCTTTCACCTAGCTATTCTCTCTTCAGTAAATAATGAAAAAAAATAGAGTAAATTATTTTGATTTTTACTTGATATATTTTGTAGCGTATTAAATCACTTTCACTCCAGGTTTTAAAATATTTTAGCATATTTACTAAAAAATTATTTTTACTATTTTTGCTCTTCTTTTTAAATTAAGTTGACTTTACTAAATGCATACATTTTAAATTAACCCCTTAACATTTGCTGTGTTTCACATGTTCCATAATAGTTAATCTATGAATGTTTCCTCTTTTCCTTTCTCTAGTTATATGCATGTGTAAATTGTATATGAGTTTTAAGCCTCTTTAGTGATCCTAGTAATAAAATATAATAATCTGCTAAATGAAAAACAGTACTTCTCACTCCCTGATTCTGTGTTAGGTATTAACTTTAACTCATGCAGTTATAAATAAAATCTAATGAAGTCAAATAATTTGCTCCTAAGTCTCCTATACCAATTTAATTACAATATTAATCTTTTTTTTCTTTTGGTATTTATCCTAAATTATATAGCTGTAAAGCAGGGCTGGAAAATACTTGTTAATAAGGCATGCTTTTCCCTTCCTATGATCATAGTTTGAAAAGGCTCTTTAGAAAATCCAGAATCAGCTTCCCTACCTCTCAGCAAACCTACACCCCACTCCCCAGTGCTCATAAAGATCAGCTTTTTTAGATCAGGTTTTTCTTCTGATACTTACCTTTGTATTTTTACATATGTGTTTATAGATATTAGTTTTAGGTTGGGATAATTTAGTTCTCTTAAATACCTCCTCATACATACCCATATTCTTCCCTCACCCACCATGGTGAGTTATATCATTATATGTGTTTATAACAATGCTGAATGATTAGCTCTTAAGATTATATCATTTAAATTCATAGCCAATTCATATATTTTACTATAATTTCACATTTTTCTCACTACAACATTTAGAGTTTTCTTTTGTACAATTAATATTGATCTTTGTTTGCTCAGTTTTTCATAAAAACATCACTAATACATTACCAAACTCTTGGTCTACACATAAGAAGACATTTCCTATCACTAAGTTTAAATACATTACTAATCTTTCAATTTTATTTTATTAAATATAATTTTGATTTCAGAGAGGAAAGGAGAGGGAGAGAGAAATAGAAACATCAATGATGAGAGAGAATCATTGATTAGCTGCCCCTTGCATGCCCACATGGTGGATGGAGCTCACACTTCGGGCATGTGCCTTGACTAGGAATCGAACCATGACCTCCTGTTTTATAGATCCAGACTCAAACATTGATTGAGCAATCCCAGCTGGCTCAATTTTATTTTATAATTCAGATATACTCCTCCTTAAGCCTTCTGTTCTCCTGTACATATTGGTCTTTCTAAGCCTAAAAATCACATGTCATTTTAGATCCCCTTCCTTGTGAGCCTAGAGCTTCTTTTCAATATTCTTCTCCTCAAACACTTTGATTTCTATTTTTTTATTGTATTATCAACAACACACTGGACTTACTTGTTAGACTATCTTTCAACAGTTTATTGAGAAATTTCATAAGGATGATAATTTTGAAATTTGCATGTCTGAGGAATTCTTTAATCTACATTTAGACTTGATAGATGATGGGAACTAGTTTGGAATTATTTCCCTCAGGACTGTGGAGGGATTGATTATATGACAAAGTCATGCCCTGTTTCATTTTCCTCTGAGCCTTCTTTGCAATGAGAAGAGGCCATGTGCCTGGATTAAGTGATCTTTCCAACCTGGGCCGGTACAACCTCCTAATGAATTGCCATACTCTCCCTCTTCTCTTGAATTGCACCTGATGCAGGGGGTCTATTAGAATATTCCCAGTCTCTAGATAACAGCAGAGACACTATAAGAAGGAATCTAGTTTTTGCACACTACCATTCTAGATTGAGCTGAGTTATGAGAATTAAAATTCTTGTGTGCAGCCACTGATATCTGTGACTCATCTTGACTAATATGCATATTCCATTGTTTTCTATCTCCAAGATTTGGTAGTAAGAGATCTAATGCTATTCTGATGTTTGATCTTTTGTATATGAACTTCAATTTCTGTATGGTTTTCATTTTATTCTTTGTTGCATATTTTTTATGAATCATTTCTAAACCTTCCTCTGAGTAATTAGTAGGCCACTTAACTTTGAAAATGTATGCCCCTCAGTTATTGAGCTTTTTAATTATTTGCTCTCACATTTTTGGATATATAATTAATTAGGTATTAGATTTTCTAGAATCATTTTGTTTGTTTGTTTATTCTTTCTTTCAAAATTAATATCTCTTAGATTTTTGAATTTCTTAGAAAACATCCTCACATTTATATTTCACATTTTGAACTGCCTTTATATTTCAAATTTCTCATAATTTTATTTCTGAATCTTACATTTTAAATAATTTCCTGTTTTTATTTCAGAGATTCGATATTTTATTTCTCAGTGTTTACTTTTTTTAAAAAAAACCTGTTTAATATAAAAACCAAAATTCTTACATTTTCTTAAGATCCTTGTAAGACCTTATGCTACTTGACCCTTTGATTCCTCTCTGACCTCATCTCCTACTGGATTTCCCTCGGTTCACTGCATTTCATTTTCTGTTCAGTAGTAGGAACAGTCCACACATGTTCCTATTTCAGGTTCTTTGCATTTGTCATTTTCTTTTCCCCCAGAAAGTCTTGTGACTTTTTCTATCATCTTCACTGGTTCTTTATTCAAATCTCATTTTCTCAGAGAGGCTTCTCAAAACAAATCTATTTAAATTTCATCCCCCTCCCCAATCCCATCCCATACCTTTCCTGTTTCCCATACTCTGCTTTATTTTTCTCCATTTTTTTTACTTATTATCTTATTCATTGTTTTTATTGTTCACAGTAGAATGCAAGCTCTATTAGGGTGATTTTATTTTATTTTATTTATTTTATTATTTTATTGTTTTACTCCTAGATCTCCAGTTCAAAGAACTTTCTTGGAAAATACTGGTGTTTATTAAATATTTTGGAGTGGATATTGGAATCACATTTGTATCCTATGAACAGTAAAAAAGCTTAAGTAAAAACATAAAAAATTATTTTACTATAAAACCAAAACCTTTAGGGAGAGCACTCAGTCTGTTATGAAGTATGCAACTGGATAACTGATTTTTAATAGATATATTAAGTGAGCCCATGATTTGAATATATACAGAGAAATGATGTGAAATATCCCTATGCAGTCAATTCATGATTTCTTCTCTTGAAATAATTTGTTTCATGCATAACTACCAGGTTGGTTTAAGTTAAGGTTCATAAAACAGAATCTTAAATAAGAATGGCTTAAATAAGATAAATGTTTATTCCTCTCTCATGTGATAATTCTGTAGATTGTTACAGCACTGGGATGATGGTTCTATGGGCATTGGGAACCTGCATGCTCTCCACCTCACTGCTTCACTATCTTGGTTCAAGACAGTGTTGACGCTTTAGCTATTAAATTTGTGTTTCAAAAATAATTTGAAATCCAAAAAGGAATAAAAGGAATATTCTTCTTCCATTCCTATAAGAAGACTTCTTGGATGTTCCACATCACATATCCATTTATTCCTCAGTGATAAGACTCACATGATCAAACAGTTGAAAGGGAAGTTGGTCCTTTACTTGCATTGTAATATGCCTAGCTAAAATCAAATTTATTTTAATTTGTAAGAAAGGGGTATTTGATAGGCATCCAGGAGTTTCTGACACTACCTTTTTATATCACTGCCCCTACTCTTTCAAGTTTGTGTCACTCACTACCCACTCTTATAGTGTCCCTTTATGAAGATTTATGTCCCATTTATTGTTTTACTAGGAAATACTAATTTTAGAAAAGACCATTCTCCTGGACTCGTGTTTCCATATGGAGCAGCCTCTCCACATGGCCTCTCTTCACACCATTCCCACTCTTTGGGGAAGAAATAAATTGCTAAGTGGTGGTTGGCAAGAGTTTGACATTCATTGTCCACATTTTCTTTTCCTTTTTTTTTTGACTGAGCAAATCTAAAATGAAACTGAAAACCCTGGAGATTTGTCTCTTTCCCCCCCCTCTCTGCCTGAGACCAATATGAGGAAAGGATCCTGGGTGGGCCTGTTCTTTAGGCCATTGCAGGGCTATTCCAAGGTGTCTATTGGAGATGCAATTAATGCAAAGGAAACATTTGCAAACACATTTGCACATGCATTTAAAGCCACACCCTTTGAACAGTTTTTGTTTTGTTTTAAACTAAAGCTGATATTTTGACCTTTTGCTTCTGAATTCTTTTCCAATCTTAAAGTTCAGGGCAGGAATTAGCACATAATGTATTAATTCTCTAATTTTCCATCATCTTGGAGGTTATTTGTAGGGACTCCGGAAACGATAGCCCTGTAAGAATCAGGCAAAGAGCACAGTGAAAGAAGCAGCTTCTTGAAAGAAGAAAAACAGGAGTCTTATTTATGTAAGGGGGGAAGCAGTTTCTCAGCTCTATTAACAATTGCCAGGAATTCTGAATACAGTCGTGAGATTTTTATTGAGGAAATGCGAGGAATGTAGATTTTCATATTAAATCGCCTGTTTTTAAAATATTGGCTAAATTTTAACAAAAAAAATACCATGTGAACCAAACAAAACCTGTCTACAAATCCCTGAGCTGCCAGTATACTCTAATACCCTATTATTGTCTAAAATTCCCAGTGTATTCATTCTAGCAGGTCAGATTATTCTTCAAGGTTAAAGGGGTTCACATAATTGTGACTGCACACCTTAGATGAAAATAAAATATGGCTTTAGGAAGAAAGGTCCTTAGCAACATGAAAATATCCTTGGTTAAAAGGAAAGGCTACTCAGTTGCAGTCTGTTAATGATGCACACTAGTTGTTTGTTTGGAAGTTTAGTGACTGAATTTTATAAGATTAAAAATGAGAAAATGTTAATTGTTACAGAGTCAAAAGCTCACTTATTGTGGATAGTCAGGAAGCAGAGAAGAGGTGATAAGACTGTTTTTACTGATGAAGCAGCCAGCCTGTTTCAGAGGAATAGTAGGACTTTAAAAATAGAAACTAGCTGAGTGTCATAGGGAATATTGCTAAGACTCTACTGTTCATAGGAGCAAAAAGGGGGATTTTTGGCTTTCTCTCGCTCTCTATTTCTTTTCTCTAATGGAGAAAGTATATTTCCCAAGAGTCAACGCATATTTTTAAAAATTCACCACATATTCATGCATCAATGTCTTATTTTTTTCAGCTCCAGGACACAAGGCTAGGTTTATTTTTATTTTATTTTTTTTAGATAATGGAGGTCAGGGATAAGTCATAGAGGTTGCAGCTTTATTTTGGGAGGAATAATTGCATTTCAGGTAACAAAGGTAATTTCAGTTAAGAAAGTATGCAAATCATGGTTTTATATAAAATTTGGAACATCAATTTTACTTTACTTCTCTCTTTTTCTTTACACTTTATAATATATCACAACCTTGAAATGTAGAAGTTTTAAAAATATATATGTGAGAATTAATCTATGGAGTGTGTAAGTTGGTAGAATTTTAATCATTTTAGCTTGTATTGTATAGGAAACTATTATTCTAAAACCAAACATTTATCAATATTTAGTAAGTCAAGTCCATTATATCATTGCTAACATATTTCAAAAAGCTTTCAATTAATACAATGTGACCAAATGGTAAAAATGGCAACAAATATATACTATTTCATTTGTTTCTATTTTATTAATGAGTTCTTAACTTTCAATTATTTTTATTTCTAAGGCATAGAAACAATTAAGTCTCCTAATATCTCTTAAGATTTTCTGCTATTTGGTTCTGTGTGTCACCTAAACAACTAAATAATAAGGCACTTAATAACTCAAAAGCTTGAATTAAAACATAAAGAACTTTAATCTTGTTTTGGGTGGGATATTTTATGCATATTGACAAAATTATTGCACCCTGTGCTGTACTAATAAGATAGTAAGGTATAATACTGCATACCCTTTCAACATAGCTTCTGAAATTTGTTGGGCATTTTTATTTTTTTAAGTATGTTTTTATTGATTGCAGAGAGGAAGAGGGAGAGAGAGGGAGGGAGAGAGATAGATAGAGAGAGAGAGAGAGAGAGAGAGAAACATCAATGATGAGAAAGAATCATTGATTGGCTGACTCCTGTACGTAGGCCACTGGGGATTGAGCCCACAATCTGGGCATGTGTCCTGACTGGGAATTGAACCATGACCTCCCATTTCATAGGAGGACACTCAACCATTGAGCCATGCCAGTTGGGCTGTTTGGCATTTATAAGCAGGGAGTCAGTCATTTATATACTGGGTCAGTCCTTATTCCCAGCAGATGGGACTGTCACATTCAGTAGCTCCCAAGAGATTTACAGAAGATGACCTATTTAATTCATCCTGTTTATTTGAGATTTTTCAGGAATTAAGCCTATCTACACTAAAAAAAAGAGAAACATGCAAATTAACCCCATGGCAGCCTGCTCACCCCCAACTGCCCCTCCCCCCCCCCCTGCTGGGCTGCTCACTTCAAACCTTTTTATTTTTTCAATTTTGTAATTTATTTCTAGTTTCATACAATCGTGGTTGGAGAATATGCTTGAAATGATTTCAATCTTTTAAAATTTATTGAATTTTGTTTTGCCAACATGTGTTCTATCCTGGTAAATATTTCATGTGTACTTGAAAAGAATGTATATTCTGTATTTTGGGGGTGATGCTCTGAAAATATTAATTAAATTCATGTGGTCCAATGTGTCATTTACAGCCACTGTTTTCTGTTGATTTTCTGTCTAGAAGATCTCTATCCAGTATTGTCAGGGGGGTGTTCAACTCCCCTATTATGACTGCATTACTATCAATCTCTCCTTTATGACCAACAATATATGCATTATATATTTAGGTGCCGCTATGTTGGGTATATAAATGTTTTAAGGGTATGTCCTTTTGTTGAACTGATTCTTTTTTCATTATGTAATAGCCTTCATTGTTTTTTTTTAATTATGCTATATTTTTAATCATTTTAATATTGAAATGGTTACACAGTTCACACAAATGAAAGGTATGTTCTGTTGAGATATGGCCTTAATTCTCATGAGCTTTGTTTGTACTTTATTTATTTATTTATTTATTTATTTATTATTTATTTTTGACTATCATTTTTTTTATTAATTTTTAAACATATCTCCCCATTGCCTCCCCTCCCTCCCAGGCATACCCCAAAACCCCAGTGTCTATGTTCATTGGTTATGATTATATGCATGCATACAAGTCCTTTGATTGATCTCTTATCTACCTCACCTAACTTTAATCTTCCTGCTGTAATTTCACAGTCTGTTTGAAGCTTTACTGTCTCTGTATCTATCCTTTTGTTCATCAGTTTATAATGTTTTTTATTATCCCCCAATGAGTGCGATCATGTGATGCTTCTCCTTCATTGACTGGCTTATTTCACTAAGCATAAGGCTCTCCAATTCCAACCAGGTTGCTGCAAATGGTAAGAATTCCTTCTTTTTAATAGCAGCATAGAATTCCATTGTGTAGATGTACCACCTTTTTCTGATCCACTCATCTGCTGACGGGCACCTAGGCTGTTTCCAAATTGTGGCTATTGTAAATTGTGCTGCTATGAACATAGGGGTGCATAAATCCTTTCTGATTGGTGTTTGTAATTTCTTAGGATAAATTCCTAAGAGTGGTATTACAGGGTCAAATGGGAGATCCATTTTTAGTTTTTTGAAGAAACTCCATACTGTTCTCCACAGTGGCTGCACCAGTCTGCATTCCCACCAACAGTGCACAAGGGTTCCTTTTTCTCTGCATCATCCCCAACACTTGTCGTTTGTTGATTTGTTGATGATTGCCATTCTGACAGGTGTAAGATGGTATCGCATTGTCGTTTTGATTTGCATCTCTCGGATGATTAATGACTTTGAACATGTTTTCATGTGTCTCTTGGCCTTCCTTCTGTCGTCTTTTGAAAAGGTTCTATTTAGGTCCGTTGCCCATTTTTTTATTGGATCGTTTATCTTCCTTTTATTAAGTTGTATAAGTTGGCTGTAGATTTTGGAGATTAAACCTTTATCAGTGATAACATTTGCAAATATGTTCTCCCATACAGTGATCTTTCTTATTGTTTTGTTGATGGTTTCTTTTGCTGTATAAAGCTTTTTATTTTGATGTAGTCCAGTTTGTTTATTTTTTCTTTAGCTTCCATTGCCTTTGGAGCAGTATCAGTGAAGAAGTTCTTTCGGCATATATCTGAGATTGTGCTGCCTGTGGATTCCTCTAGTATTTTTATGGTTTCCCTTCTAATATTTAAGTCCTGTATCCATTTTGAGTTTATTTTTGTATTTGGTGTAAGTTGGTGGTCCAGTTTCAATTTTTTGCATGTATCTGTCCAATTTTCCCAACACCATTTATTGAAGAGGCTATCTTGGTTCCATTGAATGTTCATGCCTCCTTTGTCAAATATTAGTTGAGCATAGTGGTTTGGGTGGATATCTGGGTTCTCTATTCTATTCCATTGGTCTATATGTCTGTTCTTCTGCCAGTACCAGGCTGTTTTGAGAACAGTTGCTTTGTAGTATAGCTTAAAGTCTGGTATTGAGATCCCACCTACTTTATTCTTCCTTCTCAGAATTGCTGTAGCTATCAGTGGTCTTATTTTGTTCCAGATGAATCTATGAAGAATTCTTTCTAGGTCTGTGAAATATGTCGTTGGTATTTTAATGGGTAGTGCGTTGAATCTGTAGATTGCTTTGGGTAGTATGGACATTTTTATGATGTTGATTCTCCCAATCCATGAGCATGGTATGCTCTTCCATCTGTTAACATCTTCCTCTATCTCTTTTTTCAGTGTCCTGTAGTTTTCTGCATAAAGGTCTTTTACCTCTTTAGTTAGGTTTATTCCTAGGTATCTTAATTTTTTTGGTGCGATGGTAAATGGGATTGCTTTTTTAGTTTCTCTTTCTATAATTTCATTGTTAGTATATAGAAATGCCACAGACTTCTTAGCATTAATTTTGTATCCTGCTACATTGCCAAATTCATTAATTAAGTCAATTAGTTTTGGAATGGAATCCTTTGGGTTTTTTATGTACAATATCATGTCATCTGCAAATAAGGACAGCTTTACTTCTTCTTTTCCAATTTGGATGCCTTTTATTTCTTCTTCTTGTCTAATTGCAATGGCGAATACTTCCAGTACTATGTCGAACAGAAGAGGTGAGAGTGGGCATCCTTGTCTTGTTCCTGTTCTTAGGGGAAATGGTTTTAGTTTTTGCCCAGTGAGTATGATATTAGCTGTGGGTTTATCATATATGGCTTTTATGATGTTGAGGTATGGTCCTTCTATTCCCACTTTGCTGAGAGTTTTTATCAAGAAAGGGTGTTGGATTTTGTCAAATGCTTTTTCTGCATCAATTGATATGACTGTGATTTTTATCTCTCAATTTGTTTATGTGATGTATCACATTTATTGATTTGCAGATATTGTACCATCCCTGCATTCCTGGGATGAATCCTGCTTGGTCATGGTGTATGATCTTTCTGATGTACTGCGGATCCGGTTTGCTAGAATTTTGTTGAGGATTTTGGCATCTATGTTCATGAGAGATATTGGCCCTATAATTCTCTTTCATTGTGTTGTCTTTATCTGGTTTTGGTATTAGGGTGATGCTGGCTTCATAGAAGGTGTTTGGAAGTGTTCTTTCTTCTTGAATGTTTTTGAATAGTCTGAGGAGGATAGGTTTTAATTCTTCCTTGAATGCTTGGTAAAACTCTCCTGTGTAGCCATCTGGACCCGAGCTTTTATTTGCTGAAAGCTTTTTGATTACTGCTTCAATTTCTTCCATAGTTATTGGACTATTGAGATGTTTGGTTTCCTCCTCATTGAGTTTTGGAAGGTTATATTTTTCTAGGAAAATGCCCATTTCTTGCAGGTTGTCCAATTTGTTGGAATAGAGTTGTTCATAGTATTTTTTAACAATCCTTTGTATTTCCACAGGGTCTGTTGTTATTTCTCCTCTTTCATTTCTGATTTTGTTTATTTGGGTCTTCTCTCTTTGCTTCTTGGTGAGCCTGGCTAGGGGTCCATCAATCTTGTTTATCCTTTCAAAGAACCAGCTCTTGGTTTTGTTGATCTTTTGAATTGTTTCTTTGGTCTCCAAGTTGTTTATCTCCGCCCTGATCTTCACTATTTCCTTCCTTCTGAGTACACTGGGCTTTTCTTGTTGCTCTTTTATTATTTTCTTTGTTTTGATATCTATTTTGTCTGATACAAGTATTGCTCTCTCAGCTTTCTGTTTGTTTCTATTTGCAACTAAATAAATATTTTCTATCCCTTTCCTTTCAGACTGTGTGTCTTTCATTCTTTAGCCAGTGTTTTGTAGACAGCATATATATGAGTCTTGTTTAATTATCCATTCAGCTACTCTGTCTTTTGATTGAAGCATTTAATCCATTTATACTTAAAGTGATTATTGGATAAGTTGCTGTTATTTAATCCACCAAGTTTTGGAGTAACTTATTATATAGCAATAAATATTTAATACAATAGTTTTCATTTATGTAATTACCACTATAACATGTGTATATTGAAATAAACATTATTTTTTATTATTTTTATAATGTTACATCAATTTACAAATAATATTTTTAACTAAATTATCAACTTAGTGATCTGATAATGGAGATCTGATTATATATAATAGTAGAAATGAAACATTCATCCAATACACACAATAATATAACAGTAATATTTTGCATGATACAATGTTTAAAGTAAAATTTAGCCAAACTAAAAAAAAATAAATTTATATTTAATGGAAATAATTTTACATTACTTCAATTTTTTATTTAAATTTGAATTAATTAAAATTAACATTTCAGTTGATTAGTCTTGTGGTCTATATTTCAAGTGGTCAATCACTGCATGTGGGTAGTGATTGATATCATTTCTTTTTATGATCACAGAGCAAAGCAAATATAGGTTTAGAGACTGAAATCACATGTATTTTTTTCAGTTCCATATTAAACTGCATGAATTCAGCCAGCTACTACTCAATTGTATATATTTGCATGATGGTAAACTACAGCCTCTGCCACATGTATTAAAATAGAATTGAAAATTTTTCTCAAATGCAAAACAGCAAACTGGTCAAAAAGAGGTACAAAGACAATGATGAACAGATAAAATTTCAAGAACTTTTCTGTTTGGGAAGAACATATGCAGGTGTTATAGCTCTCACAAAGGCTAATATTCCATGGCAAAAAGACAATTTGTCTTATTCCTCATGTTCTACACTGCCCTTTCTGAGTAAGAATTTCTTGCACAGGTTATATGTCTCTCTTGTTCAGGTCGGGCTTTGTAGTGCTTATGGCATTAATTTAATAGTAAGAGAACATGCTAGAATTCTCTAATGCTATTCACCTCTAGAAAAAAGGCGATATATCACAGTGTAGTGCTTTTATAGTACTGTTTCATTTGGTCAGATAATCATTGTTTAAATTACATGTTGACACTTTATATGAAAGCCCTCCATGGACTCTGTTTGGGTCATAGTCACTTGAAAAATATGAAGTTAAAAGTTGCACAATTATTTAACAATTTTAGAACACAGATATTTTCTTTCAGTTAGCCATTCAGATTTTAATCAAAGTTGAATCAACATTTATTTTTTAATTTTAGGTACACAGATATAGGCGACATTCTCTGTCTAGGGAAACAAATCAATATAATATTGAATATACATTATGACACAGCAGGGCAAAAATGTGAATTACTTTTATTTAATTGAACTGAATATGCTCATTAAATCTTTCATTGTTGCTCAATATTTAGGAATTCAAGGTTTAAACTTAGTCATTGTCCAGTTGGAAAAAAAAACACAGTCTTTTGTTTCAGACAATTAAGGGTTTTCTTTCTTCTTTCCTCCTGGCTTCCCAGCTGTCATCTATACATGGGATGATTGACAAGTTTCATTAAAACTTGGGTCAGTTATCTCTGCCCACTCTCACTGTTAAATCCTTCCTGCCTCCCTGATCTGTAAATGGTCTTTTTCCAGCTCAGAGGTTTTTGTTGGAATTTGCTATCAATGTCTTCAGCCCCTCACAGAGTCTCCATGTGCAAGGAGCACACTATGCCTTCCTTCTCTTGAAACCACATCCCATCTTATCTCTTTTACCAGCTCTTCCAGCACTCCTTACTACTTCATAATACCTTTTTAAAAATTCCAGATATTTACTAAATTCAAGCATGTTTAAGACATTTCTGCATCTAATATATTGTGCTATTAATTTTACTCTACTCTTGTCCACTCAATTTTGGTAAATGACAACTGCAAAGCACTTCTTCCCAGTGTTCCAAACCAGATGAGTATCACAAGCCCTCTCTGTTTTCCCCTTCAACTTATTTGAGATTTCTATCATCTTACTCTTCTCCTGGACCTTAGATTTGTTGGTATGAAAGCACTAGAACCTTTCTCCGTGACTTCAGCAATGTTCTAACTCTAGCCTTCCTTCTACATATGTATCCCTAATAGGACATGGGCCTTTTTCTTTTCCAGATTTCAGTCTGCTTTCTAGAAATAATCTCTGTTCTATGCTCTCTATATCTTCTATCTGATAAAATAAACATAATTGATCTAATGGGTTGAGAGTCTCAGGATAAATAAGCAATGTGATAATGTGAAGAAATAAAATGGAAAAAACAGCCCAAGTAAAACAAAACATTTGTACTTGTTTAGAAGTTGAAGTCCACCTATGAGAATGGATATTCTTTGCAAAAATGAGATGATTTCAAAGGTGGGAAGGTGTAGCTGTAACAGACAACATCTGGAGAAGGGCATAGTTGGATGCGTGTCAAGATGTCATTAGAGTGACCAGGCTGAGGACAATATGAGGACTTGTCTGAAGCCTCTGGGAGGAAAGACTTGACTTTTCTATAAAGAGACAAGAGGACTTTCATTACAGTAGCCAAGAGAAAAGCTGAGATTTTTTTTCAGGACAAGAAAGACATGTCAAATAGAGACCAGTGACTATATCCCTTCTCCTGGGCCACAAAAATACATAAGCCATCCAAGAACTTCATCCTTGATGATAACAGCAGGAGGT
Organism: Lasiurus cinereus; assembly: GCA_011751065.1. Taxonomy (NCBI): domain Eukaryota; kingdom Metazoa; phylum Chordata; class Mammalia; order Chiroptera; family Vespertilionidae; genus Lasiurus; species Lasiurus cinereus. The sequence continues at coordinate 8,107,860 of JAAGEH010002534.1, read as the reverse complement.
CTGGGAATAAAGAACACTGAATGCAATCATTATAATAAGAGACTTTCTTTTTGTTTGTTTGTTTTGTTTTGTTTTGTTTTTGTCTTTCTCGGACCCAATTTTAAAACAAACAAACAAAAAAAAAAAGCTAAAGTACCTCTTTCAAGGCAGATTTAGTTGTGCCATCCTAGCTCCCATCAAATGAAATGGAGGTTATAAAATTTTTGTGATGACTTATACACTGTAATGTAATAATTACATGATGTAAAATCTCGTACATGCATTTACACATATTTAAAGCACTCCAAGATTGTTATATTTACATAAACTCTGAGGATGCTACGAAGGTAATCCCTACATGATGTCATAGAAACACAGAGCTGGAGGCACCCATGGAGATCAGCTTTACTATAGCTCCCAGCTTTCCCCTTTTCCCCCAATGGATCCCATAATTTAAGATAAATATTTTAAATGAGTAATAGAAGTTGTAGACTTGACCCAAGCAAATTTACACTAAAAATAGATAATCAGGATTGTGGTGTTTTGGAGAGATCCAGAATTCTTGGTTTAGAATCACTCCTCTGAGAGCTTGCTTCCACTGAGTTCTCTCATTTGAACTGACCTCTCCTTGCTAGCCCCATCTCTGATTTACAGTGAACCATATTTGGATCTAGGCCTCTTTTCCTAGTTGTTGTAGTTGTTTTTTTTCTCTCCAAAAGTCACTCACATAAGCGTCTGTGTACATAATAGAGTTTGTTGAAAGTTTGCAGATGGCCTTTCATCATAAAAATTCATATTCCTTAGTATTAAATAGCACATAGCTTTTTTCTTAAACATTCTTTGGACATGAATCACTGCTAATTTCTCATAGACAAATTTTCTCTACAGACTCTCACTACATATTTTGTTATTTAGTTCTCATTCTCTCTCTTCACTTTTCAATTTTTGTTTCCATTGGTGCATTGTTTCTATTGTGAATTCATGTTATTCATGATATAATTTTATAGGTTCCCTGAGTTTTAAATGTCCCAAGATGATATATTTATGGTTAGTGCTGAGTGGCCATCAACGCATAACCATTTTTAAATTATATCTTAAATGGGCTTTCCCAGGTCATGGGATGTGTGATAATTTGGAACCCACCTTCCTAATTCTGAAAAGACATATTCTTTTTATGCACTCAAATGTAAGGTTAAGTTAGTCAATATCCCTTGCATCTATTTTTCCAGGCAGGAAATTTTCTGATCTGCCCTTTCACTTTCAATATTTTTGTATTTTTATGGCATGTTTAACCCAACTCCTCACCATACATTGGTACAAGGCTATGCATCCTTTTCCATGTGTGTCTTTAAAAACCAAGTCTCCGAATAATAGGAATGCATAAATTTCATTAGGATCTCTCATTAGCACCTGCTTTTATATATGGATTCCGGCTTTCATTTCAGCTTAATCTCAGTAGAATTTTTTTTTTTTTTGCCAACTCAGGCATGGATTTAAGAAAACTAAAATTAAATATTTCAGTCAATTTTATTTTATATGTAACATTTTGTAGCATTTTATAAATTCCTGGTGCATACCAATCCCCCATTTCTTCTCTTACTTACTACTGATTTCTATTAATTTCATAGGCAGAGCCACTCAGTCTTCATTTTTGCAGGAGATCATTTTGTGAATATTTCTTCAGATTCTTACTTTCTTTATACAAAAAGCCTAACAAAGTAACACTTTAAAATAAAGGCAATTTTGGCTCTAAAATCAATGTCTATCTATGACATCTATTAAAATATTAGTTTTTCATGCCACCGCATTGTGTTTTTTTAAAGATTCATCTATAATTGACACTGACAAGTAGTAATAATTTTGTTGTTTTGGTATTTTATTTGAAAGAATTTTAAGAAAGTATTTTTTAATGGATCATACCTCAGCTAGGCCTTACTTTATTTCATTTTCCTATGTCAGAGTCACTAAACCTTGCTGAGGCATATATCCAGCTGTCAAAACCAGTACTGATCAAACTGTGGGCTGTGGACTGATGTTGTTCCATAGTACAGAAACAGTGTTAAGAAACTTCTACAATTTGACATTGCAGAGCTATCAAAACATGTAGTAAGTAAACTAGCTGAATGGAGCAGGTAATGGACTAGTTGTGCTGATGGCCAACTCAAGTGATGACTTGTGTTTAATGAAAATTGTGTGACAGGTGTGCAGAGAGGACATTGACTTCAGTCCATCCACAATGGAGGTGTGAGATAACAATGGGTCCTTTGTAACAAAGAGTTTGAGAAGGATTGGTCTAAATAATAATGTATATTTTATACCTTGAAATCAATTTAAGTAGTTGTTTCAGTTATTTAGAATGTATTACAATAAGGCTTAGTTTAGATTTTGTTTTCTGAGAAGCCAGTGTCTTGAATCTGAAATTGTATACCTAAACCCCTTCCATGCATACCACAGGTAACATGAAAGAATGAGCAAATACTCAAGTTATAAACATAAATGTGTTGTTTTGTGGAGAATAAACTCAAAGTACCTGCACCATCATGAGTTAGTAATAGGTGCTATTACACTAAACAAAGATAGCATAGTATGTTACTGTTCAAAAGGCGGTATGGTTTGGAATTTGAGAATCCAAACTCTGAAACAAAAATACTAGTAAATCCTTTATTTCAATTCCAAGCTCTACCACTTAGTATCTGTGTGATGTTGGGGAAGTTACTTAAACTTTCTGAGCCTCCCTTCTCTTATCTGCAAAATGGGGATCATGGTAAAGGTGCCAGATCATAAAATTGTTTGGAAAAGAAAACTCAGTAAAGTCATCTTTGTTACTATTTCATACACTTAGAACAGAGAATAATGTTATAGTAAGCCACATGTCTAAACAGCATACACATTTTTTGAGCTTTAATAATAGATGAGAAAAAAATGCAAGTATGAAACTTTGAACTGTGTATTTTTACTCTTCTTTTAATTTTTCTAACAGAAAAGTGTTTTTTTTTCCTGGCTCCTAAATCTTCTCCAAAAAGATCTCTATATCTTTGTTGACCCCTGTTTCAAACATTCTCTCTTATCATCAGTCTTTATACAGCAAACATGTATTAAGTGCCTTCTAAGTGCCAGGCAGTGTTATTGGCTCTTGGCAGAAAGAGAAAAATCAAATAGCATTTATTTTTTCAAGGAATTCACAATTTAGTTTGGGCTATCACATATGTAATAAAAGATGGTATTGTAAATGTTATAGTAAATACATGAATGTGGTGTAGCGGTAGATCTAAAAAGAGAAGTCTCAGAATTCTATGTGGGGGGTTATAAAATATTCTGTAAATTAAGTATTATTTCAGCTGATCATAAAAAATAGATGTGTTTTCCAAGAGAACTGGGCAAAAGGCAATGTGGTGAGGTAGAACTAATATAAACAGGAATAATTCCATACAGGCACATAGAGAACACTTTTATTTTTAGAAGAGGAGGTTGGTGGAAAAACAAGAAGACAAAACCCTTACAATTAGTTCCAAAACCCTGCCAACATGCCACCCCTAATTTTTACAAATCAAGAGCAAGAATCCCATGGCATTTTTATTTTCAAGACATTTATTTTTCAGAAAATCTTTGATTCTCTCTATTTTATTTCTTTTACTTTGCTGGGGCCAAACAAACAATCAAGAAAAAAAATCATAATCAATTTATTAATGTTACACAGTAAAAATAAGCAGGTCACTTGCTTGGAGTAGAAAAGCAAAGGGAAGAAACATCCTAGCAGAGGAAAGCCAGTAACTGCTGAGCAAGAATGCCGGGTCAGGGAGTCTCAGAACAAGGGCTGGGCCATGCTTAGTATAGAAGGCAGCCCTGGAATGTGATGAGGCAGAAGGAAATTTGTGCACTCAGTTAAGTGACAGGAAACTCCCAAACTTCAGAAATAGTCCTTAGTTAAAACAGTACTCCTGCAGCAAATTAGATATTGAATATATTTAAATCTACTACTGTTTTCTACAGCTTAGTTCTGATTCTTTGAATGTCTTTTCAAGAAAGATAGGAATGATATAGGCTAGAATTTCCCCATTCATTTTGCTCTTTTTTTCTAAAATTTCAGTCACTTAAAGAATTATCCCAACAGTCCCAATTTATAATGGTTTGATGAGATGACTTTTTGACTTTACAATGGTGCAAAAGCGATATATACAATTAGTAGAAACTACAATTCAAATTTTGAATTTTGGTCTTTTTCAAAGTAAACAATGATACTCTACAGTGTATGTATTGCATTAGACATTTATGCCCAATTGTAGGCTAATGTTAGTGTTCTGCTAAGCTATGATGTTCAACTTATAAGCTTATTGTAACTGAACTCCATGGTAAATTGAGAAGCATCTGTGTACAATGATACTTCTATTTCTAACCTATATTGTTAAGGCTAAGGGAAAAAAGGCAGAGCTTGTTTACATAAATGAACTAGTTGTTACCATTCCTACGTGTACATTTATTAACATTAATTCACCTTTATATTTAACCTACTCATGTAAACGCACACAGATGCTTATAAATGTACTTCAACACATAGAAAAAATAATATTTTAGATCAATTCAACTAATATACTAAAACTGAGTACCTAATTTCTATATTTGCCAGGAAGTTGGAAAGAAAGGGAGGGGAGTATTACATATTTCAGCTTTAATTTGTGAAAAATTTATCTGCCTGTAGTAAGTCACAGTGGAGAATAGAAAAGAATCCCTCTATGAAAACTGGGTTTTGTGTGACTGACACATACTGCATTTTTAATAACACAGACTGAAATGCATTATTCAGAATTCCTTTTGTCCAGCCTTTCAGCTCAGTTGTAGATCTTCATACTTCTAGAAAGTCTGTTACCTGCAAAAAATCACATTGTGTTTTTGTGATCAATACTAGTGACCAAGATAGTATTTGTCTACCCAAGTAGAATGCAGTAAACTAGCAAACATATATTTCCATGGTTATGTAATTATGAAGTAGTATTTAGAGTGAGCTATCTCAATGATTAAACATATCCAGCCATTTTTATTTTGGTTTTCCTTTGACTGGTGAGAATAATTTATATTCACACAAGGGAGGCACTCCATTTCTAGTAACAATGCATGACCCGTGATATTTCTCTCTTTTTATTTTTTTTTCACTTTTAAATAATATTTTTTCCAACTACAATTGATATACACTATTACAATAGTTTCAGGTGTACAACCTATTAATTAGACATTATATAATTTCCTAAGTGATCACCTCAATAAATCTAGCACTCATCTGACATCACACAAAGTTATTATGATATTATTGACCACAGTATATTCCCTATGTTGTACTCTATATCTCTGTGACTATTTAACTAACTTGTACTCTTAATCTTTTTGTCTTTTTTACCTGTCCCACAACCACCCGCCCATCTGGAAACTGTCAAAATGTTCTCTGTATGATTTCTGTTCTGCTTGTTTGTTTATTTTGGTTTTTTGAGATCTAATAAGTATTGCTACTCCAGCTTGTTTTTAAATTTTCATTTGCATGAAGTATTTTTTCCATCACTTTACTTTCCGTTTGTGTGTGTCTTTTCATCTGGAGTCTCTTCTATACAACATATGTAAGGGTTTTATGTTGTTATTCATTCAGCCTCCATATGTCTTTTGATTAGAGCAGTAATCAATTTGAACTTCAAGTAATTGTGTTTTTATTGTCATTTTATTATTCATATTTTTGATCCTTTCTTCTTAAAAAAGATCCCTTAACATTTATTTTTTAAAAATAAGTTTTATTGGTTTTAGAGAGAGAGGAATGACTCCTGCATGTCCCTTATTGTGGATCAAGCCCATAACCTGTACATGTGCCTTCACAGGGAATCAAACCAGGGACTTCTAGGTTCATGTGTTGATGCTCAACCACTGAGCCACAGTAGCTGAGCAACATTTCTTGTAATACTGATTTGGTGATGATAAACTCCTTTAGTTTTTCCTATCTAGGAAGCTCTTCTTCTGTCCTTCAATTTTAAATAATAGCTTTGCTGGGTAGAATAATCTTGGTGTAGGTCCTTGCTTTACTTGACTTTGAATATTTTGTGCCAATCCCTTCTGGCCCGCAGTTTCTATTGAGAGATCAGCTGATAGTCTTATGGGAGCTCCCTTTTAAATAACTAGATGCTTTTTTTCTCTTCATGCTTTTAAATTTCTCTCTGCCTTTAACCTTTGGCATTTTAATTATGATGTGTCTTAGTATGGGCCTCTTTGAATTCATTTTGTTTAAGACTGCATTTCCTGAACTTGTATGCCTCCTCCTTCACCAGGTTTGGGAAGTTTTCTGTTATTATTTTTTCCACATAGGTTTTTCAATTCATTGCTCTCTTCTTTTACTTCTGCCACTCCCATGAAAGAAATGTTTGTTCAATAGATGAAGTTTCAGAATATCCTTATACTATCCTCATTTATTCTGGATTCTTTTTCTTTTTGTTGTTCTCATTGGTTGTTTTTTGCTTTCTTATCTTCCAAATCTCTGATTTGGTACTCTGTTTCATTTTCTCCATTACTGATTCTCTATAATATATTCTTCATTTCAGTTAATGTATTCTTCATTTTTGTCTGATTCTTAAAAAAAAACAACTTAATGTTGAGAGTATTACAGATGCCCCTCCTTTTTACCCCCATTACTCCCTTCCATCTAGTTCCTGCCCTGTCCCAGGCATGCAACTCCCTATTGTCTGTGTCCACAGGCATGGCATATATGCATATAAATTGTTTAGTTAATCTCTTCTGGCTCCTCCCACCCTCCCCCCTTCCTTCTGAGATTTCTCAGTCCTTTACATGTTTTCTAGTACTGTTTCTATTTTTCCTATCTCTTTGTTGAAGTTCTCACTATGTTCCTCTATTCTTCCCTAAGTTCATGAGCACCCTTATAACCAATATTTGAAACTCTGAATCTAGTAGATTACTTGTCTTCATTTTGTTTAGTTCTTTTTCTGGAATTTTGTTCTATTTTCGTATTTTTGTTTTTAAATTTAGGACACGTTTATTGTTTCCTAATTTTGGCTACCTCTCTATGTTTGTGTCTATGTATTCGGTAGAACTGCTATGCCCCCTAGCTTGATAGAGTGTCCTTTTGCAGTAGGTATCTCATAGGACCTAGTAGCACAGCCTCCCCTATCACTCCAGATGTACCTCCTCAGTGGGCTATGTGTATCTTCCTGTTATAGGCCTTTATTACTATTGGTACTTCAATGGGAGGAATTTTCAACCAGGTTGATTGGCTGAGAAGACTAGTTGCAACTATTGTAGAAAATCAGCTGTGCAGGGGATGACACCACAGAACAGGACATACTTTGTGGAGCTCTTGTGTCCACTAGTCTTCCCCTTGAGTTTGTCTCTTGTGGAGGAGGTTGGCTGGGGTTTTGATGTGGTCTGAAGCTGTCCACTGGTGTGCTGGCTCTGGGGTCCCCTGTTAGGTGTAGATCAAGTTCAGCTGCCACCTATACTCTGCCCAGGCCATTTAGCATGAGATATAAAGTGATCAGCAGATGGCTAACTGCTGGGCTTGAAAGTGGACAAGAAAGGCAAAGCTATGAATTAAGGCTGTCTGCCATTAGTGCCAAGCCTGGGACCACTTGGTAAAAGGTACATGATACCAAGGTTAGATGCTGCTTGTTTGAGAGATTTTAGGGAAGTCTGAGCCAATACAGGTTTCTTTTTATGGAGGCACTGAAAATGGCTTGGATTGGAACAATAAGTTGGGTGGGACAGGGTTTCAAGGATTCTCTAGGGCAGAAAGAACTATGTTAGGGTGATGGAAAATCAGATATGACAATGGCCTCACTCAGCACTCCTGTCTGAGAGAAAGTTGCTCCTCCATCTCTTTTCCTGATGCCAAATAAGTCAATTCCTCCTGCCAAGTCCCTGATGTCCCAGTGATGGCTCTCAGAGTGAGTCCAAGTAAGTCCTTGTGTGGGCCTTTTAAGAGAAATTCCTGGGATTCCAACATCTCATGCAGCCCCAATTCAAGATGGTTTTTACAACCAGAGTTCTGGGAATTTCTTTTCCTGGCGCTGAAACCCTGGGCTAGGAGGCCTAAGGTGGGGCTGGAACCCTCACTTCTTGGCAGGGGGGCGGGGGGTGGGAAGGGCTTTATATCTGAGATATCCCTTCCAAAATTCATCACATGTGGGTGTGGAACTAACCAGTTACATGTCTCTGCCCCTCCTAATCATCTCAATATGATGTGGCTTCTTTATTATATTCTTAGTTGTATGACTTCTGTTCACACAGATTTCAGGCAGTTCTGAATTATGATAGTTCTATAGGTTAGTTGTAATTCTGATGTGATTGTGGGAGGATTTGAATACTGCATTTACTTATACTGCCATCTTGACTGAAACTCAATATTACTTAACAGCAATGAAAGCAAGCTGTCATAGAGTTTTAGAAATTCTTGAAGCTAAAGGATGATATATATAGAGACAATTTTTATTCATTGTTATTCAGCTAATAAAGAATAAAAGTTCAACTTTTCAAGGTCAAACATACATATTTTTTAAACATACATGTTTTATAGAACCCTGAACTATCAGAGCATACCATTATGGCTAGAGCTAGTCTAGTAACTCTTGCTCTTCAAAAATAAAATGGGTATAATCCTATCTAATAAAGAGGTAATATGCAAATTGACCATCATTCCAACACACAAGATGGCTGCTCCTATGTGGTCAAAGATGGCTGCCCCCATGTGGATACATGATGGCCACCACAAGATGGTGGAGGGCAGTTAGGGGCAATTGGATCAGCAGGGGATGGCAGTTGGGGGTGACCAGGCTGCCAAAAAAGGGAAATTATGGGTGACCAAGCCACCAGGAGAGGGCATTTAGGAGCAATCAGGTAGGTAGGCAAGCAGTTGGGAGCCAGCAGTCCTGGACTGTGAGACGGGTCCCAGATTGGAGAGCATGCAAGCTGGGCTGAGGAACACCCCCTCCATGCATGAATTTCATGCACTGGGCCTCTAGTAAAACAATAATATAAAATTTAGAGTTAGAAATTTTTACTCAAGTTCCAAGTTAGCTACTTGCTACTTACTGAATAGTTTTAAGTCATTTATCTGATCTGAGTATCGTTTTCCTCCTCTGTGAAAGAGGGGTTATGATAATCTCTACTTCAAAGATTCCTATAAAATTCAAACAAGATAATGCAATACATTCATATGCTTTGTAAGTGATATTACAAAGTCTTATACAGGGAAGTTTTATAATTACAGTTACTGCTTATGTTTCCATTTTTACCTCAAAATATTTGCTCCTATCACTTAGAAGCATGCTTTTAAGATCAAAGTTTGCAGTAATTAACTGTCATCTTCTGACTTCCATCTGCCTTGTGTCTGATACATTTTTCAATTTAAACTCATGTAACAACAATTTATTTTTTTAAATTAAAAAAGTAATCAGCACAAATGCAGAATATTTACCTTGTACAGATACAGCTCTTCCACTAGGATAATATAACCCATAAACTGTACATCTTTGGTATTGGATATTTTGCATCTCTGCTTATTTTTATTCAAGAATAACCCTCATAAGTTCATGAGGTAGAGCAATTTATAATTAGAATAATAATATCTACACCATGGAGTCTTGGTAGAGAATAAATTAAGTAACATGCAAAATGCTTAGTACAAATATCAATGAAAACTGATAGTGTGTCACTAGAATGTGGTACATAATCTCATGATGATAGGCTAGCAAAAAATAAAAATAAAAGACAGAAAGACTTACATAATTTATAAGGGATACATTTAAATTAATTGAGAGAGTCTAAAATATTTTTATTCTTTGTATTGGACATTCCAAAGTAAAGAATATATTTTCCAGCAAAATTATTATCTTTAACCATGGAATTGGAAAGGTGTTTCCATTCTATTGGTTCTGGATACATACAACTATATATAATTTATTTATCTGCTTTTAGTATGTTGTCTACATTTAAAGATCTAATAAGTATCTCATGATTAAATATATTTTCCAAAATTCAACCTGTTTCTCTTCTAATCTTTTTTTATCTCAATATACACTGAGTGGTCAGATTATTATGATCTCTGAATGCATAATAATATGGCCACTCAGTATATACACCACACACACACACACACACACACACACACAAAGCCTGGTGTAAAAGTTCATGGATGGGTGGGGTCCAGCCAGCCTGGCTAGGAGAAGGGGACGTAGATGGTTGGCCAGTCTGCCTGCTGGTTGAACTCCTGGTAGAGGGGACAATTTGCATATTAGCCTTTTATTATATAGGATAAACACTGAGTGGCCAGACTATTATGCATTCAGAGATCACAATAATCTGGCCACTCAGTGTATATATAACAAATAATAAAATAATCACATGGAGTGATATACCACACTTAGGATGTAAATATCATATATATCTTATATATATGTATGTGTATATAAAGAGACATCCTATAAGTAATTGGCTAATATGATTATGGAAGCTGAGAAGCCACAGATCTGAACTTGGCAAATTGGCAACCCAGAAAAATCAATATGTAGTTCTAGTCTGAGTCCAAAGGCCTGAGAATCAGGAGGGCCAATAATGTAAATTCTAGTCTAAAAGTCAGCAGTCTTGAGACCCAAGAAGAACAAATGTTACAATCTAAGACCAAAGGCCAGAAAAGCCCAGTGTTCAATCTCAAACAAGCAGGAGCCTAACTAAGCCCCTTATTCAGTCAGTTATTATTCTTTTCTGTAAAGTCTTCAATTGATTGGACAAGAGCCATATTAGGGGAGGCAATCTATTTTACTCAGTCTATGCATTCATTGTTACTTTCATCTAAAAATACCCTTACGGATACACTCAGACCAAATAGCTCAACACCCTGTGATCAGTCAAGTTGACACATAAAATTAGCTGTCATAATAACTGTTAATGTTTTCAAACATTGAGTAACAAGTATCACAAAGCTGTAATTCCTGAGAAAAGGAAAATAGACCAGGTGCACCCTATAATTCCATTACCTTTCTGCCTGAGTCACTTTCCAGACAGAAGTGCAAAGATGGAAAATCCAAGAAGAATTGAGAACAATTGGAATTCAGTAAATATATGCTAACAAAGATTATACACAGACCTTGAAAGGACAAGCTAATCTTACTTTGTTGCCTTCTAGAATCTGCATACATGGAGAGATGTACCATGCTCAGCATTGGAGGACTCAATACCGTTACCTTGTAAGCAACACACAAGCTTTCCAGGACACTGATCCAGCAGTCAGTTCATTTGGCCTCCATTATTGTTGGAACTCAGGAAAAGGGTGGAAATATCTGGGTTTAATATGATTTATTGGAATATATGCTATAGGAATATAAATTTAAAAAGGGTAGGTCACTGGGCAGATAGGGACCATAAGCATGAGAACTCTATTCTTGCTTGTGGTTGGTGTGGATATAACAAATGCAGCATAAGAAACATAACACATATACCCACATGCCCTTCTCTTGAATATTGTGATGTGCACAGCTCCCTTAAAGTGATGCATCAGAATTCAATCAGAAAAACAGATCCCTTACAAATATCATAAAAATAAGGGATCTACATAAGGATATGAGTTCACATGAATATGAAAGAAACTGGAAGAATAAAGGTTGGGAAGAGGAGTTTGAATATTAGGGTATAGCCACTAACCACATCAGTGGTGAGAGGGAGTCTTGGTGTCAGTATGAAATAGGATCCTTGGGTGTGAGGTTATAAAAAGGTCTATAGCAACTGCTGCTGGTTAGGAAGCTATTGCTTCTGAGGAACCTGCTACTTCTGTGGCCTGCAGTCCAGCATGGATGGTGGCCTTGGTGCTGCTGTTGGTTGTTATGGCCATCAATCAGGAAGTTAATCTAGATGAGCAGGGGGAGAACAAGAGAAAAGTGGGTCCTGCCAGCACATCCGGCCTGTTGGTCCTATGTATGACCACCACACCTGCTGACAGTAATGGCTTCTACTCCCTTTCCACCTGTGAGAAATGATCACTTGGTCAACTCTAACCTAAATCTCAATCTCATACAGGAACAGTAGAGCCAAGCTGACAGTACACAATGCAACACAAATGACCAGAATAGCATTGTGAGGGATGTGAAATATTCTGATGGAGTATTTGACAGGGGAGGGTATCAGGATGCCATGTGTATTTAGAAATAACTCAGAATAAACCTTTGGAAGAGTATTGCATGTAGAGATTTTATGGTTGTTATGTAAGATATCTTACAAGGGACATGTGAGATGGGCTTTTCTCTGTTTTAAAAGATAAGTCACATACACACACACACAAAGTATAATAAAAAGTGAAGGTAAAAATGATTAGGTCATTCATTATACTCCCTAGAGGCCAGATTACTCCAAATACATTATGTATATTGACTCACTTAAGACTAACAACAAATGATTATTATTTCTGTTATACCCAGGAAACTATAGCATTAGTAAGCAATTTGTAGCAAATTAAGCAATTTGTACGAAGTCACACAACTAGTAAATGTCTAAAGCCAGGATTTGAATCCAGGTAGCACACTATCAGAGTTTGTGCACTTAACAATATCGGTAAGGTCTTGTATAAAGAGGCAAATGATATTGTAAAAGAAGAAAATGTATGAGTATAACTAGATATAAGCAGGTAAATCAAATAGCAGGATAAATGGACTGATGTTGATTCATATTGAGGAGTTCATAGATAATTTGAAGATAGAGACTTCCTATAAAAACTTAAAAGGAGATTAAATAAATATGTGGATTTCTGAGCTTAAATGTGTTCCTCATGATAAAATCAGGTAATTATAAGGCAAGGAAATAGAAAACTTTGAAAAATGTCATAATAGTCCAATTACACATAAAATTCAGCAGTGATAACATTTAAATGTTATATTCTTCATAGAGAAGTAACCAGGCTTGGTTACCTGAGCCTCTTTATATCTTTGCATCTTTGAAAATGTATGTGTATTCTAATCCTGCTTAATTGAACTGGACTAAAAATCAACCTTAAATATTAGTTCCTCATGAAACTTTTCCTTACCCCATTCAGTAAATTCATTCTTTCCTCTGGGTTTTCATAGTAAGTACTCTGTTAACATTTCTGTCTTAGTGGGCATCCTTATATTGACACATGTGAGTGTGTGCAACGGCTTCTGTAGTGCACTATTTGAATATCCCTTCAGGATTGAGAAACTTACTCTTTCAGTTGAGGGAAGGCTTGCCTCTTGAAAACATACAGCTGTGTCCCTCTCTGAGAATGGCTCTCAGCTGAATGAAACTGCTTCACCTTCTTCCCCAAGGAACTCCACATTCAATATTGGTTTGATGCAGGAGTACAAAGGCCTGGCCCATTTGTTCCAATTGGACGTAACTTTTAGGACATCCAAGCTTCAGAACTCCCTGGGGGATTGGCTGAGTTTGCTGTTGCAGCCACACTGTAGTTTAATTTCAATTTCTGCCCAATGCTGCTTTCATAGTGGTTATAACCAGAATGCTCTCTAAAAAATCTGATGCATACAAATCTCCAGTTTCCTAAAGAAACATCAAAACCATGTATCTGCCTTTACAATTAGACTGTGTTTTCGGAGAGAAAAGATAATTTTTGTGTGTGTATGTGTCATGGAATACTCACATATAGCTAACATTATGGGTGCCATGATCTATAATTATTTATTATAGCTCTTGAGATAGGTAGTACTATAGTATTTCATTGATGCCAAGACTCATTGATTATATAATCCTGTATCAATTTTTAATAGCTATTAAGAATGGATAATCATATCACAGCATATAAATATGTACTCTTATTTTTTTACTTTTTAAAAATTTGAACCCTTCTTCATTGACAATTTCCCTAATGTGTTCAACCTTTAGGAATTATCAGTGATATACTGCTATCCAAAATTCAGCCATATTTCTGATTTAGCACCTTTTAGATTAACATCAAAATTCAAAAACATAACATATCTAAAATACAGTGTTTTATTTTACTGCATTTTTATTTATTAATATATATATGTATATATATAAAGTAGGGAGTATTTTTAAAGCATATTTTTATTAATTTCATAAAGGAAGGAAAAGGGAGAGTGAGAAACATCAATGAATCATTGATCAACTGCCTCATGCATGCCCCACAGTGGGGCTCAAGCTCGAACCTGGCCATGTGCCCTGACCAAGCATCCAACTGTGACCTCCTGGTTCATAGGTGGACACTCAACCGCTGAGCAATGCTAGCTGGGCTTATTGGACTTTTAAAAAAATATCATGAGACTTGTTTCTTAATGAAAACTGTGTTTTCCTGAAATTTAAACACTGCATTAGACATTAGAAAAGTCAGATTACTTACATTGGAAGAGAGAGAGAGAGAGAGAGAGGAAGAAAATAAGCTTGAGAAATTCAAGACAAAATACCATCTAAACTTATTTCAAACCCATGCACTGTGATGCTTAAATTCAACTCCCTATAATGTAAAAAATAAAATAAAATAATATCATGGGTTTATAGAGAATTGACATTAGTCTAGTGATATAAAAAAGAGAACAAAGGGTGGTAAGTTATATTTCATAGTTGAGACATTGAGAAATATGGGCTGAACCAAGCAAGGACAGTCTGGAATACCAAAAAGATTGTGTAGACTAAGGATTATTGAGATCTATGTAAAAGTCTGTGTATATTAAATTCAAATTTATGAAAATTATCACATTCCCTAGGAAACTTTGTAGATGATGGAATTTTTATAAGTGTATTTTTAAAATGCAATGGTCATATCATACCTGAAAGAAAACAAAACAAACAAACAAACAAACAAACAAAAAAATCAGACACTCATGACTTCACCTCTGGGAATTTAGAAGTTAGCTATCCCAGCAAGAAACACGTGGACAAGGGTCCTTAGGCAATGGCTTGATTGAAACTGTGGCAGATTATATTGCATGCATCAATCAGGCATGTGTATTACAATACCTATACAACTGCTTAAGGCCATAAGGCTTTACTTAGAAAATATAAATGTCCATTGAGTTGGTATGTTTATTTTTTGCTTATTTCAAATACTTAGACTAAATGAACATATAATCTCCTAGTAGAATCATTTTTGTTATTTTAACATGAATTTTATAATGATTTTTTTAAATAAAAGTTGATTTTGTGATTCCAAAGAGTTCAATTAAAATAGCTTTGTGTTCTAGCAAATAGAGCATTGGCCTGAGGACTAAAGAGTCCCAGATTCAATTCCATTCAAGGATACCTGACCAGGTTGTGGGCTTGATCCCCAGTCAGGGATATGCAGGAGATAGCTCATCAATGATTCTCTCTCATCATTGATGTTTCTGGCTCTTTCTCCTCTTCCTTCCTCTCTGAAATCAATAAAAATACATTAAAACATAGGTTTGTAATCTTCTCCATACTGATTCATAAAACTTTGGATTTAAAATAAATCTAGACATAACCTAGGTGAGACTCCTTGGTATTATTTATAAGAAACTTTGGTCAGGTATATTTCAAAGGAACCATTTGTGTTGCTGATGAAAAAAGATACATCTGAAAATTCTTGTCATTTACCACTAGTGGCTCAGTGCATGGAATTCATGCACAGAAGAGGGGTTCCCTCAGCTCAGCCTGCACCCTTTCCAATCAGGGACCCCTTGGGGGATGTCCAACTGGGGATATCCACTGGGATTGGGCCTAAATTGGCAGTTGAACATCCCTCACACAATCTGGGCCTCCTGGCTCCTAACAGCTCATCTGCCTGTGTGATCACCCCTAACCTGTCTGCCTACTTGATCGCCCCTAACTGGCCTCCCCTGCCAGCCTGATCTTGGCCCCAACTGCCCTCCACAGCCAGCCTGATCTCATCCCCAACTACCCTTCTCTGCCAGCCTGATCGCCCCTACTGTCTATGCCTGCCTAATCGCCCACAACTGCCCTCTCCTGCCAGCCTGATCTCACTCCCAACTGCCTTCCCCTGAAGGCCTGATCACACCCCTAATTGCCCAACTGCCCAACTGCCCAACTCCTCTGCTGGCTAATTTGGTTCTGATTGGTCAGTTTCTATGCCAGTCAGCATCAAAAGCTCCACCTCCTAGGCAGCCATTGGCTCCCCACAGTTCACCCAGATTTGGCTATGATTGGTTGGTTTCTTTGCTGGTCAGGGTCAAAAGCTCCACCTCCTAGGCAGCCATTGGCTCCTCACACTTCACCCAGATTTGGTTCTGATTGGTCAGTTTCTATTCCAATCAGCATCTCTGGACCTATCAATGTGGCCTGATCAGAAAGGCAGGGCTGATCAGCAGCCCCAATGGAGGCCTGGAGAAAAATGGAGGCATGGCTGCTGGAGAGAAAGAGAGAGGCAAGTGCTGATAAACAGCTGCCATAGAGGCTATGGATCAGACCCTGCTCCTCTCTTCAGGCCTCTCTCCAGGCATGATTCACAGCCCTCTCAGCAGTCAGTGCTGGATCACCACATTTGCAGTTGCAGCAGTCTGTGCTGGGTCACCATAGCAACCCAGTGTTGACTGCAGGACTGACTTCCAGTTGATCGAACCTCCAGTCATGACAGACCCAGCTTTTTATATATTAGGATTATTCACACCTTTAAAATAAATTAAAATGTAATTGGAAAACATAGATATTTTTATATCATCATATATGAATTAATACAAAAAGAATGAAGTAGCCTAGTCAATAAAACAAAACAACATTTTCAGGGCTCAAGGAAACATTTTGAATCTTTCACTTTTATTATCCCTTTTTGCTGACATAAATATGAAGAGACTCTTCTCCAATATTACCTTGTATCCATAAATAATCTCATTGCACAGGAGGATCTCAAGGGTATTATAGTATCCAAATGCAGTACAAATACTAGTATGTGAGAAAGCACTATTGTGATGATAATTGGAACATTTCAAACTGTGTATATATTAACCAATATATTTCTACATAATATATAATAAAAAATAAGAGAAATTAGATATATTAAACTGTTTATTTTGAAATAATAGTAGAGTCACAGGCAGGTGCAAGTAATAATATAGAAGGATCTTATGTACCCTTCACTCAGATTCTCCCAATGGTAACATCTTGCAAAATGAAAGTAAAATATCACAACTAGAATAATAACATTGATACAGTCTAAATACAGATAATTTTTTTCCCTGCAAGGTCACTCAAGTTGGTATCTTATAAACAATCTCACTTCCATCCTGTCTCTAACCCCTCTTTAATCCTTGGCATCCAATAATCTATTTTTTATTTCTATAATCTTGTCATTTTAAAAATGTGAAATAAGTCCTGGCTGGTAGCTTAGTTGGTTAGAGCATTGTCCCAATGCAATAAGGTTGAAGGTTCAGTCCCAGGTAAGGACACATACAAGAATCAACCAATGAATGTGCAAATAAGAGGAACAACAAATCACTATTTCTTTCTCTCTTCTCTCTCTCTGTTCTCCCATTTCACTCCTTCTCTAAAATCAATCGATAATTTTTTTTAATGTTCCATAAATTGAACTATACAACCAGTAATTGCTTGAAATTGGCGTTTTAGACACCTAATTTTATAGAAATTCATCTAGGTTGTTTTATGTCAATAATGCATTCCCTCTTGTTTTGTATTCTATGACATGGATAGACCACAGTTTGCTTAACCAGTAACCCACTGAAAGACATCTGAGTTTTTTTTTTTTCTTTTGAATAAAATTACTATTAAACATCCAGGTAGTGGTATTTGTGTGGTATTTATATAAGTTTTAATTTCCAGGAATGTAATTGCTGAATAGGTGTTTTAGAAACAGCCAAATAATTTTATAAAGTGGCTAACATTGTACATTTCCACCAAAAATAAATGAGTGATCAAAATCAAACTTCTCCACATCCTCACAAGCATTTGATGTTGTCTATTTTTCATTTATAAAAATATAAATGTTTTTATACATAAAAATAAAATTATTTTATATTTATATAAATATATATTTAAAACTATTATGTTAGTCATACATAGGTATATAATGATAGCTTACTTTGTAGTTTATTCCTGTAGTTTATATTTACATTTCTTTAATGGTTAATGATGTTGAATAACTTTGCTGTTTTTATGTTTCTTGCCTGTATCCAATTAAAATTTTTTTTTATGTTGAGTTTTAGGAATTCTTTATATATTCAGGATATTCATCCTTTGTTGAATTGTGGTTTGCAAATATTATCTCCTATTTTTTAGCTTATCTTTTCATTTTCCTAACACTGTTTTTCTCAGAGAAAATTTTGTTTTATTTTGATGAAATTCAGTTGTTTAATTTTTCCTTTATGGATTATGTTTTTCATGTCAATGAGTAACTTTATAGTAGAGAAATCTGACAAACATTATCTCAACAGTTTATCAAAGTCTGCAGCAACAATGTAAGACAGGTTGATAGCATGTACCCTTTATAATGATGTGATGAAAATTATACTTTATCTCGGTGGTTCCTTCCCTTAAAAAAACATAGCCAAGTCTTATCATGAGAAAAATATTAGACAAACCAAAGTTGAAGGACATTTGACAAAAAGCTGTCAAGGTCATCCAAAACAAGAAAAGTGTGAGAAACTGCCACAGCCAAGAGGAGTCCGAGGAGCCATGACTACTTAGTGTAAAGTAATATGGTGTCCTGGATAGGACTATGGCACTGAAAAAAATAGATTAGGTAGAACTAAATAAAAATGGATCAAGCATAGACTTTAATAATTATAATTTGTCAGTACTGGTCTCTTAGCTGTAGCAACTGTACCATTCTAATGTAAGATGTTCATAATATAGAGTTCTAGGTTCATGTTATAAGAGCTCTCTGTGCTGTTTTCACAATATGTTTCTAAACCTAAAACTACTATAATATAAAAAGTTTATTTTAAAAATACACACTTTTCCAGCTCTATTCACTAAAAATGCCTAGACACAAACCAGTAACAAGAATTACCCTAGTGGCCAGTGGGGCAAGAGATATAGACTTAAAATATATTGCCTGTGTTTTAATAATTGTTAAACTTGCATAATAAATAAATAAAATTATTTTTATTTTATCTACATTTATATAATATATAATTTTAATTTACTTATTAATTCCTTTTGTGTATATCTTTCATATATATTTTCTTACTGACTAATATAATGGATCACATTTAACACTTTAAATTTATAACAATCTAATTTAAATTTATACCAGTTAGCTGAAGTAGCATACAAAAACTGTGCCACTGTACAGCCTTTCCATGTCCTTTTTATGCTGTGATGGCACAAACTATGACTTTATAGAGTTTTCTGATTAATATAGATTTATAATTGAGTTTTTTTGCATTTACCTGTTAAAATCATAATAAAAATTAAAACCCAAATAATAAATACAAAATACAATAATTTAATTACTTATGTTTTTATCTTAACTGTTCTGTTTCTTCAAGGGGCTTCAAGTTATTGTCTAATGTCCTTTCGTTTCAATCAAAAGAACTCCCTTTAGCAATTTTGGTCAGAACTACAAGAAGAAGCAAACTCCTTTAGCTTTGTTTATCTGAGAGTGTCTTATTATTTTTTCTTTATTTTTAAAGAAGAATTTTGTCAGAGAATTTCTGAAAGAACTATTGTTCCTTTCTGCACTTAAAAATTTTAATTTCACTCTCTTCTGACCACCATTGTTTAAAATGTGAAATCTGTTGTTTATTAAAAACTCCCTTGTACAAAGTCCCATCTTTCATGTGCTTTCAATAGTCTTTTTGGCTTTCAGTACTGAGTATAATGTGTTTCAGTATGAAATTCTCAGGGTTCATCTTTTTTGGTGTTTGCTGAACATCTTGGATGTGGAGATTTGTGTTTTTTTTTTATCAAAATTAAAAAGATTTTGCCATTATTTTTGTAAAATATTCTTTCTATTCCTTTCCTCTCCTTCTGATACTCCTATTATCCATGTGTATCCCACAGGCTTTTACTAGTAGACTCTGTTCATTTATGTATCTTATAAGTTCTGTTCATTTCTCTACATTCTTTATTTCTTCTGGTCCAAAGTGAATAATTTTAATCAACCTATCTACAAGTTTGCTGATTTATTGTACTGCTTGTTCAAATCTTCTAATTAAATTTCAGTTATTTTACCTTTCAGCACTGGAATTTTTGTGTAGTTTTTTAAAATAGTTTATTTCTATTTATTTTTATATATTCTTTATTTGTTTATATATTGTTCTTCAAATATACTTTACACATTGTTTCCTTTAATTCTTTGAGCCTATTTGAAACACCTGATTTTAGTTTTTGTCTTGTGAGCCCAATATCTGTGCCTCCTCATGTACAGTTTTCTGTGAACTCATACTTTCTTTTTTCTTTACACGGTTTATATTGTTGTTGCTCTAAAATTGAACTTTTTTAGTATTTTAATAGGGATAACTCTGTAAATTGTATTTCTTTCCCTCTCTAAAGTTTGTTTCTGTTGTCTCCTGTGTGCTGTAGCTGTTTATTTGTTTAGTATTTAGTGTTTTCTAAACTATTTTATAAAGCCCATATTGATTTGTTTGTTTTTTATCCTCACCAGATGATACGTTTTTATTTATTTAAGAGAAAGGGGAGTGGGAAAGAGAGAGAGATAAACAATGATGTGAGAAACATCAATAGGTTGTTTCCAGTATACACCCCAACTGGGTATTGAACTGACAACCGAGTATGTGCCCTCACTGAGAATCAAATCCATAACCTTTGGTGCATGAGACAACACTCCAATCAACTGAGCCACCTGACCAGGACAAGCCTATATTTTTTTAAGTGTGATTTCTAAAGACTCTGTTTCTTTATTATGTTTTTTGCTAGTATTTCACCATAGATATATTTGGCCTTCAGGTTATCTATCCTAATATATAAAAACCCTGGGTCTGTCACAACCAGAGGCTTATCCAACTAGAAGTGAGTCCTGCAGTCAGCACTGACTGCTGCAGCTGTAGGCATGATGACCCAACACTGACTGCTAAGGAGACTGTGAATCAGGTCTGGAGAGAGGCCTCAAGAGAGATGCAGGGTCTGATCCATAGCCTCTGTGGCAGTGTTGATCAGCACTTGCTTCTTTCTTTCTCTCCAGTAGCCTCCATTTCTCTCCAGGCCTCAACAGGGGCTGCTGATCAGCCCAACCTTTCTGATTAGGCCCTCTTGATAGTTCCAGAGATGCTGACTGTCATAGAAACTGACCAATCAGAACCAAATCTGGGTCAACTGTGAGGAGCCAATAGTTGCTTAAGAGGCAGAACTTTTGATGCTAGATGGAATAGAAACTGACCAATCAGAACCAAATTGGCCAGCAGAGGAGGGCAATTGTGGTTGAGATCAGGCTGGCAGGGGAGGGCAGTTTGGGGCAACAAGGCCAGCAGGGGAGGGCAGTTGTGGGTGATTGGGCTGACAGGGGAGCTGTTAGGTGTTAAAAGTATCTATTTAGCCCATTGCCCATTTTTTTATTGGATTGTTTATCTTCCTTTTTGTTAAGTTGTGTGTTCCTTATAAATTTTGGAAATTAAAACCTTATCAGATGTCACCTTGGCAAATATGTTCTCCCATACAGTGGGTTTTCTTGTTTTGTTGATGAGAGTGGGGATAAGAAAGGGAGAGAGAGAAGAGAGAGAAGAGAGAGAGAGAGAGAGAGAGAGAGAGAGAGAGAGACAGAGAGAGAGAGAGAGAAGGAAGAAGAAGAAGAAGAAGAAGAAGAAGAAGAAGAAGAAGAAGAAGAAGAAAAGAAACATTGATTATTCTAATTATTTATGCATTCATTGGTTGATTTTTGTGTGTGCCCTGACAGGCACTTTCAAAGGTCTGAATTTTTCAATGGAAGTCTCTCTCTAGCTTTTCCTCCCAGGGTTTTAGCATTCCATTGTTTGCCACAGTTCTAATCTTTGCCTTAGGCATCTGCTGATTATTTCTTTGTTTTACATTGTTTTCAAGGAATACCATTTCTGTGCTTTGTGAGTTATGTAGAAAGATAAGTGCTTTATATCAATCAGTCCTTTAAGTGGCCCTCACACAGGTTAGAGTAGGTAAACACAATTCTTTGGGGAAAAGGTCTGCTCTGCTCCTCTGGAGTCTAGTACAGGGACAGGCTGTGGTAACATCTTCAAGGTGGTTACAGTACCAAGAAGACAATGGGAAGGAGGAAGTAAAAATGTCACAAAGCTTTCCTAGTGTTTTAAAGTTGTCTGTTTCTTGATTAAGCCTTCTTTTGGTTGCTATAAACTTTGGACTATTTCCTAGAGTTTTAATGAAGTTGATTCTGACAGTTTTTACTTGGTTATTTAAATCTTTCTGTGGTAAGTTGGACCCTTAAAGCTATCTTGCTACATGTGCTGATATCTGATTTATGCATTTTAAAAATGTAAGTTATATTTTTAATATATCTATAGTTTATTATGTAAATCCTCTTATCAGAACCATGATATTTATTTTCCAGTTTCCAGGAATATTGTCTAAAGATGGTTCATAGCCAAATTTCTCCATTGGAATTTCTCTCATCTGATGGGTGATGCCCTTCCCAAGAGTAGGTCTCCCTGGGGACAGTCATATCTAATGATGGATTCATAAGAAGGAACAACCCTCTTGCCAAGACAACTGATGATGCAGATCAACTCTGAAAGTTCACACCTTAAAATTCTTGTGGGATTGCTGATTTTTTTCCTCAGATCTTCATTGATAGTATTTACTTCTCAATAATATCCACACAGAATCAAAGGACATAAAGCAATACTTAAATTCAAATACTAAGGATAAAAAGAAAACTAATGAAAATGAATTTAGTTTGTCATAGCTTACACTTTTTACATCTCTCTTTTCTTCTGACCATTACAAATTATTTTCCTGACTTCTTACAAATGATGTATAAAGCTTTTATGAAAAGCCTCTTAAGCTAGTTATAAAATTCTTTTGGTGGATATTATTTTCTTTCTTTCTTTTTTTTTTTTTTGCTCTTTGAAAATAGAAGAATTATCTGTATTTTTTTTTTTACCATTTTATTTCAAAATTTTCAGTGATCACTGATAGAAAGTAATCATATAATTTCTGTTAGTAATGGGTCACTATTTGAGTTTAACTTCTTTAGAGTTATGGAGTTCAAAAATTGCAGTGAAATTCCCCCATTTCCCCAAGTGAAATCTTGCAGCATACTTCACTATATGAGAAATCAAAAAATAAATTTTTTAGCATAATTTTATTTTTAAAATCTGAAATATTTTCTCATCTTACAATTAACTAAAAATAAATAAAATTATTTTAATTAATGCAAACATTTTATTTTATTTTTAAAATAAATCTTTATTGTTCAGTTTATTACAGATGTTCCTCTTTTTTCCCCTCCCACAGCTCCCCTCCACCCGATCCTCCCACCCCCTACCCTTACCCCAGCCACTATCCTCATCCATAGGTGTAAGATTTTTGTCCAATCTCTTCCTACACTCCTCCTTTCCCCCGAGAATTGTTAGTCCATTACCTTTCTATGTCCCTAATTCTATTATATTCACCAGTTTATTCTGTTCACCGGATTTTTTTATTCACTTGATTTTTAGATTCACTTGTTGATAGGTATGTATTTGTTATCACTTTGTTGTTCATAATTTTTATCTTTACCTTTGATTCTTTTTCCTCTTTTTAAAGAAAACCCTTCAGCATGTCATATAATCCTGGTTTGGTGGTGATGAACTCCTTTAGCTTTTTCTTTTCTGTGAAGCTCTTTATCTGACCTCCAATTCTGAATGATAGCTTTGCTGGGTAGAGCACTCTTGGTTATAGGTTCTTGCTAATCATCACTTTGAATATTTCCTGCCACTCCCTTCTGGCTTACATAGTTTTTGTTGAGAAATCAGCTTACAGTCATATGGGTACTCCCTTGTAGGTAACTGTTTTTCTCTTGCTGCTTTCAAGATTCTCTCTTTGTCTTTTGCCCTTGGCATTTTAATTATGATGTGTCTTGGTGTGGTCCTCTTTGGATTCTTTTTGTTTGGTGTTCTGTATGCTTCCTGGACTTGTAAGTCCATTTCTTTCACCAGGTAGGGAAAGTTTTCAGTCATTATTTCTTCAAATAGGATTTCAGTATTTTACTCTCTCTCTTCTTCTGGCACTCCCATAATTCTGATGTTGGTATGCTTGAAGTTGTCCCAGAGGCTCCTTACACTACCTTCACATTTTTGGAGTCTTTTTCTTTTTGTCTTTCTGGTTGGATATTTTTTGCTTCCCCATATTTCAGAACTTTGATTTGATTCTTGGGGTTCTCTAGTGTGCTGTTGAATTTCTGTATATTATTCTTTATTTCAGACAGTGCATGCTTAATTTCTGACTAGTCCTTTGCCATTTTTTTGACATTCTCATTAAGAGCTTTGAAGGACTCACTGTTTCTCAGAGTTCTCAATAAGTTTGTCGGTGGTTTGTAGAAGATTCTTGAATAACCTTATAAATGTGGTTTTGAATTCTATGTCCAGTCCTTTGCTTTCCTCCATTTCTTTCTTTCGTGACATGTTTCTTGGTCTCTGCATTTTGGCTGCTTCCCGGTGTTGATGGAGTGGCTTTGTGTGCTAGTTGTCCTTAGGACCTAGTAGCTCCACCTCCCCAATCACCTGAGGTGGACACTCTTTGTTCACCCTTTTGTGGGTTGGGTTCAGAGTCTTGTTGTAGTTAAGCCTTGATTGCTATTCCTACACTGGGAGGAATTGACCTCCAGGCCAATTGACTGTGAGGATTAGCTGTGTCTATTAATGGAAGAACTGCTGTGCTGGAGACACCCCTATTAGGCAGAACTTGCTTCAGTGGGGCTTTGGTGCTCACCGAGTCTGCCTCTTGAGTGTGTCACTTATGTATGTGAGGAGTTGAAATCTGGTGTCGTCTCACACTGACCTCTAGGTACACTGGTTCCTGGATCTTCAAGGAGGTGCAAGTCAGCTAGTGTCTGAGGCCACACAGCAAGAGCTACAGGGAGCTCTGCAGATTTCTCCTCTTTGCTTGGAGTTTGGAAGTTTTGGAGTTGTCTGACCCAGCTGCAATTTGTTAGGTTAAGCTGCCAGAGGGCAGGCCATTCATGTGCAAAAGTCGCCGCACAGCTGGGTAGGTTTGTAAATTGGGCAGGGTAGGTTCTCAGGGAGTCTGTAGGCTAGGGCATGGCAAACAGCAATGGCTGCCAGTCAGCCCTCTCTGCCGAGTTCTGTTCAGTGTCCTGTGTCCCAAGCCCCAGCACAGTAAACAATGATTCCAGTGCACAACTCTGCTACAGAGCCACTCTCCCTTTCTGACCCTATGGCAGACAGTCCAGTTTCTCCCTGTATGAGTCTGGGTCCCCAGAATCTCTCCAGAAACTGGAGTTCAGAGAGTCGGGAACTTGTAACTCTCTTCCAAATGAAAACAACAGTGCGTCTCTGTACCTCTGCCTTTCTGAGCCTCTGCACATCCCACCAGGTCTGGATGCACTTTTTTCTTCCCTTCTAGTTGTAGAACTTCCACTCCGCCAGCTTTGCCGTGGTCCCGGGGGATAGCTGTTTTGTCTTTTAATTGTAGTTTTGGTGTGGTTTCGAGAGAGAGCACGTACAGATGTATACCTTATGCCACCATCTTGGTTCCCTCGAAAAGGCAGACAAGTGGACCTGAACGCTACGCTTTGGCATGTCCGTTTCGCAAGCAGCTGGAAGTCTTCCGAGCCTCCAGCCGGGAACCAGCCTAATGCAAACATTTTAAATGGAGCTTATAAACCTAGATGGTTTGGCTCAGTGGATAGATCATTGGCCTACTGACTGAAAGATTTCCGATGTGATTCCAGTCAAGGGCACATGTCCAGGTTGTGGGTTTGAACCCTAGTAAGGGGGTTGCAGGAGGCAGCCAATCAATGATTCTCTCTCATCATTGATGTTTCTCTCTCGAGCTCCCTTCCTTTCTGAAATCAATAAAAATGTATTTGTAAAATGGAGCTTATGGGTCACAGTGGTAGACTTCCTGCAGCCTTAGCATTCTATATATTTTTTGTTTGTTTTTTGTTATGCAGTGTTAATGCACCCATTAATAAATAGTTTAAAATAAAAAATAGAATGAAAAATATTTTTTAGGTAACATCTTATTATATTTGGTTTAAATAGATTAGTGGAATGCATTGTCCCATTTTTATACCAAAACTGTGCCTACAGAATCCTAGATAACCCAATCAAGGCAGAGTCTGGAAGATCACATATTACCTTCTAGTCTCTCAGTGTATCAGAGCCTCTGATAGCTTGGAAAACAAATTGAAGAAAAAAATTGAATATAACAATAAGGTATTTAAGATAATTATAACAATAAGATAAAGATAATTATGCAAGATGAAGGAAATGTAAATATGCATATAGAAAAATTGAATGCCAGTTGCTTATTTATTATTGAGAGAATTTAAACACTATGTTCCATGAACTAAGTTGGTGTTACATTTGTGCACTAAGTATACTTTCTCTTTAACATTTATAACACAGTTTTAAAAAGTTCAATAACAATGAAGTACCAAAGTATTGAAAACATAGTAAGACAACACATTTTAAATGTGAACACAATACTTCCACTACTAGACATTTTAAGATAAAAATGTCTATTGGAATACATGTTCTCTGCATGTCCCATATATAACATAATATTTGGCATCTGGAAGGTTCTCAAAAAATTCTGGTTTAATTATAAATAAATTCTCAATCTTTAAATAAAAATAATAAGATTTTTTTTCCAGAGTTGTATCTTAAAATGACTATATACTTGGCTAAAAAATAAAATACAATTCATATTTGTCTGACTCTCCTTTTAGATTCCATGACAAGGACAAGATATACTTTTTTTTCAAATTTAAAAATCTCAGTGATTGTCTTACTTAAGTGTTAGCAACTATCTCATGTGGGTTAAAAACCACCTACCTGTTGTGGTAAATAAAGATCCATGTTAATGACAGAATTGAACAGTTTTTAAAGAGACCATATGACCTTTAAAGGCAATATATTCATAGTACTTCTCTCTTACCTATTGCTTTGTTTTATGTGGTTTTAGTTATCTGATTAAATGTGATCCTAAAACATTAAATGCAAATTCGACAAATAAATAATTTATAAAATTTAAATTAAGCACTGCTGAGTAGCATGATGAAATCTTACCAGGATGTCAATCATCTCTTTGTCCAGCATATTCATACTGTATACATCATCCACCCATTAGTCGTTTAGTAGCCATCTCAGTTATCAGATTAACTATGATTGTATCTCAGTGCTTATGATACAAGTAGACCTTATTTTACTTAATAATGACCCAATGCATGAATGTAGTCATGGCAGCAATTCAGATATGCCAAAAGAGAACTATAAAGTGCTTTCTCTAACTGTAAAGGTGAAAGTACTTGACTTAACAAGGAAAGAGAAAAAAACAAAAAACCTCTTATGCTGAGGTTGCTATATCTACAGTAAAAACAAATCTTTTGAGATTATAAAGAAGGAAAAATAAACTAGTGGATGAATACAATTCTACAAGCATATAACCTTTCAAAATTTAGCCAGAAAGAAATAGAAAATCTAAAGACACTGGTTACTAACAATAAAATTTAAGTAGTAATCAAAATAACTCTATGCAAATAGAAGCCCAAGTCCTGATGGCTTAACAGGTGAATTTTATCAAACATTTAAAAAAGACTGAATACCTATCCTTTTAAAACTATTTCAAAAAATTGAAAAAGTCATGATTCCAAACTCATACTTAGAAGCTAGCAATATCCTGCTACCAAAGACATTACAAAAAAAAAAATTATAGGCCAATATCTTTGATCAGCATAGATGTAAACGTTCTCAACAAAATATTAGCAAATTAGATTCAACAAAGCACCAAAAGTATTACATGCCATTAGATTTATTCCAAGGAATCAAAGAGGATTCAACATCCATAAAAAAACCAACTTGTTAAACACCCTAATAAAAGGAAGGGTAAAAAAATTTTATCATCTCAATAGATGTAGAAAAAGCATTGGAAAAAAACAGCATCATTTTATGATAAAAACTATCAAACTGGGTATAGAAGGGACATGCTTCAAAACAATAAAGGCTATATTTGACAAACCCAGATCTAATATTACATTCAAAGCTGGAAAGTTGAAAGCTTTAGCTCTAAGATAAGGAACTGAAAGTTACAGTATCTATACTACAAAGATACAATAATCAAAACAGTATGGTACCATATATAATATCCTTTCTAATAAAAGAGAAACATGCAAATTGACCATACCTCTGCTATGCCCACAAGCCATGCCCACCAGCTAATCAGGAGCAAGTATGCAAATTAATCCAACCAAGATGGCAGTTAACCTGCATATCCAGGCACAGAGAGAAGACTGAAGACAGCATAGAAGGAAGCCAAGTGTTGCAGAAAGGAGCAAAACTGTGGAGAAGCAAGCAAGTGGGGCAGAGGAAAAGGGAGGGAAGCAGGTAGGGCAGTGGAGACCATAGCAGGAAGCCCTATTGCAGGAATCTTCCTGCAAGGAGCCTCTAGTATATGTATATATGTATATGAATACATATATCTATATATAAATCCTTAATATGCAAATGAAGAGAATGGCCAAACAACCCAACAACCAATTGCTATAATGTGCACTGACCAGCAGGGAGTGCGTGCAGAACATGGCGGGCATCTGCAGCAGGTGGCAGAGCATGGAACATGGTGGGCTTCGGCCACAGTGGGATGGTGGAGCAGATGACTGGGAATGCTAGACCAAAGCAGGGTGCCAGTTACTGTCATCAGGGCGAGGCTCTGGTGGTTATTGAAAATTCTTTGCTCCTGCACACATTGGTCCCATCGGGTGCTTGTACCTGCTGCCAGTGCTGGCCCTGTTCGCACATGCTGCTGGCTCCCATCACTGGTCCCAATAATTCGGAACTGTCAGTGGATGTTAGCAGCAGCTGCTGGCCCAATCATACTGCAGGGCTTCTCCACCTCCCCTTGCTCCTGAGGGGCAATCAGGACTAGCAGCTGCCTCTTGCACCGACTGCTGGCAACAGCCCGGCTCACACCCGCTGCTGGCACCCGTTGCTAGAGCCTGCCCTGCTCACACCCACAACTGGCGCCAGAGCCCCCAGTTGCACCTGCTGCTGACTCCCAGCACTGGTCCCGATCTCGACACTGTCAGGAGGTGAAGAGGTATCTGCTGGCCCCAATTGTCCTTGAGGGCTTCTATACTAACCCCTGCTCCTGAGAGGCTATGGCTGCCACTCACTCCCACTGATGGCACCGGCTCCACTTGCATGCACTACTGGCACTGGTTTCAATCCTTCTGAGCTGTCAGCAAGTGCAAGTGGGGCCGGCACTATCAGCACAAGGGAACAGCTATGGCAGGAGCAGGGCTGCAGGCAGTCAGGGGACTAGGAGCCATGGTGGAAGGGGACAGGTGGGGATGCAGAGGATGGGCCGAAACCTGCCCCTATGCTCACTGCAGCCTCATGGTCCACAGTTTCTTGCAGGGTGCACGAGTTCATGCTCTGGGCTTGTAGTATATATATATATTAAGAAAGAGAGAGCAAGAGAGACCTCAAAATAATAAGCAGTTATAACCTAGAGCAGGTTAAATTGAGATACCAAAGAGTGTATTATTTCTAACATGGAGAAAAATTGCATATTAAGAAATTAGAAAGAAAGAAACAAAGAAAGAAAAAAAAATAATGAGAGCAAGAAAGAACGAAAGAGAAAAGAAGGAAGAACTATTTTAGAAAAGAAAATACAAAAGCATGATAATCCCAAATAAAAAGTTATAAAGATAGATACTTAAAACTAAAACATTATTGGATTAAACAACTTTTCACTTTGGCAATCTCATGTTCTAACACAAAAATCTATTAATTAATATATAATGAATTTATTATATGTTAATATACAGTAATATACCAACTCTAACCCATTACCACCTAGATCATTCTAGCTCTTCCTTTTGCTCATCTGTAACTTTCAACTCCAATAGTAAGAAATCTGACTCCCACCACCTGCCTTAAGTTTACTAAATTGTTCAATACCAGTACACATATATTGTTTTCCAAATTGTTAACCCCCACTTTTAGGAGAAACAACTGTATTAGAGTATAGTACAGTTCCTTTTTACTTTAATTTTGCAGATTATACACATTTACAAAATGACTTAGATCATAACCCAATTCCTCTGTACCCTTTAGTAAAGGTGCTTCATATCCCTGAAATACATTTAAATTTTCTTGTCTTATTCTGCATTTCTTCAATCTCAATTTTTACTTAAATTTGCATACATTACAGTATATTCTTTGTGCTAAATATCTATGGGTTTGACAACTGACCTATATTTACCATTACAATATTATGCAGAATAATGTCACCACTCTAAAAAATATCCTGTACTTTAACTTATTCAATCTTTTCCTCTCCCCCTGCCTCTATATTCTGGAAACCAACAATCATTAAACATATCTATAGTTTTGCCTTTTCAGAAATGTCATATCATTGAAATCACATAATATGTAGCTTCTGCAAACTGGTTTCCTTCACTTAATACACATTTAAGAATCATCCATGTCTTTGTATTATTTGGTACTTCATTTCTTTTAATTATTAAAGAATATTTCACTATATGAGTGTACCATAGGTTGTTTATCTATTCAGTTAATGAAAGACATCTTGATCTTTAGGTTTTACATATTAAAATAAAAAGTTATATTAATATCTATAATATAGCTTGCTTGCCTTTTGAATGGATTTACATTAAATCTATATTCCCAATTTATATACATTTTTCTTATCTTGTCTTATTGCATTAGCTAATATAAAGTAAAACAAGGGTGAAAGAGGATAGTGGACATTCTTGCCTTGTTCCAATAAACATTAATGATGTGTTATGTAATCCTTATAGTAACCACAAAATAAAAACCTGTGGTAGATTAAAAAAAAAAACAGATAAAAGAGAGAATAAAAATTATCACCATAGAAAATCAGCAAATCGCAAAGGAAGATAGAAAGAGGGAAAGAAAGGAAAAGGAGAACTATAAAATGGGTAGAACACAATGAATAGGAAGACAATAGTAAGTTTTAATAACAATAGTTCTTAAGTTAGCCTATAACACTCTAACCTCATGTCCTACTATGCCATCTTTGCTGATCACAGTCCAGCTTTACAGCCTCCTTTGGTCCTCTTTAAATGTTGTAATGATTCTCCCGCCCCCAAATGTGTTGTGATTACTTCTGTTATCCATGTGGATTGCTACTTCCTTGTTCAAATGTCACCTTTTCTTTTTCTCTGTGAACTATATAAAATTGTCAGGGTTTTCCAGCCCCCAGAACTCTATCTTGTTTAATGTTTCTTCATAACATTTAATCATATAAATAGTATGTATTTTATTTAATTTAGTATCTCTCTTTTTGAAGTAGAGGGTAAGTTCCACAAAGGAAGAGAATTTTTGAAACATGTTTTTAAGCTGCTGTTTCCATATCATCAAAAATAGTGTACTTGCAGAGGTTAATAATAAGTATGTATTGAATAAATGAACAAATTAAGAATTAAAATTAAACATAAAAGTTAAACTGAGTTTGAATATATGCCCAAAGATGGAAAATTATTTATTGCAAGCTTTACAATAAATGTATGTATTTGCATATAAGTATGCGAATGTGCTATCCAAGTCAGCAGTTTTGAGATCTTTCAGTACTATTCTGTTAATTAAATTAGTTGCAATAATGATAATTCACATTCATATAACATTTTATAATTTTCAAAGCATTTCCCAAACAGTATTTTGCCGCCAGTATTACTATTATAATTTCTCTTTTCACATAAGAAACCTGAGACCCAGTTTTTTGTCAAAGGGTACTTATTAAATGAGTGTCAAAGTCTAAACCTAATTCTAGGTTTTATTATTTAAGTTTATTTTTTTTTAAATTTTGTTTCTGTGCCCCTGAATGTCCTCATGACTTGTCATGATTGCAATTACACTAAAGGCCCAGTGCACGAACTCATGCACCTTGAAAGGAACTGTGGGCCATGAGGCAGCAGTGGGCACAGGGGCAGGTTTCGGCCCATCCTCTGTGTTCCCCCCTGGCCCCTCCCGCCATGGCCCATGGTCTCCTATCTGCTGGCAGCCCTGCTCCTGCCATTGCTGTTCTTGTGCGCTGACAGTGCCGGCTCCACTTGCACTTGCTGACGGCACAGAGGGATTGGAGACAGTGCCAGTAGTGCGTAAAAGTGGAGCCAGTGAGGTCAGCGGGAATGAGTGGTGCTGCTGCCCTGATAGCTCCTCAAGAGCAGGGGGTGGTATAGAAGCCCTCAAGGACAATTGGGGCCAGCAGACGCCTCTTCACTTCCTGACAGTGCCGACAGATTAGGACCAGTGCTGGCAGCCAGCAGCAGGTGCAAGTGGGGGGGTCTGGTGCCGGCTGTGGGTGTAAGCACGGCAGGCGCTAGCAATGGGTGCCAGCAGCGGGTGTGAGCAGGACTGTTGCCAGCAGCGGTGCGAGAAGCGGCTGCCAGTCCTGATCACCCCTCAGTAGCAAGTGGAGAAGCCCTGCAGTATGATTGGGCCAGCATCCACTGCTAACACCTACTGACAGTTCTGAGTGATTGGGACCAGTGCCAGGGCACCAGCAGTGTGTGTGAACAAGGCCAGCACTGACAGCAGGTACAAGCACCCAGTGGGACCATGGTGTGCAGGAGCAAAGAATTTTTAATAGCCACCAGAGCCTCGCCCTGATGACAGCGACTGGCACCCTGCCTTAGTCTAGCATTCCCACTCATCTGCTCCACCATCCCACTGTGGCCGACACCCACCATGTTTTGTGCACACCCCCTGCTGGTCAGTGCATGTCATAACAACCAGTTGTTGGGTTGTTTGGCTATTCTGTTCATTTGCATATTAGGGTTTTATATAGAAAGATAGTAAATTTCTATCAACTGTACAGCATTAATTGAAATCTCTCATTTAAAGAAATACAAAATGATTCATGTGGGGAGTGGTTACAGTGGGGACAGGTTCAAGCCTCAGGCTAATTAGAGGGCACAGTTCTCTCATGGCCACGTGCAAGTGCTAGCTTGGAGGGTAAGGCCCTCCCAGCAGTTATAGCCAACAGCTGTAGTTATAAGCTTGAACCTATGGTCAGAACACGTGGCTCCATGGTGCCTGAGTAATGTGAGTTTGATAGAGTTCAGATGCATGTAGTTGAGTAGGATTGAAACCCACAAGAATGTTGTAAACATCTTGATCAACCCTTACTTTGCCTCCTGGCATCTGCTATAAAATAAAGACACAGCTTGTGGGTGTCGTCGCTGTCTCTCAGAGATGTAGCATCCCACTGAGACCCAGGTTTCATTCTCTTGTCTGTCTTTTCTAAGCCTTTCAGCCGCCCCCACTCAGGTTCACTCTTGGCCGTGCTGGCGCGGTACAGATTCAATGAGTGAGTATGATTGACATGCTTAGTAACTAAAAGTTTTATTAATTAAAATGCATCTAAAAGGGTGCTCAGCATAAATAGAAGTGCCATTTAAAATCATAGGTATGGGGGAGCTGAGTGAGTAAAGAACCAAGGACATGGGTAGGCAGTACCAAGGACATAAATTAAGAAGAACATTAAATAAAAATAACATCAACTTTCAAAGAGCTAACAATGAAAGTATTTTCTTCATAGAGAAGTCTGAGGGAGAGCCAATGTGAAAGAGACAATTTTGAAGAAGCTATCTTCATAAGAGTCAAGGTGAAAAGAGTTTTCAGGGTAAGGTAGTCAGTAATAGTAATTAATGTCACCAAGATAGTCAATAACCAAAACCCCTGAAATATAATCATAAATTTAGAATTAAAAATCAGAAATCACCTTACCCATTTAAACAGAGAGTGTAAAAGTCAAATGGTGATGAGTTTAATAGAGCATGAGAGGTAAGAAAGTAAAGAAGATAAGGGTGTAATGACAAAACAAAACGCACAACACTGTAGAGGTATTGGGCATGCCATATTATAAAATAACTTCTTTAGTGTTTGTCATGGTTATTGATAAGTTTACGTAAAATGGAAAAGCTTTGTGCATGCCTAAATGGTTAGAAGGAGTCAATACATAAAAATAAATAGAAGATTCAAGAAAAACTTGGGAGAAATGATGGACAAAATTCTCAAAACATAGAGTGGTGAAAATAACTAGAACAGAGTTGGCCTAAAAGAACAAAAGAGACACATCTTCATCTGAAACTATGGCCAGAAGGTGAGGATAAAAGTAAAAAGAAATGCGTTGTAGACAGAGAAGTTGAAAATGAAAAAAAAGTCTTGATTTTTCCATTTTTTCATTGTATTATATTATTAAAAAATAATAAGTTAGGTCCAATAGCTAAGAAGGAGACAGAAAGGAAAAATTGAGAGCTTAAGAAAATATACATTTCAAATAGCTTTTGAGGGAAATAGGAGGTGTTGATTATTAAGTGTATGTAATAAAATTGCAGAATATTGTAGTATAGAGGGCACAGCCAGGAGTAAATCATAAATCTCTAATGGCACAAATCTGCACTGTTAGGAGATTTCTTTCTGCAATATTCAGCAGCAAGATATAGGTGCTGAGAAATTAGATGTTGAAAATTATCCATGATTGAGCATTTGAAAAGTATATAAAATCAAAGAGCAATAATGTAAAGGAAGAAGGGTGGTGCCAATAAATAGTAATCGAAATGATGTCCCATAAATTTCCAGTGTAATAGTGAGGGGATCAAAGTTACAGAGAGCTGGCAAAAATGAATATTTGTGACTGCAGATCACTATGAAGTCAGAGATAGGTCTTATGGAAATGAGTGAGAATAACAGAAGAAGAAATTATGTTCAGAAATGAGATATTGAAATTTACATTCTAAAAGTCGAAAAGTTCTGGGCAATGCCAAAAACCAAATTGCAGCTACAATTATTGATGGCTGATGTAGAGTGCAAGTAAAGGTAAACGGAACTCATGATATTAGGAAAACGTGAAGGAAGGATATTATAATTGCTATCTACTATAGCTGACACCACAATGCCCTGTCCCACTCCACCATTCCAATTATCAGCCTTATTTCTAACAGCTAACATTTGCACTGTGTGTGTGTGTGTGTGTGTGTGTGTGTG
Source organism: Lasiurus cinereus (assembly GCA_011751065.1). NCBI lineage: Eukaryota > Metazoa > Chordata > Mammalia > Chiroptera > Vespertilionidae > Lasiurus > Lasiurus cinereus. Next base: position 8,072,788 of record JAAGEH010002534.1, on the reverse strand, counting down.
TGTGTGTGTCTGAGGGTTTCCCTAGTTTTTGTAGCTTTTATATCTGTGTGTTGGAGCAGAAGTGCTGGGAAATTAATGTCCTCCCTTCTCCCAAAAATTTTTACCCAATGAGGGACCAATGCTACGTGTGTTTTACCCAGGTTCTTAGAATTCCTCCAGTAGACTTGTTCTAGTTCTTAGTGATAGCTAATTTGAAAACACATTTTTTTCAAATTTGCTGGTTCCATTCTCTTCCTTGTCTAACCTGTTATTTAAATTCAAATTCTTGTCTACTCAGCTATGAAATTCACCTAGATTCCAAAATTCTTTACAAAGATTCCAGGACTGCAAGAGTAAAGGCGGCAGATAAAATAAGTCAGAATATGACTTCAATTGGGGCAGGGGAGCTAGATTGAAGTACAGGGTCCTCCTGCTCTGCTTCTGTAGGGAAACAAGCTAGAAAGAGGAAACAAGATGGCAAAGGGAACCACAGACACAAACAAAGACCAGTTCTATTCAGTGCGGATAGGTGTCCTGTCCCAAAGATGAGTTATAGCCAATTAGCATTGCAGATAAACTAACTCCCAGCATACATCTGACAAGGCCATGACAATTCCAGTTCTGAAAAGACCAAAGAAGGACAAAAACTCTCCCACCTTTTGGGGAGATGGTGCCTGGCCCTCTGCATCTCACCTGGACCCATCCTTTCATGAAACCCTCCCTATTACCCAAAATATAAGCCCTACCAGGAGATCCTTTGGTGGGACTCACTTTTTGAGTGTGCCCACATTCTCTAAATGTGTACTTTCATGTTAATAACACCTCTGTGCTTTACTGAATCTATCTCGATCTTGAATTCTTTATTGCATGGTGACAAGAACTTGGATACTGCTACTAGGCTGAGGTCTCCTTTGGCCTCCCGTTAGCCTGTGACATTACAATGAGGGGGGCTTAAATGGTATATATCTATGTATTTATCTATATCTATATCTCTGTTTATATGTGTAACTATGTGGTGTAGAAATAGAACTGAACAAGGAAATGAGGAGTTAGAAACATTGGTTGACACAGTCTCTTGTCCTGGTAACACAATACATGGTAAACCTCCATAGAGAAGACTTGGAAACTTGGCTCAGCAAACAAGTTGACACTCATTCAACACACATTTATTAAACATCTAATGTAGGCTAGAAGTAGACTAAGTGCCAGAGACACAAAAACAAATATGCTTCCATTTATGACCTTAACATGTTGCATACTATTATGGGAATAAACCTATCATTAGAAAATTCTAGGCAATGTTAAAATAATGATTAAAATATACATAATGCATTATTGGCATAAATTGAAAGATATCTTAAGGTCTAGAAGAGTCAGAGAAGACTTCATAAAAGAGATGACTTCTGAACTTAGTTTTACATTTAAGTAGATGTTCACAGGCAAAGAAATAGAGAAAAGAGGCTGGGTATTTTAGAAAGACAGTCAGGATGAGCAACGTTACAGATGATAAAAATAGCATGCTAATGTTGGAATTACAATTAGCTTAGTGATTTTGGAACTTAGACAAAAGGAAAAGAAAAATTGTGTTAAAAAGCTAGACAAAGGCAGATCATTCCTTCTATGCTGGTCCTTAGAAATCTATTATTAAGCAATGAAGTTTCATCACGGAATTTTGAATACGCAAAGGATTTTGCCAGCATCTATACTAAGGCACAAAATAGTGTGTGTGTGTGTGTGTGTGTGTGTGTGTGTGTGAAATATAAAGAGAGAGATTGAAAAGATTAACATAAAATAAATGAATAAATAAGGAATAGTTAATCTTGATAGATAATTTATGTGATAATTTGATAATAGATCTATAATACTGTTAAATGTGTTGGCTTAGTAAACCATGTCTGAAAAGGTAAAATTGAAAATAAGATTTACTAGTAAATGATAAGAAGGACCCAACTTATGTGAAGATGACCAGGGCATACAACCAGAGTAAACAGCTGGGATGGAGGGTTAATGTTGTCTTTTGTCATGTCTGAAGAATATAAGCAAAAACAAAACAATCTTACTGGGATAGTGGTACAAGGAAGCAATAAAATTTAGGAAAAGCCTAAATAAAATAAGATTGTAGAAACTAGAGTAAAATGATTATATTTTATTCTAACATGATACTGTGTGAGGCAGAATGATGGACTCCACAACCTAATCCTTGGAAAGACTAAATACTGTGCAGTCCATGGCAAAGGGAATTAGGTTGCAGGTGGAATTAAAGTGTCTCAAGAGAGAGATATTATTCTGCATTTTCTGCTGGATCCAGTGTAATGATAAGCATCCTTAGAGTAGAAGAGCAAAGCTGAAGGAGAGAGTCAGAAAAAGATATGGCTTTGAAAGAAAGGGACAAAGAGATACAACACTGTTGACTTTGAAGATGGAGGAAAAGGCCATGAGCCAAGGAGTATGGGATTGCCTCTAGAAGCTAGAAAATAAACAAAGAAATTCAGCTCCTTTAAAGCCTCCAGAAAAAAAGCTAGTCCTGCCAATATCTTTATTTTAATACAGGGAGACTCATATTACATGTCACATCCAGAACTATAAGTTTGTGATAATTTCTTATAGCAGCAATAGAAAACTAATACATGAGACTTTGGGGACTGGCAAGCAATGTGGTTTAAGTAACTGTGATTGTTTTAAAAATCTTTTTGGGCCTAGCTGGTTTGGCTCAGTGCATAGAGCACTTGCCTGTGAATTGAAGGGTCCTGGGTTCAATTTCGGTCAAGGACACATATCTAGGTTCCAAGCTCCTGGTTCTGATGCGGGGCATGCTGGAGGAAACCAATCAATGTGTCTCTCTCACATTGGTGTTTCTGTCTTCCTCTCTTCCTTTCACTCTTTCTAAAAATCAATGGGAAAAAAATATCCTCAGGTGAGGATTATAAAAAGTATTTAAAACTCTATTTGGGGTTACCACAAGAGTGGATTATAGTGCACAAACAACAAAAGGAAGGAAGTCTGTTTTGAATTGGCTAAGGCAACTTAAGAGAAAGATGACAGTAGGTAAGACAAGAATATTAATAGTGGAAAAAAGGGAAGTGAATGGTTTTGGCATATGTTTTGGAATTAAAATTGAAGTAAGTTGCTCATTGATTGGGTTTAGGGAGTGAAATAAAATAGCTACCAAAGAAAATGCATAAATTCTGGCCTTGTACAACTGGGCTGATTGTGATGTCACTCACAAAGCTGGAGAAGAATAGTGCAAAGGCAAATTTGTGAGGGATATGAGCACTTCTAAGATCATGATGGTATTTTATTTAAAAAAATATTTTTATTGATTTCAGAGAGGAAGGGAAAGGGAGAGAGAGAGAGAGAAACATCAATGATGAGAGAAAATCATTGATTGACTGCCTCCTGCACACCCCACACTGGGGATCGAGCCTGAAACCCAGCCATATGCCCTGATTGTGAATTGAACCATGATCTCCCGGTTCATAGGTTGACACTCAACCACTGAGCCATGAAGGTATTTTATATCCCTGTGTTTGTGTCAAGTAATCAGTTAAATAAATATGTGAATTTCTGGGGAAAGGCCAAATATATAGACCTATATTTGTGAATCATAAGCATAGAGATGCTCTTTAAACCTGGGCCATCAGAGAATATATATTTCAAGCAAAATATGATTTAGTAATTTCCCTTAGATTATAATTCTTCATATGTTAAGAATATTAAATTCTCAAAACCATTGTCATGAATTATTAATAGCTTTATTCAAAATTGCTTATGGTTCTTAAAGCCATTTCCTTTTAATGGACTATTCTGCCCCTTTTTAATGCATACTTTGTATTCTCCTATTTCAGAGCTCTGTCTTTTCTTTAAAAACTCTTTTTATGTCAGCTTCACTCATAAAAATTGTAACACAAACATTTAAGACCTTACTCAATATTTTACTTCTTCTAGAAGTCTTTTGAAAAATCGACCAGCCAGCCAGAAGGGATGTTTCCTTTTTGAGGTATTTTATCAGTAATGGTGTACTATGGCTAGTCATGCACCACATAAGACATCTTGGTCAATAATGGCCACATGTAAGACATTGGTCCTATAAGATTATAATGGAGCTAAAATTTTCCTATTGCCTGGTGATCTCACAGTTATCCTACCATAATAACACAATTTATTGCTCACTTAATTGGTGTGATACTGGTGTAAATAAACCTGTGTTGTCAGACCCATAAAAGTATAGAGCACATATAATTATGCAGAGTACATACTTGATAATGATAGTAAACAACTATGTTACTGGTTTATGTATTTACTATGCTATACTTTTAATCATTATTTTAGTATACTCTTTCTTCTTATTAAGAAAAAGTTTTCTGTGAAATAGTATTCTGTGTTACACCAGCAGCAGACTTTTACAAAAATAGTTTACCATATTTCTTGATTACATCATTTTCTCCCATGCTTGATTGAACCTCATGTTGTTTTATATTTAGTGTAACATAAGTGTACAGTGTTTATAAAGTCTGAAGTCATGTGGAGTAATGTCTCAGGCATTCACATTCACTCAGCACTCACTCACTGACTCACCCAGAGTAACTCCCGGTCCTACAAGCTCCATTCATAGTGAGTGCCCTATTGAGGTATAACAATTTTTTTTTATTTCTTACACCACGTATTTACTGTACCCTTCTATGATTATATTCGCCAATAGCATGTTTTAAAACTGCATACAGCATTTAGTACAGAAACATCCTGTACAGGCTAGCAGCCTAAAAGGAATAGGCTATCCCGTATAGCCTAGGTATGTAGCAGGCTACAGCATCTAGGCTGTGTATGTGCACTCTATGATGTTCACACAGAGCAAAATTGTCACATTTCTCAGAATGTGTCGTCATCATTAAGTGGCACATATCTGCATATGGATTTATCATATTGCTTTATCTTGCCTGTGAAAAAGGAGTCCAGGCCTTACTTTCTTTCCACTGTGTTGTGGAAAATCTTTCCAGAATCCTTAAACTTAGTGATTATGTGCTGACTAAAAATTCTGCAAAACTTCTTGAAATAATTAGCGGGGGAAAAACACAAAACTGAGCTCTCAACATGCAAAAATGATTGAGTTGGCCCATATTCTATCTGTTGTATTTACTAGTGGCTACATACAAACAAATCCCTCCAAATCAAACCGGATGAAGCAAGATCCTACAAATTCTCTAAGGTATTTATTACTGATGTTTTATTCTCTGAATGCTCCATCCTTCCCTTCAGTATTTATCTGAAAGACGAAACAGTGAGTTCATTTCATAATGAATTCAGATAGTACTATTCAAACCTTCTTTGAACCTCATTACAGTCAAATGACATTACAGAATACTGCTTGCTGAACTTAAATTTTTGAGAACATGTTAAATGGACAAGTGCTTCGTCAGCAAAGTCTATTAGCAGCAATTGATTGTTTTAGGCATTGAAATATCAAAAAATAGTATTGAAAACTGGGAGTTTTCAATAAAAAATGAAAACTCCAGTAAAAAAAATTGATTGAAATTGAAATAATTATGAGTTTCATATTGGAGAAAGTTGTACAAGATAAGACTTTTCCCATAGGAGTTATAGTACTTCTAGGTTTGGGTTTAAGTTATAAATATCTCTGAAACTGCCTGACTCAGGGTGTTTCAAATTATCCCCAGTTGTGTCTCTTACTGAAACAAAAATGCATAACTGTACCTGGATATAGTGAGGGGAAAACTCTCCACTCTCTGAAAAGGTCACATCTAGTTCAAATTTGGGTCTGTCTTTTCATGAGCTAAACTATTTTTAAATAATTACAAAAAGAAAGGATTCAATGCCACCCTTGCCTGGTGTGTGCATTTTACTTCACCTGGCACTGATCTCATTGATACTGGGCTTTTAGAGGGTTTATCCATTCAAACATACAAAAGTATCATTAAAATAAATAACAAATATCCCTCCACTTTAGTTTCTACCAAAGCTTCCAAGTCACATTTGTGACATATTATTAAAATAATATTCTCGGGGAGAGGAGAAAATGGCGGCGGAGTAGACACACGCGTCTGGAGCTTTGTCGCTGGGCAGAGGGAGAGAGAGCGGCTGAGAGTTGCATTGGGAGTGTTAGTTGGCAAGCTAGGAGTCAGTTGTCCTCCAGGAGAAGGAGGGGAACTGCTGGAGGGGGCTCTCCCGGCCAGGCAGCCCCACTGCCACGGGGTTTTTGTCGGCCAGAGCCACCAGCACGAACGCGGAGCCCGAACCATCTTGCAGTGGGAGGTGGATGTCTGCGGCGCTCTGAAGCCTTCGGCTGGGCACCCATCGAGCAGCCAGGAACCCGGGGACCCAGAACTCCGCTCTCCAATCGGCGCAGACACGCGGCGGAATCAGAGATCCACAGAGCACACGGAAAGGTCAGATTGCGCCTGACTTAAGGGGGAGGTGGATGGCTGCCGAGGTCTGAAAGCTGCGGCTGACGGAGGCACCCACAGAGCAGCCAGGACCCAGAGCGCGGCTTCCCAGGCGGCACAGACACGATGACTGAGGATTCAGAGATCCACACTGCGCACGCGCACGGAAGGGTTAGATTTCGCCTGGGCCAGGGTGCGGTCTCCTACCCCCGCAGGGCAGAGACGCGCACACTGTGGGAGCCGGGCTGCGGGAAAGCTGCCTCTGGAGAGGTCCGCAGAGGTGGTCAGGGCATGATCCCTGAGTGTGAAGGCAAACCCTCTGAGCTGTTGACGGAGGAGAGCTCCAGAAAACGACTTTTTTTTTTTTTTCTTTTTCTCTGGGGCAGAGGGACAACCTGGGAGTTATTGCAGTGTCCAGGCTGCAAAACCCCCACAAACTGGTTTTGGGAACCAGAGAGTAGCAGGATCTGAGCACAGCCTAGAGAGGTCCTGTGCTTTGTCTCAGAGGTCAATTCCGAAACACTGCCACCCAATGGATGACGCACAGATTGACTCTCGCATAACCACAAGAGAATAAAGAGATTAAAACACCAAGAGGGGAACACGGGGAACTGCAATACCTCCCCTACTGGGAAACAGGAGTGCCAAGCAGAATAATAGTGGAAGTGAAGGACCATTCTATTTTTCTTCTTTTTTTTTCCTTTTATCTTTTTTCTTTTTCTTAATTTTTAATTCTTTATTTTTCATTTTCACATATTTTAATTAAAAGAATATTTTTTTTATTTCTGCCTCAATTGATTTTACCTTTATAATTGCTACATTTTTGTTTTAAACTAGTATTATTAATTACTACTAGTACTTTACCGTTTTTGGAAAAAAAAAGTGTCATTTTGTTTTCTCTTTATTTTATTTCGGGATTAGAGTTCTACATTCTATTTTCATCTTCTCTTTAGCATAATTTTACTCCAACTCAACTCCACCTTTATGCCAACACTTTCCTCTAACTTTCCCCATTTTGCTGTCTTGTTTCTCTTTCCCTTTTCCAAGTTTAGATTCTCCCTATTTTTCTCTTTACCTGGTTAAAATTTCACCCCATTTTATATCTAATTTCAAATCCCCTACTACAAGTCCACACAAACCTCTCCCCTCTTGTATTCACTAGCCAAAAAGTTGTTTTTTTCTCTATGTCCTTTTGTTGCTATTTGCCTGAAAAGTGATTATATTGATTTTATGAAATTTTTTTTGAGAGATTGTTTTAGTTTATTCTACTTGTTTTATTTTGCTTTTTGCTTACTTTGTTTTCTACCTCTCTTTTCCCTCATCTCCCTCGATACCAGTTGCTATTTGCAATTTGCATCAATCTCTAGGTACTGGTTGCTGGCCTTTATTGGGATTAGTGACTGTTCTATTGAAGTTGTCTCCTGACATCTATATTTTGTTCCTCTTTTCTCTCTTATACAATTACTTTTCTCTCTGACTTTTTTCTCTTCCTCTTTCCTTCTCCTTTTTCTCCTTTTTATTTTCTTATTTTATTTTATTTTATTTTATTGTTCATTTATTTATCTTTTTTTTTCTCACTCTCCCAATTTGATTTTGGCACTTCTTTCTTTTCTTTCTTCCTCATTTTCCTCTTCTTCTTTCTCTATTTACCCCTAATTTGTCCTTCATTGGTGGTCACCTTATTTGTGATTATTAACATCTTGAATACATTTCTACTCAGTGCCTTGTGTGCTGTACCTGGTCGTGTTGTAGTTTGTGCCTTACAATCAACGTAGGAGAGAACACTACATAACCAGACACCCAGAGAAGAAAGACCATGGGCAGAAAAAGAAACAGCCCACAAAAGACAGAAAGGCAGGTTTCACCAGAAAAGGAAGTAAATGAAATAGAACCACAAATAAGCCTACCAGAGAAAGAGTTCAGAGAAATTATCATAATGTGGTTGAAAAGAATGGAAGACAAATTTGACAATATGAGTAAGAGCCAAGAGGAAATGAAGAAGAGCCAAGAGGAAATGAAGAAGAACCTAGAGGAGGTGAAGAAGCATAAAGAAGAAATGCAGAAGAAACTAGAGGAGGTGCAGAATAAACAAGAAGAAATAAATAATGACATCACTGCTATAAAGAACTCAATAGAAAGCATCAAAAGTAGACCAGAAGAAGCAGAGGACAGCATTAGTGAGCTAGAAGACACGGTAGGAAAAAATACCCAAGTACAGCAGCTTCTAGAAAAAAAAGTTAAAAAGCAAGAGGAGAGTCTAAGGGAACTTTGGGATAACATGAAACAAAATAACATCCCCATAATTGGGGTTCCAGAAAGAGTGGAAACTGAACAAGGATTAGAGAACGTGTTTGAAGAAATAATGACAGAAAATTTCCCCAATATAGAAAAGAAAAAACCCACACAAATCCAAGAAGCTCACAGAGTCCCAAGCAAAATGAACCCCAACAAACCGACACCGAGCCACATTATAATTAAATTGGCAAACACCAAAGACAAAGTAAGAATCTTAAAAGCAGCCAGAGAGAAACAGAAAGTTACCTACAAAGGAACCCCCATAAGACTAGCTACTGACTTCTCAACAGAAACTCGTCAGGCCAGAAGAGAATGGAATGAAATATACAAAGTCATGCAAAGGAAGGGTCTGAATCCAAGAATACTGTACCCTGTAGGACTCTCAGTCAAAATTGAAGGTGAAATCAGAAGCTTCACAGACAAAAAAGGACTAAGGGTATATATTACCACCAAACCAGCAATGCAAGAAATGTTAAAGGGTCTGCTGTAATAAAAAGAAAGAGGAAGCGAAGAAGGAACTCGGGGATAAGGACTAAAAATGGCAACAGATAAGTACTTATCAATAATAACTTTAAATGTAAACGGATTAAATGCTCCAATGAAGAGACATAGGGTAACCGATTGGATAAGAAAACATGATCCATATATCTGCTGTCTGCAAGAAACCCACGTCAGGAAAAAGAGATGCCCACAGATTGAGGGTGAAGGGATGGAACATGGTATTTCAGGCAAATGGAAATGAAAAAAAACTGGGGTTGCAATATTTCTATCTGACAAATTAGATCTCAAAGTGAAGGACATAACAAGAGATAAAGAATGCCACTTCATAATACTAAAGGGAACAATCCAACAAGAAGAAATAACTCTGGTAAACATATATGCACCCAATATAGGAGCACCTAAATACATAAAAATACTCTTGGAGGATATTAAGGGAGAGATTGACAGCAATACAATCATAGTAGGAGATTTTAATACCCCACTATCACCATTGGACAAATCCTCTAAACAAAAAATCAGTAAAGAAACATCAATCCTAAATGACTCACTAGACCAGATGGAATTAATTGACATCTTCAGAACATTTCACCCCAAAGCCACAGAATATACATTCTTCTCCAGTGCACATGGGTCATTTTCAAAGATAGATCATATGTTGGGTCATAAGAAAAGTTCAAATTCAAGAAGATAGAAATCATATCAAGCATTTTCTCAGACCACAGTGGCATAAAACTGGAAATCAACTATAATAAAAACAATAGAAAGAAATCAAACACATGGAGACTAAACAGCATGCTTTTAAACAACGACTGGGTAACCAGAGAGATAAAGGAAGAAATAAAAAACATCATGGCAACAAATGACAATGACAACACAACAATACAAAATTTATGGGACACAGTGAAAGCAGTCTTGAGAGGGAAGTTCATAGCCCTACAAGCCTACTGCAAAAAACAGGAAATAATGGTAATAAATCACCTAAACCTACAACTCAAAGAGCTAGAACGTGAGCAACAAGAAAAGCCCAGTGTACTCAGAAGGAAGGAAATAGTGAAGATCAGAGCGGAGATAAACAACTTGGAGACCAAAGAAACAATTCAAAAGATCAACAAAACAAAGAGCTTGTTCTTTGAAAGGATAAACAAGATTGATGGACCCCTAGCCAGGCTCACCAAGAAGCAGAGAGAAGACCCAAATAAACAAAATCAGAAATGAAAGAGGAGAAATAACAACAGACCCTGTGGAAATAGAAAGGATTGTTAAAAAATACTATGAACTACTCTACTCCAACAAATTGGACAACCTGCAAGAAATGGACATTTTCCTAGAAAAATATAACCTCCCAAAACTCCATGAGGAAGAAGCCAAACATCTCAATAGTCCAATAACTATAGAAGAAATTCAAGCACTAATCAAAAAGTTTCCAGCAAATAAAACCCATGACCAGATGGCTACACAGGAGAGTTTTACCAAGCATTCAAGGAAGAATTAAAACCTATCCTCCTCAGACTATTCAAAAACATTCAAGAAGAAGGAATACTACCAAACACCTTCTATGAAGCCAGCATCACCCTAATACCAAAACCAGATAAAGACAACACAATGAAAGAGAATTATAGGCCAATATCTCTCATGAACATAGATGCCAAAATCCTCAACAAAATTCTAGCAAACCGGATCCAGCAGTACATCAGAAAGATCATACACCATGACCAAGCAGTATTCATCCCAGGAATGCAGGGATGGTTCAATATCCGCAAATCAATAAATGTGATACATCACATAAACAAATTGAGAGATAAAAATCACATAGTCATATCAATTGATGTAGAAAAAGTATTTGACAAAATCCAACAACCTTTCTTGATAAAAACTCTCAGCAAAGTGGGAATAGAAGGATCATACCTCAACATCATAAAAGCTATATATGATAAACTCACAGCTAACATCATACTCAATGGGAAAAACTAAAACCATTTCCCCTAAGAACAGGAACAAGACAGGGATGCCCACTCTCACCTCTCTTGTTCGACATAGTACTGGAAGTATTAGGCATTGCAATTAGACAAGAAGAAGAAATAAAAGGCATCCAAATTGGAAAAGAAGAAGTAAAGCTGTCCTTATTTGCAGATGACATGATATTGTACATAAAAAACCCAAAGGACTCCATCCCAAAACTAATTGACTTAATTAATGAATTCGGCAATGTAACAGGATACAAAATTAATGCTAAGAAGTCTGTGGCATTTCTATACACTAACAGTGAAATTATAGAAAGAGAAACTAAAAAAGCAATTCCATTTACCATCGCACCAAAAAAATTAAGATACCTAGGAATAAACCTAACTAAAGAGGTAAAAAACCTTTATGCAGAAAACTACAGGACACTGAAAAAAGAGATAGAGGAAGATGTTAACAGATAGAAGAGCATATCATGCTCATGGATTGGGAGAATCAACATCATTAAAATGTCCATACTACCCAAAGCAATCTACAGATTCAACGCACTACCCATTAAAATACCAACGACATATTTCACAGACCTACAAAGAATTCTTCATAGATTCACGTGGAACAAAAAAAGAGCACAGATAGCTACAGCAATTCTGAGTAAAAAGAATAAAGTAGGTGGGATCTCAATACCTAACTTCAAGCTATACTACAAAGCAACTGTTCTCAAAACAGCCTGGTACTGGCACAAGAACAGACATATAGATCAATGGAATAGAATAGAGAACCCAGATATCCACCCAAACCACTATGCTCAATTAATATTTGACAAAGGAGGCATGAACATTCAATGGAACCAAGATAGCCTCTTCAATAAATGGTGTTGGGAAAATTGGACAGATACATGCAAAAAATTGAAACTGGACCACCAACTTACACCAAATACAAAAATAAACTCAAAATGGATACAGGACTTAAACATTAGAAGGGAAACCATAAAAATACTAGAGGAATCCACAGGCAGCACAATCTCAGATATATGCCGAAAGAACTTCTTCACTGATACTGCTCCAAAGGCAATGGAAGCTAAAGAAAAAAATAAACTAATGGGACTACATCAAAATAAAAAGCTTTTGCACAGCAAAAGAAACCATCAACAAAACAATAAGAAAGATCAATGCATGGGAGAACATATTTGCAAATGCTATCACTGATAATGGTTTAATCTCCAAAATCTAGAACCAACTTATACAACTTAATAAAAGGAAGATGAAGGATCCAATAAAAAAAATGGGCAACGGACCTAAATAGAACCTTTTCAAAAGATGAGAGAAGGAAGGCCAAGAGACACATGAAAACATGTTCAAAGTCATTAATCATCCGAGAGATGCAAATCAAAACGACAATGCGATACCATCTTACACCTGTCAGAATGGCAATTATCAACAAATCAACAAACTACAAGTGTTGGCGAGGATGCGGAGAAAAAGGAACCCTTGTGCACTGTTGGTGGGAATGCAGACTGGTGCAGCCACTGTGGAGAACAGTATGGAGTTTCCTCAAAAAACTAAAATGGATCTCCCATTTGACCCTGTAATACCACTCTTAGGAATTTATCCTAAGAAATTACAAACACCAATCAGAAAGGATTTATGCACCCCTATGTTTATAGCAGCACAATTTACAATAGCCACAATTTGGAAACAGCCTAGGTGCCCGTCAGCAGATGAGTGGATCAGAAAACGGTGGTACATCTACACAATGGAATTCTATGCTGCCATTGAAAAGAAGGAATTTTACCATTTGCAGCAACCTGGTTGAAATTGGAGAGCCTTATGCTTAGTGAAATAAGCCAGTCAATGAAGGAGAAGCATCACATGATCGCACTCATTGGGGGATAATAAAGAACATTATAAACTGATGAACAAAAGGATAGATACAGAGACAGTAAAGCTTCAAACAGACTGTGAAATTACAGCAGGAAGATTAAAGTTAGGTGAGGTAGATAAGAGATCAATCAAAGGACTTGTATCTATGCATATAATCATAACCAATGAACATAGACACTGGGGGGTTGGGGTATGCCTGGGATGGAGAGGGGGGCAATGGGGAGATATGTATAAAAAATTAATAAAAAAAAGAATATTTATCTATGCATTGGTTATAGTGTAAAAAACTGGAAACAAATTGAATGTACATCAATAAAGGAATGGTTAAATTGTAAAAAAATAAAAATAAAAAAAATAATATTCTCATACAAAAGATGTAATTTGCTGCTTCAAAATGTAATTTGGGTCAGTGTATGATGACTGTTTAGTTCCCAAACCCCTCCTCTTTCTTTGCTAAGGTTACATAAAATACATTATGTAGATATATAACAACATATGTGATCAATACTGGGATTCAAAACAAGCAATTTAATTTTTTTTTATTTTGATCCTGTTTTTTAAATTGATCTTCCAAGAATTTTTTTTATATTGCCTATTTCACGATAGCCTTTAAAATTTTCTGAAACTAATTGAGATGTAAAATTATATAAACTACAATTCACCCAATAAAATGTACAATTTAATTAATTTTAATATAGTCACAGATTTGTGCAATCTATTACAACACATTTTAGAACATTTTCATCACCTCAGAAGGGAACTTCAATCTCACCAGCAGTGATTCTCTCTTTATCCTCAAACCTCAGAGCCTAGGAAAAAGTTAATATACTTTTTGTCTCTATAGATTTATCTAGTCCAGTTCTCTTATATAAATTGAGTAATACAATGTATGATTTTGTGTAAGTAGGTTAATTAATGTAGTGTAATGTGTTCAAGGCTCATCCATGTTGTAGCATGTACCATGTTGATTTATTTTTGGTTGAATATTATTCTAGTGTATGGATGAAACGCATTTTATTTATCTTTTTGTGAGTCATTGAACATTTAGATATTTCCATTTTTGTTTCTTATCTATAATGCTACTAACAACATTTGAATAAAACATTTTTGTTCTGACACTAATTTTAATTTTCTTGAGAAGACAATCTAATATTAGGATGACTGGGTCCTATGTCAGTTTTGTGTTTAGTATGTTAGGAAACTGCCAAAACATTTCCAAAGCAGCTGTACCATTTTGCATTTCCATAAGTAATTATGAGGGCTGTGATTTCTCCACATCCTTGCAAAGCTGCTTATTACATATCTTTTCTTTATAACCATTCTATAAGTATAGAGTCTATTTTATTGTAGTTTTAGTCTGAAGTCCTTAATGGATAATAACACTAATCATCCTTTTAATTTTTCATTTGTCGTTTGAATCTTTAGAGAAATGTCCATTCAAATAAAAATTCCTGTAAAGTCAAAATTTTTTTTATGGATTATACAGTTAGTGCTATATATAAGAAGACTTGCCTAACCCAAATCAAATAGATTAAGTTTTATATTTTCTTCTAAGAGTTTAATAGTTTTAGCTCTTAGATTTAAGCCTGTAATTCACTTTGAGGTGTGTGTGTGGGGGGGGGGGGGCGGGGGCCGGGGCAAAAGAGAGAGATTTTTGTTTTTATTATTAATTTTGAGTTTTTACTATAAAGTATTGCTTAATAATAAGTGGTAACATTTGAAGGCATAAGTTATAGAATATAAGTGATCAATATATGAAAACTTCAAAATTAAACAAATTATAAGGAATCATTGACTATATATTAATAAAATCATTATAAAATGTGGATTGTAGCAATAATTCAGAATAAAAAGGTGCAAGGAGTTATTTATAGAAATTTTTTTACTGAAATAGTAGATATTCTAATATTCTTTAAATAGAAATCAAAAGAGGCTTCTTACAAAGAGGGAATGTGCCTGCAATTTATAAAAATAGGATTATAAAAGGAAGATCTTGAAAATGATTAAAGTATTGATATCAAGATCTAAGGGAAACAGCTTATGTAATCATAGGTAATAAAATGAAAAGGAAATCATTCTTATTAGCTTTCTTAAAGGGTCTTTAATTTTATCTTAATCTGAGTAGTTTGAAAAATTTTATAGAATGCTTCCTTTTCTCTATATTTAATTTTCTTTGTTTTCTGAGACACCTCTAATATTAGAAAAACATAAGAATATTTCACTATATGAGTGTACCATAGGTGGCTTATCTACTCAATTATTGAATTATTAATAAATTATTTTTTTCCTTTGGAAATTAAAGGTGTGGGAAGGGAAAAATAATTCTAGTCCCAAACTAAATATTTACTGGTTTTAATTAAATCTATCTCCTTGATAAATCAACATGTAATGAAATCAGAATCCTAAAATGGATATAATCTCTTCATAGTGCCCTTTATAAAGTAAAGTTGGGGGCCTTATGGCCATTTACAATCTGTGAATTTTGCAGCTTTAGTTTTAAAGAATTCACCACTAACCTAGATCATGGGTGTTTTGTAGTGTTTGTGTAAAATTTAGATCGTTCTAATCATTACAAAATCATGTGCTAGGTTATTTTTCAGGAGTTACCATGTATGGCACCCAAATGTCTTGCTCTTTTGCCTTATTTGTTTATAATAGTTTTTAGTTCAGACATAATTGAAAAAGGAATGTAAAATATATGTTGGCTCTTCGTTATTCTCCCTGGCCAGCCTCCTGTAATGGTTCGGAACTGAGAAGACCCTGCAGGCAGAGGCAGAGGCTTGGAAGCTGGGCTTGTCCCTAGCTGGTGATGCAGTTAGGGGACTGGGGGATCTGTCCTTTATGATTACTCTAACTTTGGCATAAGATTGTTATTTTTAACACACTTAAAATGTCATCTTTATTAATTATAGTAAACAGATAAATAAACCCTCTGTGTATATAACTCTGAAATAATCTGAAGGAGACTTGCTAGCCAGGGATGAATATCTCCTTAAGATCAATGGAAAAATCCTTAGTGCTTCTGATGAATGGGTGGTACCCAGTCAAGCACCACATGAAAAAACAATAACAAACAAATAATATAAGAAAACTGCCTAGTATTTTCCAAACAAAAGCATTACTTTATTCACATATATAAATATTAATACCTCATAAACATATCCCATACCAAGATGGTACATGTTTACCTTGCCAAGTTTTAATAAACTGAATATTATTTAAGATGATTTATATATTAGTACTTCGGTTACTTTGGTACTCCTCATTAGGATTTATATATTTTTATTTTCTTATTCTTTTTCTTAAAATGGGCTTTATTTGATCATTGAAGAAAAGGGAACTTTCCAAAGTCTCTCACCATTTTTCTATTATTTTGGAAATACTGGTTTAATTTTTAAGCATCTTGCTCCATGAGGTCTCTCTCTCTCTCTCTCTCTCCCTTCTGATATTTTCCCCACTGCTTTGGACATCTCTTTTTGCAAAAATATAAACAATTCAATCAATTTTCTGAAGCCTTTTTAAATGTTGTCATTTTAACATCTCCCAGGAACCAAGGCACAGTGCTCTGGTCCAGTCCCCACCATGAAAGGAAGGATTTGTACTACTCAATTTATTCTTCTCAGAGGAATTTTAACAATTTAAAGCCAAATGGCTTAGCTTCCCTTTGCTGTATCCACTCAAAAGACAAGGCTCTATTTCCTATTTTTAACACTATACAGCCCTTAACAAGCACTTCTTGTTCTGAGATGTGAATGCCTTGTGTGCAATGAGATCCCGTTGGATTAGAAGGCTTTTGAGCCACAGCAGAAAGTAACATAGCCTCATAGCCGAAGCCTCGAAGGGAAACCACATTTCCTCCGAAGGACACTGTGGTCTCCTGAGAAAGCTAGGCAACTCCAGATGTTTGAGGACAACCTGATGTTCATCACTGCTCTGAGGATTTTTTTATTGGCGAAAATGACTAGCATTTAAAACATGTAATAGACACACATGTAATGTTTTTAGATTAGCTATAGCGATGGTTATGCTGAACTCCACAGCCTCAGCCTGGTCTGTTGACTCCAAGTCATGGTTCAGAAGGTTCTGAAAAGAGAGCTCACAGACACTTCTTTGGTAGAGGTTTGTTTGCTTATTTATTTTTAATTTGTGTGAATGGAGACAACCTGACACACACATGATCTAAATCACATTATTTGGCACAAGCCGATTCAATTGTCTGTAATTTTGAACAGTTCTTTGCTTGTTTAATGCTGTCCCTGTAATAAATCTCCACTCAACTTTCTTTTTCTACGAACTTGTAAAACCAGTCTCTAAATGAAAATTAAAAATTGGACTGAAGAGAGGACTTGTAAAGACCTGAAAGAAATAGCAGAGCAAAGAGGTTGTGGATGGCTGAAAAGAAATAGCAGGCAAACCAAAGTATTTTTCTCTCCAAATCTGACCTTTTTTTTCAAATGTATTATTTTTTTCAAATGTGTTGTTGTATTGATGGCCTCAAAGCATTTAGAATATTCCTAAAGAGGAGTTGTTAGTTTGAAAGATGTGGCTGTTATGATAATATTTTTAAAAAACACAGGAGATTGCTGTGAAGGACCAACTCAAAATGCTAAAGTGAAATTGTCAGCAATTTGGGACAAAAAATAAATTATTTCAAATTTTAAAAATTCAAATCAGGTCCTAATATAATGGCTGAAAAATAAAGACACACTTGCTTTTTCAAAATTTGCGAAACAGCCAGTAGTTGGCAACAAAATGATTCTGTAATTCTGTAATTCTTTAATTTGGAGAACAGAGAGATGCAAACCTTGCCCTCATTTCTAGCATTCAATATAGCAACTGCTAAAAATTAATAATTTGTAGTATTTTTTTCTTCATATTGCCAACAAGTTTTAATAAAGTCACAGACACCTTCTGTTGGGTATCATATAAACAGCAGGAATGTCTATAATTAATAACTTAAGTAACAACATGCTTTACTCTTTGCTACCTACTCATTAAATAGTAATGTTAAAAAAAGTTTTAAATTTAAAAGTTGTATCGAGATTGTTGAGTAAAATTTGTAAGGATTTAATTGGGATTTGACCCCCTTATGGATATTTCATAGAACTGTAGTAACATCATTGATAATAATTGTCAAACCTCTTTTATTTTATAACTTCAGTATATTTCTAGATAACATCTATACTAATAAAAGAGTAATATGCTAATTGGACAGGGAGACCTTCCAGAGACCTTCTGGACAAAGCTAGGGGCGTAGCCAGCCTGCAAACTTCCCCTAAACGACCCTCACACTCCACAGGGACCCTCACCCCAATGGGGGCATGGCCAGCCTGCAAACGGCCATCAGCCCTTTGCCTAGGCCACTGGTTGGCAAACTGCCGATTGCGAGCCACATGCAGCTTACGAATCGCTGCCTGCAGCTCTGTTGACTAATGGGTTTGCCGACCACTAGACTAGACTAAATGTTACTGTGTAGTTAGAAGCTGTGAGGATTAGGCAATTGTGGCATATTCTGTGCAAAGAGGTAAAGAGTGGTCCGCAAACTCATTTGTCACCAGAGAGGCAAACCGTGGCTCACAAGCCGTGGTTTGCTAACCACTGGCCTAGGCCTTCCACGGTCCCCAGCGGGGACTCCCCTCTCTGAAAGGGGTATGGCCAGTCTGAAAATGACCCTCAGTCCCTCATCCAGGCTGGCCACGCCTTCCAACAGAGACACCCCCCACCCTGAAGGGGGCACGGCTAGCTTACAAACGGCCTTCAGCCCCTCAGCCAGGCTGGCCATACCCCCTAGTGAGGACTTCCCACCCCTATGGGGTATAGATGGCCTGCAAACTACCCCAGACCCCTGCCCAAGCCAGCCCCCCCTCTCAAAGGGACCCCCACCCTGATCCAGGACCCCCTTCGGGACAGACCAGCCAGTCCCCACCCATGCACCAGGCCTCTATCTATACTAATAAAAGGGTAATATGTTAAATAGACTGGGAGACCTTCTAGACAAAGCCATGGTGGCGGGACCCAAGCAGAGGC
This sequence comes from Lasiurus cinereus, assembly GCA_011751065.1. NCBI lineage: Eukaryota > Metazoa > Chordata > Mammalia > Chiroptera > Vespertilionidae > Lasiurus > Lasiurus cinereus. Next base: position 8,053,749 of record JAAGEH010002534.1, on the reverse strand, counting down.
TGTTAGGGGCAATCAGGTGAGGAGGAGAGGGCAGTTGGGGGTGATCAGGCCAGCAGGGGAGGGCAGTTGGGGCAAGCAAGTTGGCAGGGGGGGCAGTTGGGATGAGCAGGGTGGTAGTGGGGAGCAGTTGGCAGTGGTCAGGCCAGAGGGGAGGCTAGTTGGGGCAAGCAGGCTGGCAAAAGGGGACAGTTGGGGGTGAGCAGGCCTGCATAGGAGGGTAATTAGAGGTGAGCAGGCTGGTGGGGGGGCAGTTGGGGTAATCAGGCTGGCAAGGGGGGCAGTTGGGGGCAAAAAGGCCAGTTGGGGGGGCAGCTGGGGTCGAGCAGGCCAGCATTCATAGTGGTTAGGGGCTATCAGGCAGACAGGCAGATGAGCAGTTAGAAGCCAGCCATCTTGGAATGGAGAGGGTGCAGTCAAGGCTGAGGGACACCCACCCCCCATTCATGAATTTCATGCACCAGGCCACTAGTTAACAATATAAAATTAAAGTTATTATAAAGTGGGTATCACCTACTGAGCACAGAGACCAGCAATATCTCACAATCTGTTTTATCATTATCTATAAAGTTCATCTGTGAGTATGTTTATTAGTTATTAATGGGTCAGGTATAATAAACATTAAAACTTAGGCCCAATTAGCTTCTGATCATTATATTGAATTTGTGAATTGAGTATGTTCTAAGAATCACTGTGTCACATGCACACATAAACACATATACCAGCTTGGATATATAGCATTCTTAATGCCTATAACATACAGTGAATCCAGTTATGTCCAGACAAAAAAATCCTAAAAGTTCTCCATTATTAATTATAGATTTGGGAGAATAATTTTCCATGGTTGGGATACTATAAATGTCATAGTTAATAAATTATATTATTATTACACATTTTAAATTAATAAAACATTTGGTTTCTAATTAATTTTTCATTCCATTCGATTTTTTTTATTTTAAAATATTTATTTATTTTGATCACTGGCATCTGCATAATTGAGAGGGAAAAAATAGCGATGGGACTTTCATTCTCTCTTGTGTTTAAAAATCTTCTAGCCCAGCCAGAAGATTTTGGCTCAGTGGTTGAGCATCATCCCATGCACCAAGAGGCACTGGTTCACTTCTGTCAGGATACATGCCTGGGTTGTGGGCTTGATACTCCATGAGGGCATGCAGGAGACAGCTGACCTATACTTCTCTTTCATTCATGTTTCTATCCCTTTCCCTTCCCCTAAAATCAATTAAAACATGTTTTTAAAAATCTAAAGATGATTTAAAAAAAATAATTAAAATCATAGTGTTTTCACTTAATTTTTTCTTATTTTAATAATAGAGTGCATAGTAACTATTATTAAAATTCTATTTCTGAAGACTTTAGACTTCTGTTATATGCCTATGTTAAATTTATGTAATTTAGTAGATTGTGCGCAGAACTTTATACTGAGAATATAACCTCTCTTTTTAGAAAACCTGGAGAAATAGAAACTCTGAAAATCCTTCCCATTAAAAGAAAACCAGATTCTACATAAAGCATGCTTTCAAATGCATTTTTGGGGTCATAACAAAATAAGAAAAATGTCCTGGGCTAAAAAAAATAAGTAAAAAATAAATCATTTAATAAAACAAAATATTTGAGATGCTATCTGTGAAAACTTTGCACTTAAACTTTTGAAAAACAGGCATACTTGAGGCAAAAGAATATATTTGCAAAGCCTTGTTCCTTTGGAGCATCATGGAGCTAAAACACTAATATTAACTCTGAAAGTTTGGAGGGAACTAAAATGAACCCTGATTGATAGAGTACTTTAACTCTTAGGAAAAGTAAATGTAAAATTTTTCTTTGAAGAATGAGTAGAATATAGCAATTAAGATTGTTATCACTTATGATTAATCAATATTAACTTATAATAAAATGTCACAGATACACATAGAAACAATAAATTAGAAACAAAGTATTTTAGACATTGGAGTTATCAGATAATATATAATTTAAAACAAAAATGTAAGAAATGCCAAAAGAATTTTAAAAAAGCACAAAATGAAAAAGGAAAGTACACTTATAAAAAGCAAGTTTATAAAGGCAGATTGGAAAAAAAACTAAATAGAATTTTATTTATTTTATTTTATTTTCTCATTTCATTCATTTTTTTCTCATCACTATTTATCCCCACTACACTCTCTTCTACTTCCAACAACTTCCTTCCCAGTAATCACCACACTGTTGTCTATGTACATGAGTTCTTTCTCTATTTTCTTTTTTGCTCAACACCCCCAAGTAGGCAAAAAAAGAATAGAAAATAAATATACTTATAAACAAACTATTGAACAAACATGCTATAAAGAACATATAAAGATATATAGTATTTTTAAAGCCAGAATTAATTTATTATGTATTACTAGAAGCCCACTGCATGAAAATTCATGCACTTGGGCAGGGGATTCCTCAGCTTGGCCTGCACCCTCTCATAATCCAGGACCCCTCGGGTAGGGTCCCAGGCCTGGCTTGAGATCAGCGCCTATCGGGCCTTTCCTTCCCTGGGTTGCAGGGAGCTGGCCCCATTCCCACCACTGCCACTGCTTTCCATCTGTGCAACACTGCCCCCTCTTCTCTGCTAGTGGCCTCCCTCTGCAGGGAGTACAATGGCTTGGCTGGCCTGGGCCTCTCTCTTTCTTTGCTGGGGGATGGGGCCACCCAGTAAGGGGCCATCTGCCTACCTGATCACCCCTAACTGCTTGCCCACCTACCTGATCACCCCTAACCACTGGTCTGCCTATCTGATTCCCCCTAACCACTCTTGCCTGCCTGCCTGATTGCCCCTTACTGCTTTCTTGGGGTTAGGGTCAGCCCAGGGAGGGGCCATCTGCCTACCTGATCTCCCCTAACCATTTGCCTGCCTACTTGATCACCCCTAATCATTTGCCTGCCTATTTGATCATTCCTAACCACTGGCCTGCCTACCTAATTACCCCTAACCCTTTTGCCTGCCTACCTGATTGCCCTTAACCACTTGCTTGGATGTGGGGCCAGTCCAACAAGAGGCCATCTGCCTATCTAATCTCCTCTAACCATTGGCCTGCCTACCTGATCACCCCTAACCACTAACTTGCCTACCTGATCACCCCTAAGCACTCTGCTTGCCTGCCTGATTGCCCCTTACCACTTGCTTGGGGGAGGGGCCAGCACTGACCTCTAGTTGGTCAGCCTCCAGTCATTACTGGTCATTATGACCCAGGGTTTTTATATAATACAACTATTAATACACTAATAATGTGAGTTCAGAAACAGGTGGATAATTAGAGTTAAATCAAAAGTCATTAAATTATTCAGGAGGGAAGTTCAAATAATAATTAAAATAATTTCAACACTAAAACCCAGCACATTTTTAGAGCTAAATTATAAAAAAGATTCATAATGCAATAGTAAAACTAAAAATATTTTCTAATTTTTTAAATAATAGAGAAAAATATAATAATCTGAAAAACAAAGGAAGCAACAGTGATAGTCAATCCACACAAGGGGAAAAAGCATAACAACAAAAGTGGAACAAATTGATAGCAGAAGCACTATGGTGGAAATAAGTACAAATATAAAGAAAAAGGTCAAAATAAACATAAATGCACTTAATATAGTTGCAAAAATGTCATATTTGCCTGGAAAATTCATGGGGGTATGGATTATTGAAAGTAAATGTATGGAAAAACTAATCATGGGCAAATTTTAATAAAAGAAAAACAGTGATAGCTAGATTATCAGACTAAATAAAATTAAGGATATATTATCATGTATTGACTAGAGGCCCAATGCATGAAATTCGTGTATGGGGTGTGTGTGGATGTCTGTGTCGGTGTATATGTGTCCCTCAGCCCAGCCTGCACTCTCTCCAAACTGGGACCCCTCTCACAATCCAGGACTACTAGCTCCCAACTGCTTGCCTGCCTGTTTGCCCCTAACCACTTCTGCCTGCCAGACTGATCACCCCCTAACCACTCCCCTTGTCAGAAACCAAACATTGTTCTCACTAAATGGATGTAAACAGGAAACCAGAAGGCTGATCCACCTTAACTTCTCTGAAAGGTCAGAGCTAATTACTCATTGTTTAGTTGAAAACATTGTTAGCTAAAGCAACTTCTACCTGTTTGTTTCATGTTAATTTCTGTTTTGTTATTTCCTGCCTAAAGGCTATGGGTGTGTCTCAAAGCCTTAATAAAAGGTAGAAAAAGGCCAGAGCAAGTGGTAGTCCTTTCCACTAGAGGAAGGCTCCCATCTGGCCCCCCAATATTGCCAAATTAATGTTTTTTAGTCTCTCATTTCGTTTGTGTGCGGCCTCCTTCAGAACCCAAACCCTGAACCACATGGGATGTGGAAAGGGACTCCCACATCCCCTGTCAGCCCAATTGCCCCCAACTGCCCTCCCCTGCTAGCTTGGTTACCCCTAACTGTCCTCCCCTGCAGGTCTGGTCACCCCCAACTGCCCTCCCTTGCAGGCCTGGTCTCTCCCAACTGCCCTCCCCTGCTGGCCATCTTGTGTCCACACGAGGAAAGCCATCTTGTGTGTTGGAGTGATGGTCAATTTGCATATTGCTCTTTTATTAGATAGAGTAATAATTTTTGAGTCATTATAAATACATATATAATATATGTATAATATATGCACACATTTATGTATCCATATATATTCTAATCAGTGTTCACTAATAAAATTGGCTTGTTTTGTATCAAGCAAAAATTAATAAAACTATAGGAACAAATATACAAATACATAATTATAATAGGAAATTTACACTCAACTTTTTTCATTAATGTTAGGTCAAGATAGACTTGGTCTAAAAATTTAAAGCAACTAATTTAATAAACACATTACAGAGAACTCTAAGATCTATAATTTGAAAGTATAAATTTGATAGTATGGCACATTTGCAAATATTCATTATATAAGATGCCAAAAGAAAGCCGCAACAAGTTTTAAAAATTGTTATCCTATAGACTATGCTTTCTAATACAATGAAATAAATAGAAGTCAATGACAAAAAGTTAAATTAACATTTTCTAAACTGGCAGATTAAAAATGTTACTCAAATAATTTTAGGATAAAAATAAATCATATTTGTCTTTTGATCAAGATGGCAGAGAGGGTAAATGCTAGGCTCAGCTCCACCCTCAAACACATCAAAATTGAAACTACAGAACAACTATTTTTGAGAGCCACCTCAAGACTAGCTGAAAAGAAGTTCTATACTAAATATCCCGAAAAAGCCACATCAAGTCTGGTAGCACAAGTGGAGATGAGAAGTGTGCAGGCCTCAACCCATGATATGGTAGTGAAGACACAGAAGGGATATTTCAGCTGAAATTGGTTTGGCTCAGTGCGGACCGAAAGGTTTCAGGTTTGATTCCAGTCAAGGACATGTACCTTGGTTGTGGACACATCCCCAGTAGGGGTTGTTCAGGAGGCAGCTGATAGATGTTTCTAACTCTCTATCCCTCTCCCTTCCTCTGGGTAAAAAATCAATAAAATATATATATATATATATATATATATATATATATTTTTTAAGAAGAAGGGATATTTCAGCTATGGAGGTCTCCCCCTGAGGAGCAAGGGATCTAGGCCCCACACCAGGATCCCAAGCCCAGGGTTCCAGTGCAGGGAAAGAAGTCCTCATAACTTCTGACTGTGAAAGCCAGGGAGGGTGTGGTTGAGTGAAATGAAGGGCGACTGGAGCCCCAGGCCTTCCATTAAAGGGCCTCCACAAGGACTTACTCACTCTCTCTGAGATTCAGTGCAAGGGCAGAAGTTCGAAAAGCAGGATAGATGGGCATCAGACAAGGGTTAGAGTGGCAGCTTTCTCCAGACTGAAGTGCTGGCGGATATCATTGTTTGATTTAGCCCTCCCCTCACTCAACCTGCAGGTGCAGGCAGGTGCCAAGTCTGAGTCTCCCTCAACTTGTCTAACAGTGTTCATCCCACCCTAGTGATTCTTTGAGACACTGCCCCTCCCAAAATCTAGACCCACCAAAACAGCTTGCAGCAGTTTTTTCATACAAAAGACCTGTCTCAGCTTACACTGCACTAAAATCTCTCAAAGTTTCACAACCCCCAAACGAGTAGCATCAAGTCTCTTCATGACCCAAACCTCTTGCCAAGTGGCCCAAAGCCTGGGTCTCCTGGCATCCAGCCTCGGTTCACAGTTTAGTCTCTCCTGGGTGCCTCCATGCCCAGCACAAGCAGCAATCATCTGAAGACCATTTCATAGTTCCTTTATACCAGGTGGGCCCAGGCTGGGAACAGGCAGTGACTGACCTAGGCATACACTCCACAAAAGGCCCCAGAACCAACACGCCTGTTCATCAGTTTTAAATCAAGCCATCTCCACAAGTGAAACACTCAAAGGGCAGACACAGCAGGCACTAGAGCCTCACTAAGCGAATCCTGCTCTGTGGGGTCAGCCTGCACACAGCTACTCCACTACATAAGGCCACTATGTAGTAATGGCCATGCCTCCCACTCAGTTCTCCTGGGGTTCAAAAGTCCCCTAATGACTGCAAACAGCAATCTAGGATCAACTACAACAGGAGGGCATACATAACTCACATGAAGGACACACCTGGAGCACCCAGTTCAGGAAACCAGGGAGGTGATGCCAATGGGACACATAGGACACCTACTACATAAGGCCACTATGCAAGATTGGGAGACATTGCAGACCTACATCATATATAGAAACAAACATGAAAAGAAAAAGAAGCATGTCTAAAATAAAAGAATAAATCAAAATTCCAGAAAAGAAGTTAAACAAAATGGAGACAAGCAATTTACCAAATGTGGAATTCAAAACACTGGTTCTAAAGATGCTCAATGCACTTAGGGGAAAAGTAGATGAACTCAGTGAAAACTTTAACAAAGAGATAGAAAGCATAGAAATGGAGATAGAAGGCCCTGGCCAGGTAGCTCAGATGGTTAGAGCATCATCCCCATTTGCCAAGGTTGCAGGTTCAATCCCTGGTCAGAGCACATACAAGAAGCAATTAATGAATGCATAAATAAATGGAACAACAAATTAATGTTTCTCTTTCTCTCTCTCTCTCTCTCTCTCTCTCTCTCTCTCTCTTTCTCTCTCTCTCTTTTTCTCTCTCTCTCTCGTTCTCTCTCTATCAATACATAAAATAAAAATTTAAGAAAATGTTTCAAAAATAAAGATAGAAAACATATAAAGGAATTAATCACTCAGAAATGAAGAATGCAATAATTGAAATGAAGACTATATTAGAGATAATCAACAGTAGTTTAGATGAACTAGGAAATCCAATCAGTAATGTAAAAGGCAAGGTAGAAGAAAATACATAATCAGATCAGCAAAAAAAGAAGAAGAAGAAGAAAAAAAGAATTAAAATAATTAGAACAGTTTAAGGGGCCTCTTCACCAACTTCCAAGGAATCACATTTGTGTGCTAGGGGTACCAGGATGAGAGAGAGAGAGCAAAGAATTGAAAACCTATTTGAAGAAACAATGATGGAAATCTATCCTAACTTGGTAAAGAAAATAGATATACAAATCCAAGAAGTTCAGAAGGTGTCAAACAAGGTAAACCCAAGAGGCCCACACCAAGACACATCATAATTAAAATACCAAATGTTAAAGACAAATAGAGAATCTTAAGACAGCAAGATAAAAGCATTTAAGTTACCTATAAGAGAGCTCCCATAAAACTGTAAGTTGATTTCTCAACAGAAATATTTTAGGCCAGAAGAGACTGGAACAAAATATCTAAAGTGATAAAAAGCAAGGAACTACACCCAAGATTACTTTACCCAGCAAGGCTATCACTTAGAATTGAAGGACAAGAAAATGTTAATTTATCACCACCAAATCAGTATTACAAGGAACATTAAAGGGGATTCTTTTATAAGAAAAAGAAGGGGAAAAAAGATAAAAAAATGAAAAAAGAACATGAGTAGTAAAATATTAATAACTACATATTCATCCATAATTACTTAATATAAATGTTCCAATCAAAAAACATAGAGTAGCCAAATGGATAAGAAAACCAGACCCATACATATGCTGCTACATTAAATTACTAGTAAAAGACACACACAGACTGAGAGGAAAGGGAAGGAAAAATATATTTTATGCAAATGAATTTTTTAAAATGCTGGGGTAGCAGTATTTATATCAGACAACCTAGACTAAAATAAGAGACAAAAAGGACCCAGCGTTTATACTTCAGGTTATTTACCCAAAGAAACCAAAACACTAATTTAAAAAGACATATGTATTCTGTGTTCATTGCAGCATTATTTACAACAGCCAAGATATGAAGAAACATAAGTGTCTCATTGATAGATGAATGGGTAAAAAGGATGTGGTACATATTTACTATAGACTATTGCTCAGTCACTTGTGACATTGTGGATTGACCCAGAGGGTATTATGCTAAGTGAAATACGTCAAAGGAAGACAAATACCATATAATTTAACTTGTATGTGGAAACTAAAATAAATAAATGAACAAATGACCAGAAATAAAACTCATAGACACAGAGAACAAATTGATGATTGCCAGATGGGAAAAGAATTGGGGAATGGGTGAAAAACAAGAAGCAATTGAAATGTGCAAATTGCCAGTTATAAAAACAGTCATAGGAATATAAAGTACAGCAGCATAGGGAATATAGTCAATAATGTAATAATTATGTATGGTGTCAGATGGGTACTAGACTTTTCAGGGTGATTTCATAAGTTATATAAATGTCTAATCACTATGTTGTACAAGTGCACTTAACACAATACTGTATGTTAGCTGTAATTGAAAATTTAAAAATATATTTAAAATCTAAATTAAAAGATAAAAAATAAATAATATCAATGACTACAAATAATTAGAACAAAAAATAATAAAAATGCTACATAATCCACTTTGAAAATTAACAAAAATATTAAATTTTAAGAAATTTAAGTCATTACATATTCTTATTGAAGTATAAGAAAGGCTACAGATTAATGAACATAGAAACAACATAACATTAGAGAAAAGCAATGACTAATTAGGAGAATGATAACAAAGAGTTGAAAATATTGACATTGTAAATAAAAAACATGATTATTAAAACTATAAGTATTATACAATCAATAAAATGAGAAAGAAGCTATGAAAGAAAAATATAAATAAACATAATAATTGCTATAAGGCTAAAAATGCAAGAGAATAATATGAAAAATTTTGTGCTAAAAATAATTGTGAAAATCTAGACAAATTTGACAAATTCCCAATAAAATGTAACATTAAATCTGAGTAAGAAAGAAACAGAAAGCCTGAGTAGTTCAAGAATCTCAAAGGAATGCATATTGGAAATAAATTGCTTTTTAAAAAGATAACAAACAACTTTCTATTACTTACAGGAAGATGTATGACACTTTCAAAGATCAATTTACTTCAACTTTATAACATCTTTCTTTTAAAGAGAAATGCTTCTTAAATCATTTTATTAATTTATTTGAACTTTATTTTTTAATTTTAATAAATCTTTATTGTTCAGATTGTTACAATTGTTCCTTTTTTCCCCCACATATCTCCCCTCCACCTGGTTCCCACCCCACCATCTGTCCTGACCTCCCCTCCACTGTCCTCATCTGTAGGTGTATGATATATGTCCAGGCTCTCTCCACATCTCCCTCACCCTTTTCTGCCTAAGAATGATATGTCAGTCCACTCCCTTTCTATGCCCCTAATTCTATTATATTCACCAGTTTATTCTGTTCATCAAACTTTCAATTCATTTGATTTTTAGATTCACTTGTTGATAGATATGTATTTGTTTTTCATAAGTTTTACCTTTACCGTTTTCTTCTTCCTCTTCTTAAAGAACACCGTTCAGCATTTCATATAATACTGGTTTGGTGTTGATGAACTCCTTTAGTTTGTTCTTATCTTTGCACCTCTTTATCTGACCTATAATTCTGAATGATAGCTTTGCTGGGTAGAGTAATCTTGGTTGTAGGTTCTTGCTATTCATTACATTGAATATTTCTTGCCATTCCCTTCTGACCAGCATAATTTCTGTTGAGAAATCAGCTGAAAATCATATGGGTGCTCCCCTGTAGGTAATTAACTGTTTTTCTCTTCATTCTTTTAATATTCTCTCTTTGTCTTTTGTTCTTGGTATTTTAATTATGATGTGTCTTGGTGTGGTCCTCTTTGGATTCCTTTTGTTTGGGATTCTCTGAGCTTCCTGGACTTGTAAGTCTATTTCTTTCACCAGGTGGGGGAAGTTTTCAGTCATTATTTATGTAAATAGGTTTTCGTATCTTGCTCTCCCTCTTCCTCTGGCACCACAATAATTCTGATGTTGGTACGCTTGAAGCTGTCCCAGAGGCTCCTTACATTATCTTCACATTATTTTTTATTTTATTTTTTTTGTTTTTTTGTTTTTTATTAATTTTTATACATATCTCCACATTTCCCCCCTCCCTCCCAGGCATACCCCAAAACCCCAGTGTCTATGTTCATTGGTTATGCTTATATGCATGCATACAAGTCCTTTGATTGATCTCTTATCTACGTCAACTAAGTTTAATCTTCCTGCTGTAATTTCACAGTCTGTTTGAAGCTTTACTGCCTCTGTATCTATCCTTTTATTCATCAGTTTATAATGTTCTTTATTATCCACAAATGAGTGAGATCATGTGATGCTTCTCCTTCATTGACTGGCTTATTTCACTAAGCATAAGGCTCTCCAATTCCAACCAGGTTGCTGCAAATGGTAAGAATTCCTTCTTTTTAATGGCAGCATAGAATTCCATTGTGTAGATGTACCACTGTTTTCTGATCCACTCATCTGCTGACGGGCACCTAGGCTGTTTCCAAATTGTAGCTATTGTAAATTGTGCTGCTATGAACATAGGGGTGCATAAATCCTTTCTGATTGGTGTTTGTAATTTCTTAGGATAAATTCCTAAGAGTGGGATTACAGGGTCAAATGGGAGATCCATTTTTAGTTTTTTGAGGAAACTCCATACTGTTCTCCACAGTGGCTGCACCAGTCTGCATTCCCACCAACAGTGCACAAGGGTTCCTTTTTCTCTGCATCATCCCCAACACTTGTCGTTTGTTGATTTGTTGATGATTGCCATTCTGACAGGTAGAAGATGGTATCACATTGTCGTTTTGATTTGCATCTCTCGGATAATTAGTGACTTTGAACATGTTTTCATGTGTCTCTTGGCCTTCCTTCTGTCATCTTTCGAAAAGTAGGTCCATTGCCCATTTTTTTATTGGATTGTTTATCTTCCTTTTATTAAGTTGAATAAGTTGGCTGTAGATTTTGGAGATTAAACCTTTATCAGTGATAACATTTGCAAATATGTTCTCCCATACAGTGATCTTTCTTATTGTTTTGTTGATGGTTTCTTTTGCTGTGCAAAAGCTTTTTATTTTGATGTAGTCCCATTAGTTTATTTTTTTCTTTAGCTTCCATTGCCTTTGGAGCAGTATCAGTGAAGAAGTTCTTTCGGCATATATCTGAGATTGTGCTGCCTGTGGATTCCTCTAGTATTTTTATGGTTTCCCTTCTAATGTTTAAGTCCTGTATCCATTTTGAGTTTATTTTTGTATTTGGTGTAAGTTGGTGGTCCAGTTTCAATTTTTGCATGTATCTGTCCAATTTTCCCAACACCATTTATTGAAGAGGCTATCTTGGTTCCATTGAATGTTCATGCCTCCTTTGTCAAATATTAATTGAGCATAGTGGTTTGGGTGGATATCTGGGTTCTCTATTCTATT
>JAAGEH010002534.1:8004494-8041962 GCA_011751065.1 Lasiurus cinereus | reverse complement strand
AGTTTTATGCCACTGTGGTCTGAGAAAATGCTTGATATGATTTCTATCTTCTTGAATTTGAACTTTTCTTATGACCCAACATATGATCTATCTTTGAAAATGACCCATGTGCACTGGAGAAGAATGTATATTCTGTGGCTTTGGGGTGAAATGTTCTGAAGATGTCAATTAATTCCATCTGGTCTAGTGAGTCATTTAGGATTGATGTTTCTTTACTGATTTTTTGTTTAGAGGATTTGTCCAATGGTGATAGTGGGGTATTAAAATCTCCTACTATGATTGTATTGCTGTCAATCTCTCCCTTAATATCCTCCAAGAGTATTTTTATGTATTTAGGTGCTCCTATATTGGGTGCATATATGTTTACCAGAGTTATTTGTTCTTGTTGGATTGTTCCCTTTAGTATTATGAAGTGGCATTCTTTATCTCTTGTTATGTCCTTCACTTTGAGATCTAATTTGTCAGATAGAAATATTGCAACCCCAGTTTTTTTTCATTTCCATTTGCCTGAAATACCATGTTCCATCCCTTCACCCTCAATCTGTGTGCATCTCTTTTTCCTGACGTGGGTTTCTTGCAGACAGCAGATATATGGATCATGTTTTCTTATCCAATCGGTTACCCTATGTCTCTTCATTGGAGCATTTAATCCGTTTACATTTAAAGTTATTATTGATAAGTACTTATCTGTTGCCATTTTTAGTCCTTATCCCTGAGTTCCTTCTTCGCTTCCTCTTTCTTTTTATTACAGCAGACCCTTTAACATTTCTTGCATTGCTGGTTTGGTGGTAATATATACCCTTAGTCCTTTTTTGTCTGTGAAGCTTCTGATTTCACCTTCAATTTTGATTGAGAGTCCTACAGGGTACAGTATTCTTGGATTCAGACCCTTCCTTTGCATGACTTTGTATATTTCATTCCATTCCCTTCTGGCCTGATGAGTTTCTGTTGAAAAATCAGTAGCTAGTCTCATGGAGGTTCCTTTGTAAGGAACTTTCTGTTTCTCTCTGGCTGCTTTTAAGATTCTTACTTTGTCACCGGTGTTTGCCAATATAATTATAATGTGCCTTTTTGTTGGTTTGTTGGGCTTAATTTTGCTTCGGACTCTGTGAGCTTCTTGGATTTGTGTGGGGTTTTTCTTTCCTATATTGGGGAAATTTTCTGTCATTATTTCTACAAAGAGGTTCTCTAATCCTTGTTCAGTTTCCACTCTTTCTGGAACCCCAATTATGGGGATGTTGTTTTGTTTCATGTTATCCCAAAATTCCCTTAGGCTCTCCTCTTGCTTTTTAACTTTTTTTTCTAGAAGCTGCTGTACTTGTGTTTTTTTTCCTACCGTGTCTTCTAGCTCACTGATGTGGTCCTCTGCTTCTTCTAGTCTACTTTTGATGCTTTCTATTGAGTTCTTTATAGCAGTGATGTCATTTTTCATTTCTTCTTGATTATCCTGCATTCTTTTAGGTTCTTTTGTATTTCTTCTTGCTTCTTTTGCATTTCTTCTTGATGCTTCTGCATTTCTTCTTGCTTCTTCTGCATTTCCTCTTGGGTCTTCTTCATTTCCTCTTGGCTCTTACTCACCATGTCGAATTTGTCTTACATTCTTTTCATCCACCTTATGATCATTTCTCTGAACTCTTTCTCTGGCAGCTTATTTCTGCTTCTATTTTGTTTACTTCCTTTTCTGGTGAAACCTCCCTTTCTGTCTTATGTGTGCTCTTTCTTTTTCTGCCCATGATCTTTCTTCTCCGGTTGTCTGGTTATGTAGTCCTCTCTCCTATGTTGATTCAAAGGCACAAACTACAACATGACCCGGTAAAGCACACAAGGCACTGAACAGAAATGTATTCACAATGTTAATAATCACCAATAAGGTGACCACCAATGAAAGACAAATTAGGGGTAAGTAGAGAGAGAGGAAGAGGAAATTGAGGGGAAAAGAAAGGAAAGAAGTGCCAAAATCAAATTGGGAGAGGGAGAAAAAATATATAAATAAATGAAAAATTAAAATTAAATTAAAAAAAGGAGAAGGAAAAAAAGAAAGGAGAAAGAGAAATAAAGTCAGTGAGAAAAGAATGCGGATAAGAGAGAAAAGGGGAACAAAATATAGATGTCAGGAGAAAACTCCAATAAAACAGTCACTAATCCCAATAAAGGCCAGCAACCAGTACCTAGAGGTTAATACAAACTGCAAATAACAACTGGTATCGAGGTAGGAGAGGGAAAAGAGTGGTAAAAAACAAAGCAAGCAAAAAGCAAAATAAAACAAGTAGAATAAGCTAAAACACTCTCACAGAAATATTCAAAAATTCGATATAATCACTTTTCAGGCAAATAGCAACAAAAGGACATAGAGAAAAAACAACTTTTTGGCTAGTGAAGACAAGAAGAGAGAGGTTTGTATGGACTTGTAGTAGGGGATTTGAAATTAGATATATAAGTGGGGTGAAATTTTAACCAGGTAAAGAGAAAGAATAGCAGAATCTAAAGTTGGAAAAGGGAAAGAGAAACAAGACAACTAAATGGGGAAAGTTAGGAGGAAAGTGTTGGCATAAAGGTAGAGATGAGTTGGAGTAAAATTATGCTAAAAGAAAGATGAAAATAGAATGTAGAACTCTAATCCGGAAGTAAAATAAAGAGAAAACAAAATGACACTTGTTTTTTTCCCAAAAGCGGTAAAGTACTAGTAGTAATTAATAATACTAGTTTAAAACAAAAATGTAATAATTATAAAGGTAAAATCAATTGAGGTGGAAAGAAAAAAATATTCTTTTAATTAAAATATGTGAAAATGAAAAATTAAAAATTAAAATTTAAAAAAAAGAAAAAAGGAAAAATTAAAAAAAAGAAGAAAAATAGAATGGTCCTTCACTTCCACTATTATTCTGCTTGGCACTCCTGTTTCCCAGTAGGGGAGGTATTGCAGTTCCCTGTGTTCCCCTCTTGGTGTTTTAATCTCTTTATTCTTTTGTGGTTATGCGAGAGTCAATTTGTGTGTCATCCATTGGGTGACAGTATTTCGGAATTGATCTCTGAGACAAAGCACAGGACCTCTCTAGGCTGTGCTCAGATCCTGCTACTCTGTGGTTCTCAAAGCCAGTTTATGGGAATTTTGCAGCCGGGACACTGTAATAACTCCCAGGCTGTCCCTCTGCCTCAGATAAAAAATGAGTCGTGTTCCAGAGCTCCCCTATCAATGAAGTGAATCTAAAAATTAAGTGAATTAAAAATTTGATCAACTGAATAAACTGGGGAATATAATAGAATCAGGAGCACAGAAAGGGAGTGGACTGATATTCTCAGGGGGAAAGGGGTGATGGGTGTATAGAAAGAGATTGGACAAAAAAATCATACACCTATGGATGAGGTCAATGGGAGGGAGGTAAGGGTAGTGGGAGGGATGGGAGCCAGGTGGAGGGGAGCTATGGGGGGGAGGAAGAGAAACAAAAAAGAGAAACAAATGTAATAATCTGAATAATAAAGATTTAATTTAAAAAATAAAATAAAAAATAAAAGTATTATTGATAGGTTCTTGTTTATAGCCATTTTTATTTTTTTGAGCCTGTGTTCCTTCTTCTGTTTTTATTTCTTCTTTTTTATACCAGTCCCTTTAATATTTCTTCCATTGCTGGCTTGGTAGTAAAAACTTCTTAGCTTTTTTTTTTTTTTTTTTGTCTGTGAAGCTCCTTATTTCCCCTTAGATTTTGAATGATAGCCTTGCTAGATAGAGTATTCTTGAATTCAGTCCCTTGCTTTGCATGACTTTGTAAATTTCCTTCCACTCTTTTCTGGCCTGATGTGTTTCTGTTGATAAATTTGGTTATCAAATGGGAGATCCCTTGTACATAACTTTCTGTGTGTCTCTTACAGCCTTTAAGGTTCTCTCTTTATTCTGAACATTTGCCATAGTAATTATAATGTGTCTTTTTGTGGGTCTTTTCGGGTTCATCTTGTTTGGGATTCTCTGTGCTTGTGTGACTTTTTTGTTCCCTACATCAGGGAAGTTTTCTGACATTATTTCTTCAATAGGTTTTCTAACCCTTGTTCCTCTTCCTATTGTATGGCACCCCTATTATTCATATGTTGCATCATTTCATGTTATCCCCTGGCTCCCTTAGGCTCTCCTTCTGTCTTTTAAATTTTTTCCAATTGTAGTGCAGTTTGGATGTGCTTTGCTTCACTGTCTTCTAATTTGATAATTCAGTCCTCCACTTCTTCTAGTCTACTGTTGAAACTTCCTATGGTATTTTTTATTGCAGTTATATCACTCTTCATTTCTTCTTGATTCTTACATAAGTTTTTGAATTTTTTCATCCATCTGGTTTATGAATTGTATGACCCTTATTCTGAATTCTTTTTCTGACATATTGTATGCCTCCTTTCATTTAGCTGCTTTTCTGGCAATTTCTTCTTTTCTCTCCTTTGGGGGTCTCTTTGTCTACCCATTTTTGATCTCACTGATGGATCTAAATGTTGAGTCAGGCAGGGCTGCTCCTTAGGTGGCAGTGACTCCTTGGGCTGTGGTTGCTTCTCGGGGAATCACCGCAGCAACTGTTCCTCAGTTGGCAGCAGCTCCTCTGGTGGGTGCTGTTCTCAGCAGTGGTATCTCCTCTGTCCTATGGAAGGAGGCTGTTCACATAGCTGCTGCTCCTCAGAAGTGGGTGGGCTGATCATGAGGCTGCTGCTTCTCAGATGGGGGTAGGATACTTGTGAGGCTGCTGCTCTTTGGACAGGGATGGGCTGCTTGTGCAGCTGCTGATCTTTGGATGAGAGTGAGTTGCATGTGTGGTTACTGCTCCTTGGATGGGGGCGGGATGCTCACCCAACTGCTCCTCTTTGGAGGGGTGCAGGCTGTATGTGGCTGCTGCTCCTTTGACAAGGGCAGGCTGCTTGTGTTGCTGCTGCTCTCTGGACCGGGTTGGGCTGTTTGGGCTTGCTCTTGCTTCGTGAATGGGAGCAGGCTATTCGCAAAGCTGCTGTTCCTCGTATGGGAGCAAGCTGTTCACACAGCTGCTGCTCCTTGGATGGGGGAAGACTGCTCTTGCAGCTGCTGTTCCTCAGACAGAGGTGAGCTGTGCAGGGTTGTTGCTCCTCCATCATGGGCAGACGGCTCATACAGTTTCTCCTCCTTGGATGGGGTGGGCTGCTCGCATGGTTGCTATTCCTCAGATAGGGGAGAGGGCTGCTCACACAGCTGCTTCTCCTTGGACAGGAGCAGGCCACATGAGGCTGCTGCTCTTAAGCCTGGGGAAGGCTGCTCGCGGGACTGCAGCTCCTTGGACAGGAGTGGGCTGATGTTCACTTGATCACAATGCCCTGGGCTAAAGCATTGAGCCAGTCAGAGTGAAGCACACTGCAGAACTTACAGAAGCCTATACCTGTGGTGGCTGGAGACTCAGTGACCATGGGACAATAGCCAAGGTAGTAGGTCCTTGACAGGAGTGACTGTAGAGTCCCAGGTGTTATTTGAGGGAACCCTGGATGGAGGTGGGGCTGGGGTCCCAGTTACAGCAGCTCTCCCCTTCAAAAAGGTGAGGCCTCTGAGGAAGAACCAGCCTCCCAGTATTATTTGCAATGGTATCAGATGCTGCCTAGTTAGGTGAGCCCAGTGAACCTGCCCCGAAGGTCCTGTGGGATCTAACTGTGACCCCCCTGACACACACACCATATGATGACACAATCCTCTTTTGCTCCTTCACTCATGCTTACTTCCTCACTGCCACCTTCTTCCTGCCTCTGTAGTTGGGTCTGGGGTATTATTGACCCGTTCGTGGATAGACTCCCACAGTTCTTAAGACTTCTTTCAAAATGTTACAATTAGTTTGTGCTAGAAGTGCTTAGTTGAGTCTGTGTTGATATTATGATTTTAATTATGTAAATTTGCTTCTAAGAAACTATCTTGGACTTTTTCTTGAATATGGTCACTTTCAGCTTCGTGATGACATTCTACATCACTAATCCTGACTCATAATTTAGCAATTATTCCCCATTTAATAAGAAGCATGATATATCTGATCTCAGGGATGAGCCCATTTTCTAAACATAAAATTTAAGAATTATACAATAAAGATAAGACAATGAGTTTAATGAATAAAAATATATAAAGAGAGGGGAGGAAGAAAACCAAGTGTCTGATTTTAGCACTTAATAAGTGATGTAAACATTCTCTGAATAAAAACTTGATGAAACTAGTGGAAAGTATGAAATATTTCTGAGACAAACTGGAGGATGACACCTAGTACTCAAAACTGAACTTTAAGTTGGAGCCAACATTTAAGACTCAAGGATATAGCTGAAGATTTAGATGTGGAAGAATTTTCCCAGGGAAAAGAGATCTAAAGAGAACCATGATGAACCCAGATACTTTATTTTTTTGTTTGTTTGTTTTATTCAGGTATAGTTGGCATACAATATTATATTAGTTTTAGGTGTATTAATATAGTGATTTGATATTTATAGTTTTAAAGGCTACTTTGTAGTCCCATAACACTAACAGTTTGATTTAGTAGTCTGGCTGAAACACAAAAACTACTATTTTAATCAAGCAGATATTCTCTGGACCATACCTTAAGAAAGGCTAAAAGACCAGAGAAACTACTTTTTTGATTCCTTGTGTTTCAATTGTTTGTACGACCTGTCTCACTTCATTTTCAAATTAATTCCACACAATATTATTACATAAATGATGGAGTCTTAAATGAAAATGATATGCAAGTGGGGTTGCAAGTATTTTCAATCATGAAAGAATGTACTATGTAAAATAAAATTATACCTAATTATATACTTGAAAACAGCTAATTTTAGTTCAGCATAACTTTAACTATAAACAACAGTACTTCAAAACACATAAATTCCATATATGAAAATTATTTCTCTGAGTTATGAGAATATCTTTGAATATTAGCTTTGATTTATTATGCTTTGCAGATAATCTGTGTTTTATGAATTGAAAATTTGTGGCAACCCTGCACTAAGCAAGCATATTAGCACCATTTTCCAATGGCATTTGCTCATTTAATCTGTGTGTGTCATATTTTGATAATTCTTACAATACTTTAAACATTTTCATCATCATTGTTATTATATTTTGTTATGACATATGATCAGTAATCTTTGATGTTACTCTTATAATTGTTTTGGGACATTATGAATGGTGCCCATATAAGATGGCAAACTTAATTGCCTGTGTTCTAATTGCTCCACTCACTGGCCATTCTTCCTCTTCTCAGCAGCCCTATACCCTGAGACACAATGCTATTGAATGTAGGCCAATTAATAAGCCTACAATGACCTGTAAATGTTCAAACAAAAGAGTTGTGCATCACTTACTTTAAATCAAAATGTAGACATCATTAAGCTTAGTGAGGTACCTAAAATAGGCCAAAAGGCAGGCCTCTTGCACCAAGTAGTTAGGTCATGAATTTAAAGGCAAAGTTCTTGAAAAAAATTAAATGCACTACTATAGTGAACACATAAACAATAATAAAGCAAAACAGCCTTACTGCTGATCTGGAGAAAGTTTTAGTGGTCTGGACAGAAGATCAAACCAGCCACAACATTACCTTAAACCAAAGTCTAATCCAGAATAAGGTTCTAACGTTCTTCAATTCTAAGAAAGCTGAGAATAGTGAGGAAGTTGTAGAAGAATATTTAGAACTAGCAAAGGTTGATTTACAAGATATAAGGAAAGACACTTCCTCACTCCATAATATGAAAGTACAAACTGAAGCAGCAAGTGTTAATGTAGAAGCTACAGCAAGTTATCCGGAACAGCTGAGATAATGAATGCAGGTGGCTACAGTGAACAACAGATTTTTGTGTAGGTGAAATAGCCTACTATTAGAAGACTAACCTACCTAGGACTTTCATAACTAGAGAGAAGTCAATGCCTAGCTTCAAAGCTTCAAAGGACAGGCTGACTCTCTTGTTTAGGGGCTAATACAATTGGTGACTTGGAGTTTAAGCCAATGCTTATTTACCACTCTGAAAATCCTAGAACCCTTAAGAATACAGAGGAACCTCGAGATACGAGTGCCCAACATACGAGATTTTTGAGATACGAGCCATTGACCGAGAGATTTTTGCTTTGAAATACGAACAACATTTGAGATAGGAGTAATCACGCAGATTGGCCAGCTGCACACGACCCACCAGTTTACCGCAACTCAAGCATCTCATAGTTTCCCACGCCTCAAGGTTATGGAATGAATTAAACTCGTATCTTCAGGTACCACTGTACTGCTAAATATACTCTGCCTGTTATCTATAAGTAGAACAACAAAACCTGGATGACAGCACATTTGTTTATAACATGATTTACTATTTTAAGCCCATTGTTGAGATCTATTACTCAGAAAAAAAGTTTATTTCAAAATATTACTGCTTATTGACAATGTACCTGGTCACTTAAAAGCTCTGATGGAGCCCTGGCCAGCATGGCTCCCATAGAGTGTTGGCCCATGCACAGAAGGGTCACAGGTTCAATTACTAGTCAAGGGCCCATACCTGGGTTGCAGATTTAGTCTCAGGTCTGGTCAGAGCACATGTGCAGGCAACCAATGGATATATCTCTCTCACATAGAGATCTCTCACTCTCTCTTTCTCTCTCTCTCTCTCCCCCACTCTCTCTAAAAATTAATGGAAAACATATCCTTGGGTGAAGATAGATAGATAAATAAATAAATAAATAAATAAACAAACAAACAAATAAAAGACAAGTCTGATGGAGATGCACAATGAGATTAATGCTGCTTTCATGCCTATAACACATCTATTCTGAAGCCCACTTATCAATGAGTAATTTTTAATTTCAAATCTTATTATTTAAGAAATACATTTCATAAGGCTATAGCTGTCATAGTGATTTCTCTAATGGATTTGGACAAAGTAAATTGAAAACCTTCTGGAAAGGATTCAAGAGAAATTAGTGCTAAAACAAGTGTGCTGAAGCTGGGGTTGTGGTGGAATATGGCACCTATGAAACAGGCAGGTGTTAAAGCTTGATAACAATGGACCATACACTTAAGTTTTGAAAAATTAAAACTTAATTTCTATAGTTGTTTTCTGCTATAAAATGTTCTTGACTATAAATAGATTTTCTTCTTAAATATACTAATCTTCAGAAATTTTAGAGAAGAAAATCTTGAGTCTAATCCAGAACTGTGCAACCTGCTAATTAGATGACCTTCTCAGTCACCTGACCTCCACATCTCTGTCACCTTTCATTCTATTTCCCCCTATACATCGACTCAAAATTTTGAAAAAAAAATGATTTTCATTTACTTTATGGTCATTGTGTAAATCTCCTTAGAGAGTTGTGTTTAAATATTTTGCAATGAAATGTTTTGTACAATCAAGAAAAATATATTTCTTATAACTTCAAAAGTATGTAGTTATACATCTACAAGACAGAAAGAGAACCCTTACCAGAAACTGACCATGATGCCATCTTGACTTCAAACTTTTAACCTCAAGAACTGTCAGAAAATGCATTTCTGTTTAACACACACACACACACACACAAATTAGTGATTCATGGGAAGAGATCAAATATCAACAATAACAGGAGTTTGAAAGAAGTTGGTTTTGTCCTGGCTGGTTTGGCTCAGTAGATAGAGCATTGGACTGCAGACTGGGTTCGATTCCAATCAAGACTATGTATCTTGATTGCAAGCTTACTCTTGGTCTGGGTGTGTGCAGGAGCCAGCTAATCATGTGAGTCACATTGATGTTTCTCTCTCTTCCTCTCACCTGGAGTCCAATTATTAAAGAAGTTCTAGTGCAGATAGAATATTACTAAACAGCATTGCATGCTACGCAGAAATCATTCATGCTAGGAAAAGTTCATAAATATGGCAAACTTCACTGTTGCCTTATTTTAAGAAATTGTCACAGCCACCCTAACATCAGCAACAGCCACCCTGATTAGCCAGCAGTTATCAACACTAAGTCAAGACACTCCACCAGCAAAAAGATTACAACTTGCCAAAGGCTCAAATAATGGTTAACATTTTTCAGTACTAAAATATTTTTATTATGGTATGTACATTATTTACACATAATATTATCTTACACTTAATAAGCTACTATATCATGTAAACACAACTTTTTAAAAAAGATTACTTATTGATTTCAGAGAGAAAGGAAGAGAGAGAGAGAGAGAGAGAGAGAGAGAGAGAGAGAGAGAGAGAGACATCAAGTTATTGTTCTGACCATTTATGTATTCATTTGTTGATTCTTATATGTGCCCTAACTGGGAACTGAATCTACAAACTTGGCATATTGGGAAAATGCTCTCATCAACTGAGCTACCTGGCCAGAGCTAAGCACAACTTTTATATGCACTGGGAAATAAACAAAATAATTGTGTGACTTGCTTATTGTGGGGATCTGAAACCCACCCTGCCATATCTCTGAGGTATGCATGTATTGTGATAAATATGTGCCCAGTTTAAGAACAACTTCATGGTAAAATACACAATTATTTATTCAGCTACATTACAATAGAATAACATATCTAGATGATTAGGTTATCCATTCTTCTAATGTTGTTGGATCTAAACCACTCCTGTATAACCTACTCTAAAAGAGAATGCTCAAATGCCATTATTAAAGAGTATGCTATTTTACTGTGGGTAACTTAGTTTGAAATTTAAGATTTTGAGTGTGTTCAATTTGAAAATACAAATATTTCAATTAATAAAGATCATTATATTAGCAAGTTTAACTTTTCATATCATTACAAATCTGAGTTTCCTTATTAAAATTATATATTCATGATTGTCACTCATCTGCTGTTAAAAATATGGAAGAAATGGAATGATGAATTATAACAGACATTGAATTCATAGCTGAGTAATAAGGACCATAGTGATAATAAAATATAAATACAGACTAGTTAAACTATAGCTAGATTTTTAATTTTCTTAATAAAAGATTCTAAAGTCCAAAGTATTTTAGAAAAGTCTTGGATTGAAGCAGTCAAAATTACAAAGGACACCCTTTTTTTTTAAATCATTTTTAACCTTGTTCCATAATACGATGAGGACAAGGAGATACTTTGTAAAAATAATGGGCAGTAAATTCAGAAGAAATTGAGGTAAATAATGCCTTATGCATATGTATAGTCTGCCTGTGAAATTCATTGACCAAAGAGGTCACTGAGTCAAATACAATGGCTGAATTAAAAAACAGTTGGGTAATTTTATGACCACTAATAGCTTTGGGAGCTCTGCTCAGCAAGCTGAGATAATGACAAGGGTAATCAAATATCTTATTTCAGGATGTAAGTTATCAATGAGGATATTTTCCAATTCCATGCCTTATTTTTGTCCTCTAGACATTTCTCATAAACACCCACCTTCAGGGAGGTATAGCAGTGAACACCTGTGTTGTTATCCAGCACGTTTACCCTAAAGTTTCAGGCCTGTGTGTTCTTTCCCTTCATCTCTAGTGTCTGCCACTGGACCATAGGAGCAGTGAAAACTTGTTTGGGAAATAGTATGTTCTATAATGATATTCAAGATCATCAGTGGTTTGAAAAGTGACAATCATTACATTTTCAGAGATGAGACTTAATAGTGACATTTTTGCATACTTTAATGTATAGTGGCATTAATGAAATTTCCATTTCTTTGACAATTCATTCCAAATCTTTTATATTTTTAAAAAATATGTCATTGAGTGTTGAACTCTCTGCCACTTAAGAAATATTATTAATTGCATAATACTACCTCTCATATTTAAAGCATTGTCACAGTCCTAACCAGTTCAGCTCAGTGGATAGAGTGTTGGCCTACAGACTGGAGGGTCCCAGATTCGATTCTTGTCAGGGGCATGTGCCTTGGTTGCAGACACATTCCCAGCGGGGATTGTGCAGGAGGCAGCTGATAGATGTTTCTCTCTCATCGATATTTTTGGCTCTCTGTCCCTCACCCTTTCTCTCTGTAAAAAAATCAATAAAATATATATTTTTTAAAAAAGAATTGTCATAGACCAAGTCTTTATATTTAATTTATTGTTATTTAATTGAGGTCAAAATTCAAGTTTTTCTGTTGTCAATTTCATTGATTTCTGCTCTAATTTTTATTATTTTGTCTCCTGATTATTCTGAATTTTATTTGCTTTATTTTCTAGTTTCCTAAGGTAGAAGATTAGATTATCGATTTTAAGTTCTTTCTTCTTTGCTAATATAAGTATTCAATGCTATATATTTCCCTCTAAACACTACTCCCATTACATTCAACCAATTTTTATAGTGTTATTTTCACTTTTATTTAGTTTAAAATATTTTTTATGTTTTTAGCTTCTTTTTTTATTGTTTAAAGTATTATAAATAGTAGTACATATGGCTCCTTTTTTTCCCCCTCATTGACCTCTTCCCAGCCTCTTCTATCCCCCTGTACTTGTCCTTAATTTATCTTGAGATCTCTGCTTTGACTCATGTTCCATTTAGAAATGTAT
Organism: Lasiurus cinereus; assembly: GCA_011751065.1. NCBI lineage: Eukaryota > Metazoa > Chordata > Mammalia > Chiroptera > Vespertilionidae > Lasiurus > Lasiurus cinereus. The sequence continues at coordinate 8,029,503 of JAAGEH010002534.1, read as the reverse complement.
TGTTTATTCTCTACATATTTTGGGGTTTTCCAGCTATTTTACTCTTATTGATTTCTACTTTAATTTCATTGTGCTCTGAGAGCATACATTTCATGATTTCTGGTCTTTTTAATTTATTAAGGTGTTTTTCATGGCCCAGGGAAATATATATATTTTTAAACTCCTTTTTTAGTGTTCACAACTTTCTTCTTTTTTCTTCCCTTTTCCCCACTTTTTCTTTTATTTTTCTCTTTCCTTCTTTAGTCCATCCTTTTTCTTTTTACTTTCCTTTGTATTTAGTAATTTGATATGTCTACTATTAAAAGCAATCTCCAACTGGTGAATTCTGTTTCTTAATATTCTAATATTTAATATTATTTAATCTTCGGAATGAAACAATGAGTTCCATTCCAAATTCTTTTTCACAAACAAAATATATATTATTACTTTTTAGTTTTAAAATTATCTTTCTTATTAAAAATATTACAGATATCCTCCTTTTTTCCCCCTCTACTCTGCCACTGCCCCACTCAGGCCTTCACTACACTATTGTCTGTGTCCATGGGTTATGCAAATATGCATACATGTTCTTTGGTTAATCCCCTTTCTTTAAGCCAGTTTGAGAAATGTGTTTTTTTTTTAATTACTTAAAAAATTTTAATTTATCTTTATTGTTGAATGTATTAAAGATATATCCCTTTGCCTCCCATTGACCCTTTCCCTTTCCTCTTCTTCCCCCTCTCCATGCCTTCACCTGACTATTGTCTGTGTCCATGGGTTTTGCATATAACCATATATGTTCTTTGGTTAATTCCTTCCTTTCTCACCCTTCTTTGAAGATCCTTAGTCTGTTGCATGCTTCCATGTCTCTGGATCTATTTTGTCAGTTTATTTTGTTATACATATAAGTGACATCATTTGATATTTTTCTTTCTCTGACTGTCTTATTCCGCTTAGCATAATACTCTCCAGGTTCCTCTATGCTGTCTCAAAGAGTAACAGATCCTTCTTATTTTACTGCTGCATAGTATTCAATTGTGTAGATGTACCACTACTTTTTTTTATCAATTCATTTACTGATGGGCACTTGGGCTGTTTCTAAATCTTAGAAAGATGAGTTCCATTCCAAATTTTTTTTCATAAATAAAATATATATTATTACTATTATTGCTATGAACATAAGGGTGCATATATTCTTGCTGATTGGTGTTTCAGTCTTCTTAGAAAATATTCCTAGAAGTGGGATCACTGGGTTATATGGCAGTTCTATTTTTAGTTTTTTGAGGAAAATCCATATTGTTCTCCACAATGTGTGCTCCAGTCTGCATTCACACCAGCAGTGCAAGAGGGTTCCTTTTTCTCTGCATCCTTGCCAGCACTTCTCATTTGTTGATTTGTTGATGATAGCCATTCTGGGAGGTATGAGGTGATACCTCATGGTCATTTTAACTTGCATTTCTCTAATGATGTTGAGTATTTTTTCCATATTATTTAAGTAGTTTGGTCCTTCCTTAATTTATTGGAGGACCTTGGAGCAGATTAAAACTTCACTTTTGTTATATTGTGGGGTTTTTTTTCCTCAAAATACTGATACATTTTCTTCAAGAAATGGATGAACAAACATTTAGACGAATGAATGTGTACTCTACTAATTTATTTCAGATTTTATGACATCTTATGAACTTTATACTAATTTCCTGGCGTTAGATCATAAAAATACATGCTGGGAACTTAGTTATGCTTTTGTGCAGAGGTGAAGGCTTTTCCACAGGATTCATGAGAGCTCTAAGCATTAGCATAACAATGAGTGTGTATGTAGGTCTAGCAAACTTCAGCAAACTGTGGGTATGACAAAGATTGCATTCCTTACACTGTTTTTCAGGGAACCTCTTACCTTTGAGAGGCATCCATTTTGGAACTTTTACTACTGATTGTGTAAAGTTGATTTCTGTTCCAAAGAGTAGTGGCAGCAGTCCCTGGTTTGGCCTGAAAAGGTAAGTGATGGGAAAGAAAAACTGCAGAAAATTTAGCAAATTCCTTATAATGAAGAATATGAGGAAAAGGAAATATAAATGTTTAGGGACCAGGTGACAAATACTTAAAAATCTGAATTCAGAGCATGTGCAGTTATTTTTATTAATATGTAGCCTTTAACACATGTAAGGCACTGTGTTAAGGATTTCACATAGATTATCTAATATAGTTCTATGAAGGAGGTACTATTAGTGGGGACAAAAAGGCAAACATAGTGGCAATCTGCCTAATTTTGAGATAGCTGTAGAATGAAACCTGGCAGTCCAACCCCAGAGACCATGTTTATAACTGGTAGGTATAAACTTCACACACATACACACACACACACACACACACACACACACACACACATGGAGGGGGAGCATGAAATAAATCAAGACAGTAAGACGTAGCCAGGGCCCTAACTAAAGAACATTTATAAGCTCCTTCTTATCATCACTAACGTATAACCATCACTTTCCAAAGAGTGAAAATGACTCTCTGAGGGTGTTAGGATAGACAACAATAAACTTGTATAGAATTTAGTTATTACTAATGCTCGTTGTACAGTATATTTAATAATTTAGCCATGTTTAGTCATAGGTAAACATCCCTTATTGTGTGTCTAAGTTTGGAAAGCCTACATTGAAAAAAGTTAGTCTAAAAAGGTCCAAGTAAAAAATATTATAACTTAATCATGGAAACAGAACCCATATGCAGATTCACAGCCCCATCAGTTATCTTCTCTTCAGCTCCCTGCCCCCCTAACTCAAAGAAATGAGAGCAGTTATATTCAGACAATTGAAGCTACATAATGTGTTATGTAACTCAGATGTTTGAATTCCACAAAGCAGATCAACATTTTTATGATAAAACCAGAAATTATGAAAGCTCATTCTTAAGTTATGGAATTTAGAACCATTAAACAAATGGCATAAATTGGTTGAAAATTTAGATAACTTTTAAGTCATCTTCTTAGGAACATCAAGCTATTTAAAAAAATACTAATTAATAAGACCTTTATGGCATAGATGTCCCAAGTAAGAAAAATTATGTTTTTGCTGTATTTCTTGGTTCAAATTTATATTAAATTATCTACAAAATATTAGTGCTGATGAATTCTCCTATTTTGAATCTGTATAAGCAAATAATTTGGGGGTGTGGTTATTTTTTCTTTTTATTTGCTTTACTTTGTTCATTTTAACGTAATAAGTAAAAGTCTGCAGGATTTTTAGGTTGTCTTTTCAGAAAAAGGAGATTATTTTATCAGCAAATGACAGGAAGAATAAATGTTATAATACCTAATTTTTTCTTTGGAATATGACCAGTTTAGTGATGCACTTTCTCAGTTCACTCATGAACATTTTATTGAGAGCTTTTTATAAAATAGGCCATAGAAATACAGAGATGAGTAAGGAAAGCATATCATTTTCACTCATTGAGTTTAGGTTCTATCCAGGGAAATATATCTTAAGCAAGTGTGTATGCAAATTGTTTATTACAGGTGTAGAATGTATCTAATGGAGAACAGCATGTTGTTAGCAGAGGAGACTGATCTAGACTGATCAGTGGAGTGAGATTAAGCAAGGCTTTCTAAGGAGAAATTTTTGGATAAGTAAGTGAAGAAAAGGCAAGGATCAGTCATGACCTCATGTATAAAGGCTGGGAAAGGTGTCAGGAAACCAAAGAGACTGATGCTGCTAGAGAGGGAGAAGGAAGGAGGGGAGAAATTGCTGGTGGACAAACATCATCATATGTAGAATGACCCGTGATTCCAGAGTTAAAAAACAAAATTGATCTTTGATTTAAAGACCTTTGCTGGCAACCATGATCTTAAAAATGTAAGTACTGTACTGTTAATCGATTAGAAGAAAAAATATTTTCCTTCCAGACCCTGTTCCATTTTGCTATTAATCATACCAGTGTTGAACTAAAAGAGAGAGAGAGAGAGAGAGAGAGAGAGAGAGAGAGAGAGAGAGAGATTTAGAGGCTAGCTGTATTGTGGTTTTGTAGGAGTCAATTTATATATAATACTTAAAAATGATTAACTTTTCATACTGCAGAGTTGTATGTATATTTCTTATAGCAAAATAGATGAGGATTAAAGGGCTAAAACCTGAAATGAGGCCAAGCTTACTAGCATGCCAGTTGTTTTGGTTTAGAAATAGTACCACTAAGTGCAGACGAGCTTGAAGAAATATATTTACTTAAATTAAGATGCACCAGTAGACTTCAAGATTTGATTTTTTTTCTCATTAAAGAATGTTGAAGTGATGAAGGTAGAAAATGATTTTACCACAAAACTAGCCTGACTTTACTCTCACCCTGAGAGCGTAACAGTCAATTGCACTAATCTGTTCTGCCAACCAAAATGTGCTTGAGGTTTTATTCAATCATAGTTCGATATTGTTCCAAGTAAATCCAAAACCTCTTTAAGCTAGGCACTGAGTATAACAAGGATCATATAAGAAATGACTTATTTAAAAATACATTGAATACTTATCATGTGTTGATTGCTTCTATGTGATATGGGAGATTGATAAAAGACAGTTTCAACCCGCAAGACATTTTGGAGTGGATTTATATTTTTCTAGATGTAAAATATAAGAGACGGCAGGATATAACAGATGCCATGCAAAAAAAAACATACGAAACAGAAGAGGGAAAGCTCCATTGAAATGGCAAATAAGATGAAGAAGCCTGGCCAGAAAAGTGGCATTTGAAACACCTTTAAGAAAGAAACTAAAATATTAATAATAATCTCAAAATAACACAAGAGCTGTCTATGTTGACTGTTGCTTGTTAAGTGCTTTACATACATTTACTCATTTGTTCCCCACAAGAGTTCTTTGAAATAGCATTGTTATACCCAGTTTATTGATGAGGAAACTGAGCACGGAAGACATAAAGCATGTTCTAGCTCAGAACCAGTACATTTGAATTCAGACATACCTTACAATGAAGCCTGTTCCATTATTTATTCTGCCTCTCAGGCGGAGGGTCCAGGAAGAAACAAAGAAATAAAAAATCAAAGTATGTCCTGAAATCCTAAGCATCCTCTTTTTCAAGGTAGGGTATGGATAAGAAAGCAAATCCTGAAAGACCAGGAGTGCTTTCTGGAAATGTAAGGTGCTCTACAGCTAGTAAAACAAGCAAAGGCTAAGTTTTATAGGGGCTACAATGAAAAGCAAAGAAATGTGAATTGTATTTGATAGAGCACAGAAAAATAATTAAAAACAACACTGATTAGAAGAGTGATGTGACGAATGCAGGGTTTACTAAGATTAAACCAGTTGTGGTTTGGAAGGTGTATTGGAGAAAAAAAAGACTAGAGAGTGAGAACAAGTCCATAGTCCAGGAGCATGATCCTCAGAATCTGAGTTGGGGTGTCAGCAGAGGGATTGGGAAGAAAAAATATATGCAAGAGACAGAGCAAAAATAAAAGAAGAAAATGACAGTGAGAAGCTTTGAAAGGTTTTTAATTCAGGAGTCCATTATTTTTTAATGTTTTGGGAGACATAAAAGGTCTCTAAGCAAAAAGAAAAAAAAACGAAAAGAAAGAAAGAAATGAAATGAAATGAAATTCCACGGCTTTTCCTTCACATCTGAAGATTCTTAGTGTAGTCCACTTTTATTTTATTTAGGGGGAAATGTCCCTTTACTGTGCATCCCGGGCTTGTGCCGGGCTACCTCATTATTGCTCCAGCCTTTGTGCCTGGCATCTTCAGATGGATGGCTTTTTCCATCATATATCATCACCATGACAGCACAGGGATGATCTACTACAGTAAGTGCTGTAGCCCTGATAATGTGGATGGTAGTAATAGCACAGCCTACTCAGGGAAGCAAAAGGATGTGTGTGTGTGTGTGTGTGTGTGTGTGTGTGTGTGTTTTCTTAAAGGTAAACTGGAAAGGTGGAGAGGAAAAAAATGGGCTAAAAAATTAATACTACCTTTTCAAAGATTCAAAATAACTACTGCAGTGTTGGCAAGAGGCAATATGATGAAGCAGAGAGCATGGAGAAATAGAATACTGCAGATAATACTGAAATTTACCCTGGGAATCACAGATGTAGAAATCAATTTTAAGATTAAAAAATTGAATTGGTAATTTTTGACCCACACTGCTATTCAATTATGTGCATCGTGGATCTTAATTAGAGTTGTATGCCCATCAACTAAAACCCTTGAGTATGTAGCAAGCAAAAATGTCATGTAAATGCATTTTACAAATAAAAGACCTAAATCTGATGTGAAAAAAAATATTTTTTCCTGAGAATTATCTTAAACTAATTTTTATAGTTCAGAGTATAAGAAAATTCTAAGTTCTGATTGATAATTTAATATATTGTTGCAGCATACAAGTTGAATACTAGTCAGGAAAATTAATAATGCTATGGATCTCAATTTTTATATTTAGAACATTGACATTAATGTTTTAAAATAAAGGCTCTGCTTTAAATCAGTTTCCCTACACATCTCCTGAGCTGATTCAGTCTCTCTCTTAGTTTAAACATTGTGGACTACTTAATTTTCAAATTTACAGCTGTGGCTTGTAAAGTTTCTGCTTCCTTCTCTTATATACAGATCAATTTCCCCCGGTTGCTGGAGTCTTAATCATATAATCATTTGGGTTGGAAGGACGTACACTGGGGCACTAATCTATCCCCATGAATCACAGCAGAATTGATTCTATTATTACTAAGTCATTCCTGATCAATGGGTGTGGGTTTTCAGCCTTGAATCTCTCCAATGATGGCGATTCCACAGCCTCCCCTGGCAGCTGGTGCCATTCCCAACTATTCATATTGTTATAAAGTTAGTTCTTATATTTAACCTAAATTTCCCCTTGTGGGGTAGAAGCCCATTACTTCTTATTCTGCTCTCATTGACTAATGAGAATTGGTCCCTCTCCTCTTTATAACATCCCTTAATGAATCTGCAGACAGTTATGTTTCCCCCCAGTCTTCTCTTCTCCAGACAGAACATGCCCACACCCCTTAACCTTTCCACATAGGTCTTTTTACCCAAGCCTTTTATCATCTTTGTGGCTCTCCTCTGAACCCTATTCTATGCCTCTTTTGAAATGTGATGCTATCACCTAACTGCAGCATTTCACTGGAGGCCAAATCAACAGAAGGAAGTGCAGAATAGTAGCTTTTGATGTCTATGATAATTTTTATTAACTACTTTACTGCCACTTAGTAGAACTAGTAGTAATTGACTATATGCAAGGAGAATCTTGCCCAGGTCTTGCTAAATGCATGGGCTATGGTAGTTGCAAATCCACTGTGTTGTGCCCAGAGTTCGGGGCCCCCAATAATCCACCACTAAGGAGCCTTTTCCGATGCAAAAGCAAAGAGTCTTTATTCAAACCCGGGTTTGGCTCTCAGCCTCTTTCTGACGCAGCAGCGAGGCGAGAGAGCGGACCGGGCGGAAACAATGAGTTTTATGGGGTAGGATAATTAGGGGGCTTGGGAAAGTGATGAAGGCTACAGAGATTGGTCACTTGAATTGGGGTCTTTCTGTGGTTAAGCCTAATTAGGACCTTAGCTGTGTCCCTGGAGCTTCATTGGTCCATTTGGGTGGGGGTCGGGGAAGTTAAGACATTGCTGGCACACCTGTGGCCACTCCCAGAAAAGGGAGGGGTTTTAGGCAGGGGGCCCAGCCCTATAGGACAAGATGGAGGGGAGTTCATTTCCTTTCAACTGCTATTTGCATGTATGGTTCCTTGAAGAGGTCATTGATGGCAGAAGCAATGTCTCCACAGCAAAAGAATCTAGGAGATTCTCTGAAATTGGATTCCTTACAATGCTCAGCTGTCCTCCAAATCAGTAATAAACAGCAACAAGATACAGTGCTCAAAAATTAGTCTTAATCATTCACTTTTAGCATATTTATTAGTCCTGTTCTTTCTTTGTCTCTACATGATCAAAGAATAATAAAAAGCTATACAAGAAAATGGGAAAAACTACATATATTGTTTAAAACCACAAAGATTTTAATTTCTCCTTTTTAGTTGGCTGTGTACCACTTACATGTTGGCTTTTAAAAATTTACAATTTAATACAATAATTTTTCCCAAATGTCACCGCACAAAACAATAACAGAATTCACAGAACCTAGAATACTAGATCTGGAAGCAGTCTTAGAAATACCTCTCTTTAGTAAGCATTTAATAAAACCCAGAAAGATTAAGTGAACTGCTTAGTCAATCTTTTTTTTTTTTATTGATTTTAGAGAAAGAAAGAGATACATTGATTTGTTTTTTCAGTTATTTATGCAATCTTTGCTTGTTTCTTGAATGTTCCTTGACAGTAGTTTGAACCTGAAACTATGGTGTATTAGAATGATGCTCTAATCGTTAGAGTTTAACCCATTGAGCTACCCAACCAAAGCCTGCTAAATATTAAGATTGACTCATTATTTAAGTAAGTTTTAAAACAAAAAATGTAATTATTTACTTACTAACTGCCAGTTAAAAATCTCCATAGACTTATGCTAAGTGAAATAAACAATAGCAGAATTCACAGAATCAGTCAGAAAAAGAGAAGTACCATATGATTTTACTCATATGTGGAATTAAATGAACAAAATAAATTAACAAACAAAATAGAACCAGACTTATAAATATAGAATAAACTGCCAGTTATCAGAGGAAAGGAGTATTGCCCAGCTGGGTGAAAAAAGTGAAGAGATTAAGGGAAAAAAAACAACAACAACTGATAGACAACAATATGGTAATGTGAGGGAAGGGAAATAGAGGGATGTAGAAGAGGGTATAAGAGGAATAAATGGTGATGGAAAAAGACTGGACTTGACATGGTGAATACATACTATAATATATAAATGATATATTAAATTTGTACATCTGAAAACTACGTAATTTTTATTAACCAATGTCACCCCAATAAATTCAATAAAAGAGGAAAAACATTATACAACTAGTTAATGACACAGCCAGGGTCAGTACTCCTCCCCACCTTCACACCCCCACCCTCAGTTCAGTGTTTTTCTCACTGCATTTCATTGGGGTATCACATGTTAAATCTGGTTAAGAGTTAAATAACTCTTTTATAAAGTAAAAAAAAAAAAATCCTTGCGAAGGAAGGAAGGAAGGAAGGAAGGAAAGAAGGAAGGAAGGAAGCAAAGATGAGCTATGTCTTATGCTAAACAGCTAGTTATTTGAATTTTCTGGACCAGAATTCATGTCCCCTAATTTTCTGTTACAAAAGCCTGCCTCTCACTATTCCAATGTCATTCTGTTCTTTTCTAAATAGTAAAAGATTAGATTTGTTGAAGTTCAACTTCAAAATAGAGATTACTTTCTTGTAAGTGAGGAGAATCAGTTGAGAAAGCTAGTAGGACTTTAAGAGCTGCCCGTGATTATGTGCTTCCACTACATCCAAAAGATAAAATCATTTGTGAAAACATAGTCAGATGTTCTTATAAGTTTAGGGCCATGTTTTAAAACAACAAGATTTAGCTTGTGTCTCCATAATTAACTGTGTGTTTTGTAATATATGTAGTTAAGAGATGCTTAGTAGTCATCTCTTATATTTTATTTCAGCAGTCATCTCTTTTGTTTCCAATAGAAAAGTTCAGCTCTATTTCTTAATGAGTGATGGATAAGAAGGAAAATCTAAACCATCAAATTTAATGTGGATATACAACTTTCAGGAATCTTCCTAAAATGGGGTTATGATTAACTAGGTCTAGAGTGAAACCTAAAATTCTGCATTATTAAAAAGTTTCTTAAGTGATAATAATACTGCTTGTTCTCAGGTCACATTTAAAATATAGAAGGTTCTAGAGAAAACTAGATTAAGATCTCTGTTAGTTGGGCTGGATTCCAACCAGTGGAAGTATCAATGCTCTGAGAAAGGTAATTACATGACATCTTCTCTTCTTTAATGCACTGTTTCAACATGTGCGTGATAGAGCATATGAGTAAATTGTGGCCTTTCTATATCTGTCTTATGAGAAAATTAAAATAGCTCAATACTGTTTTCTTATTCAAGTACAATAAACAAGGCAGAGCAGAACTTGACAGATTTAATGTTTGGCTTCTTAAGACATCATTAGGGTCATTTTTATATATTCTTTGTGAAGGCTAGTCATCGACTTATATTGATTTAAATCTATTAATTTCTAAATCAGATGAGCTTTGTAATTTTTTCCTTGTCACTATCAATGTTATTGGTTTCATCCATGTGGCAATCACTTCGTGATTTTTTGTCTTCTGTTATGAATATTTTTATAAAATGAAAATGGAAACCAATAAGTCAATTTAGTCAATTCAGTCAACAAAGCACTCAACTGGCTTGAAAGAAAGATCAAATAGAGGGTGGAGCAAAAGTAGATTTACAATTGTGAGTTTGTGAAACACAGAGATTATCCTGTGCTACAGTAAAATCTCAGTATAACAGACTAATTCTGGGAGAATGTGACCATTAAAGTTGAAAGCCCATTATATAATAAGGTAGGTTTTCTGTATTCATATGTTAAAAATTGACAATTTAGTTAGTTTACCTGTTTTATCTTATATAGATATGTTTGTGTAATTAAAAGTAAATATGTATGACAAGTTTTATTTCAACAATTTTTCTATATGTATTAATTTAGTTTTAAATTTATACTTAGCTTTCACCAGTCACTGCAAGTAAACAAAATACACATAGCTGGAGCATGGCTTAGTGCACATCAGAAACTGCTGAAGGCCTGGCCAATTTCAAAGTATTAATGTAATACTTTAACAATAAAGAAAAAAATTAAAAATTTGTACCTCAAGATATTGGTTTAAAAGTTGTCTTAAATTTGTTCTTTTTCAAATTTTATTTTTTTATTTTTATTTATTTCAGAGAGGAGGAGAAAAGGGGAGAGAGACAGAAACATCAATGATGAGAGAGAATTATTAATCGGCTGCCTCCTGTATGCTTCCACTGGGAACTGACCCCCCAACCCAGGCATATGCCCTGAACAAGAGTCAAACCCTGATCTACTGGTTCATGGGTTGATGCTCATCAACTGAGCAATACCAGCCAGGATTAAATTTGTATTGTTTTTAAAATTGTGTTCCTAATGCATTTTTACTAGATGAAATATAAAAATGTATAAAACATAAAAAGAAAGTAAAAATCACCTGTATTTATAATAATTTGGCCCAGAGCTTTTCCTTTGTGCCTAAATATATCTTGATAGACTCATTTTTCAGACATGTTAAGCATGGGCTATTGCCTATTCTTTGTAACTGAGAATGGCTCTGTATTTAATTCAATTCTTTGTCCCTAATCCCATTAAAATACTTCTCTGAAGTTGCCTACCTATGTCTCTGAGCATAAATTGCTTTTCAATTCTAAATCTCCAGGTTGTTTGTTACATCTTTCTTAATCCTTACAACTTCTCAGTTTTGCCTTTCTAGAGTTCCAAGAGATTCTGATAATGTTTATTAACATATTTTCTTTCCTTCTGGGTTCTGAAAACTAAAATGAACAACCTAATGTCTGTCCTGCTTCTTTGGTAGCACTCCCATCTGAACTGTTCAGGGATCTATCAGAAGACAGAAGTTATGTATCAACTCAGACAGAAGATTGCACTTGTTGGGCTAGCTACAAAGAATATTCTAAAGCAGCGATTTTCAACCTGTGTACTTGACACACTGGTGTGCCACAAGGTTTTTTATAACAGGCAGTACCTGACCCAGAGACACTGACCTCTTCACCTTAGATCAGCGGTTCTCAACCTATGGGTCGCGACTCCTTTGGGGGTCGAACGACCCTTTCACAGGGGTCGCCTAAAACTATTGGAAAACACCTATTTCCCATGGTCTTAGGAACCAACACACCGCTCCTGGGTGTAACAAAATGTAGCAATGTAGTTTACTATTGTCATATGAAGACTGTTACCCATGCTACACCACGATTCAAGACAAAATTTCATTTATTTGTAATTAGAAATAAATATTTCACAATATATATTTACATATTGTTTTGTGATTAATCCCTATGCTTTAATTATGTTCAATTTGTAACAATGAAAATACATTCTGCATATCAGATATTTACATTACGTTCATAACAGTAGCAAAATTACAGTTATGAAGTAGCAACGGAAATAATTTTATGGTTGGGGGTCACCACCACATGAGGAGCTGTCTTAAAGGGTCGCAGCATTAGGAAGGTTGAGAACCACTGCCTTAGATTGTCAAATTAAAAATAACAACAGCTCACATAGCAACAGCCATCTGATGTGAATGAATCAAAATGATATCAGATTGCAAAAAATGTATTTTGTGGTGTGCCACAAAATTTTAATAATGAGTTTATGTGTGCTATGAGATTAAAAAAAAACATTGAAAAAATTGCTGTTCTAAAAAAATACAGAAATAGCAATTAGAGATATCCTCAGCTTTACAAAAGTTTACTTTATGCCGCTTTCCTTTTATGAAAGACCTATTTTAGTACTTTTTTTCTCTAACCAAAAGAAATTCATAAAAAACTTTTGCTTTTACCAAAAAAAAAAAAGAAAGAAAAAAGAAAAGAAGCATCACATTCAGCATTTGTTTTGCAGCAGCTCATACTGGGGCAGCATGCACCCAGGGCAGGGAGAGGGGCACTGCCAACCTCCTTCCCTGGAAAACCACATTCAGCATCTCAGCATCAATGCACATTAGCTACAAAATGTGTCTGTGAGCATCTATTTTCTGATAGTGGGGGAATCCTGTATATGGAGCAGTCAGTTTACCTAGGGCTAATGCAGAGCACCCAGTTAAGAAACATATCTGGGAGAGGCATGACAGGAGAGACACAGCCCCTCCTTGTAGAGGACACAGTGAAGGCTTCCAGGTGGTAGATGAGTTAGTGAAGAGTTACATCTCCAGTATTTGCTGGAAAGCTACCTATGTGGATGGGTCACACTTTAAAATTCATTGTGAACACAGACAATAATAGTATGCTGAATACCTGGGAATAGAAGAGAGGATACACTCGAAGAGGTCAATGAGAAGAAAAAAGAATACATCTGTATCACTTTCAACAATAAAGATAAAATTTTAAAAATCAATGGAAAGCAACCCAAGTAAATGCCAGGAAAAGCCATTCATGGAGAGATGCTATTAGGACTGGAAGTCACTGAGGAAACATTCTCTGGGTGCTCACAGGGCAGTGTGGAAGTCTGCCAAGAACATCACACACTGGGGTGTCTACTAATGATGAAGCTTAACATCATGCCAGTTGATGAGGGAGAAGTTCCAATATCACAAGTAAGAAAATGAAGGGTGGATTTAGAGTTGAGAGGATAGATTTTTGACTGAAACACCACTCAAATGCCACACTCTCTCAATCTGTCCCTTCCCACTTAAGATGTTGCTTAAGGTGTGAAAAAAATAACAGAATAATGAAAGATAAAACTCTTAGAAAATGCTATCTAAGTAATATTAGTTTTTACTATGAATCTAATACAAAATTATCTGGTATTTTGTGGAGGTTTTATTGCCATAAATTGTTTATATTTGTCTTACTTCTAGCTTTAGTTTATGTATCTTCTCCTCTTTCCTATTTGCATGTTTTAATTTGTTGTAAATTTTAAAATATTATCTTAAATATAAAGATATTAAAATGAGTATATAAGTTATTTAAAATTAAATCTAATTAATCTTGAATATAATTTTTCTAAAATCCCACATTTAATTTAAAATTTACAGACAAATTTTTCATATATAACGTTGGCAATATAGTTGTCTTTTATGTTCTTTCCAATTCAGAGTTTGATGTTTGTCCAAAGATTTACAATAAATATGAAATATAACATTTTTTTAGTATGTAAACATTTAAGAATAGAAAACAAGTGGGAAATTTGGGAAATGGTGGTGGCACAAGATTAGTTTGTTTTATCTCTTTATATTTATACTAGAGGCTGGATGCACGAAACTCATGTAAGAATAGGCCTTCCTTTCCCCAGCTGCAAGTACCAGCTTCCCTCTGGCACCTGGGACCCAGGCTTCCCTCACAGTCCTGACTTCATCCAAAAGATTGTCTGACAATTTGTCCAGACTAATTAGCATATTACTCTTTTATTATCATAATTAATCTAATTAGACCTGATGTCCTTCCAGACGACTTTCCAGACAAAGCTGGGGATGTGAGGGAAGCCTGGGTCCCAGGTGCCAGAGGGAAGCCCGGATGCCAGAGGGAAGCCAGTGCCAGCAGCAAGAGGAAAGCTTAGTCTTGCATGAATTTCATGCATTGGGCCTCTAGTTATAGATATAAAAGCCTAAGTTACTGGCCGGTAGCTATGGCCTGCACTGACCACCAGGGTTTAGATACTCAATGCACGAGTTGCCCCCCAGTGGTCAGTTGCCCCCATCAGTGCACAGATCCATGCACTGGGCCTCTAGTAGTCTCATATAATGAGACAAAACAACTATAGAAGGAAACTAAAAACCCAGTGACATAATCCCATTTCTAGTTCAAATATTTAAAAAATCACATGAAACCATTGTTTATATCCTAACCATGTGAACAAGCAGAATAAGACAAAAATCATTTAGCTTTTTTTGTTTGTTTTACTATAACTGAGTAGAGTAGTCAAAGGCTAAAATACATTCCAGAAAAGGCAGAAATTTATGTCTTTCTGTGGGAGAAGATACCACCGATGACTCCTTTTAGGCAAGAAGAGGAAGGGTTCTTTATAGATGGGATCAGAAAAATTCAACCACACTTTTGGTAGTATTTACTGTCAATATGTCTCATGCATAAAGAATTAGCTCCAGAGGAATCCTAGTGATATAATAAGTCCACATCCAAAATTTCCCACAGGCTTTCACTGGATGGATAAAGTTTAGTGAATTTAAGCCAGGGAAAAGACAAGTGAGTTAAAATAAATTCTATTCCTTCAGTGTATTTCCCCAAGTCCATGACTGAGACAGGTCAAGTGATAAAAGAAATCTCTGTGGGACACTTGGTACTGAATGAAATATAGCATATCTCTGAAGGCTTGGACTTATCAGGAGAGCTGACAGAAATTCCTCAGGGACCACGGAGTCTTCACCAAGGGCATTGAAATGGCTTCCCAAGACCTAGGAAAACACAGCAGAGTGAAGAGAGTTCTCCTAAATAATAATGATAATAATAATAAAGTCCAGGGGAGGTCCAGGGAGTTCAGATAACTCCCCAGTAGGACAATAAAAGCTACTAGCTAGGCAGTAACACAGAGAAAGGTCTCCTACAAGTTTGAAAGTTGGCTACTGAGCTGTATATGTAAAAAGATATGCATAGTCTTGCAAGTGCTGAGAGTCCAAACTCTATTGAAAATAAAATCCTAATCCAGCCTTACAATATTTGAAGCATGAGGTAAAGTGAATCTAACTAAAACTGTAATGGAGCTCAGGTTCAGCTTAATTGCAGCTTAGTATAGGGTTAGTACCAAGAAGCCCTTGGTACTGGCAGTCTATCAGGAAAAAGACTATGTCCTTTTCTGGATTATATATTATTTTTGTCAGACTCTAATTTTTATACATGCTGTTTAGCATAATATCAAATTATGATACATGCAAACAAACAAAGATATATGATACTTAATTAAGAGAGAAGAATTAGCCCAGCCAACATGGCTCAGTTGAGTTGAGTTTCAATCTGTGAACTAGGAGGTCATGGTTTGATTCCTGGTCAGGGCACATACCCAGATTATGGGCTCAATTCCTAATGTGGAGCATGTAGGAGGCAGCCAATCAGTGATTCTTTTTTGTCATTAATGTTTCTATTTCTCTCTCCCTCTCCCTTCCTTTCTGAAATCAATATAAAAATATTGTTTAAAGAGAGAAGAATTAATAGAAAGAGGCCCAAAGACCTGCAGATATTGGAATAAATAGACAAGGACTTTACTATAAATAAAACATATATGTTTAAAGAATCCAGTGGAAAATTTTGCATCATTTGAGTAGATGAGGAATTTCTGCAGATAAACTGAAATCATGGTAATGTGAAGGAAAATAGTTCTTTTTTTTGTATTAGGTAAATTATTTCCTTAAAAATAGACTCTTCACCCTAACCAGTTTGGCTCAATAGATAGAGCATTGGCTTGCAGACTGATGGGTCCCAGGTTTGATTTTGGTCAAGAGCATGTACCTTGGTTGTGGGCACATCCCCAGTGTGGAGTGTAACTGAATTGATATTTCTCTTTCATCGATGTTTCTAGTTCTCTATCCCTCTCCCTTCCTCTCTATAAAAACAAACAAAACAAAGAAACAAACAGATCCTTTCATAGATAACTTTAATTTCTGGAAAAATACAAAAGTCAATTACTGGATCACTCTAGGAAGTGTTTAATAGATATAAACTTTAAGAAGAATCAAAAAATGGAGTAAATGAAAAGTACATGTTATTTATTTCTATGGCCCTTTTCAGACAGTAGTTGGAATTATGGTAATGATAGAGAATAAAGAATAGGTATACTTTAACATTGATGGAAGAAGTATAAATTATAAGTCTTGGAAAATTACATAATAAGTTTAAAATCTGCATACTTTATGACTAGCCAATTCTCTCATAGATATGACTCAGAATATTTGTTGCCCCTGTTTTTCCTTAAACATTAGTAAAATTGTTCACATTAACATATTTATAGTAGAAAAAAGAATGAAAAAGACTAATTCATAATTAAATGTCACAAAATGGAAAAATCTCAACAAATTGAATGAAAACAGATTATAAAATAAAAGTAATGAATGATTAAATTTATATAAAGTTAATAATGTAAATACAATGATCAATAAAGATCACTGTAAAGAAATAACCATTATAAAAATCAAGATGGCTGTTAACCTTTATGGGGATAAGAGAGAGGCAAAATGGATGCTTCGTGATCTAGCATTATTCTTTTTTTATGTGAGTATTGATTAAATGTTAACTTAAAATTGTACACATCTGTTTTTTATATTTTCTGTATGTATGATATAGTTCATACTAAATATATTTTTTTAAAGGTAAGGTACTTTTTCTTAAAAAAAAATCCATGTCTAATAATTTAGCCTATAGGCATATTCACAAAAGCAAGAAATGTATGTACTATTGCAGTATTTTTTGTTAATGAGAAAATAATTGGAAGCAATACAAAACTTATCTACAGAGAATGGGTCCTATTAAATATTTCATGGTACAGCTGTATTTATGCTGATGTTAAAAGAGAAGGTTTTTCTGTGCTGATGTAGAAAGATTTCTAGATATCAAAAAATTATTGTTTAGAAATAAATAAGTGTGAAGGTGTACACAAGCATGGGCTGTTTCATTGAGATTTTTCTGGAAGCATATAATATAATCTGCCATTTCTTCTCTTCTTCATCCTTCTCACTGCCCTTAGAGGCTGGCCAGAATAGATTAAATCATAACATTTCCTTTTTATTTTGACTTCTTACTCAGTTTGACCAAAAGGGATCTTGGTTGAAGATCCAAGACCGCAAGGAAAGTAAGGTCAAAACGGAAACTCCCTGGATCCTTCCCATCTCGGGCTCCTTGAATTTTGAAAACTCTCACCTCTCCTCTTCAGATTAATGTATAGTCTTTTTTTGGTTTCCCAGTACCTTAGTTAGATCTTGTAAATAGGCCCTTTATTAAAATTCTTAAGTTATCATAATTTGATTGTGTCCTTTTTTTTCTGTTATAAGAATAACATATCCTATCTAAAAAAGAGTAATTTGCAAATTGACCATACCTCTGCTATACCCACAAGCCATGCCCACCAGCCAATTAGGAGCAAGTATGCAAATTAACCCAGCCAAGATGGCTACGGCCACAGAGAGAGCAGGAAGAAAGCTTGGGTTGCCCCCAGTGATGGAGGAAGCCAAGGTTTCCACACACCCTGGCCAGCTCAGGCCTCCACTTAAGGCTACAAAGTTTCAATTATAGAAGATAAATAAATTCCAACAGAAATGGCTGCCACCACAGAGCAAGCAGAAAGTTTAGCTCTGCTCCAGGCTACAAAGTTTAAATTGTAGAAGATAAATAAATCCCAGATACCAGGGCCTCCACTTGGGTCACTGGGGGGCGTGGCCAGCCTGTAAACCACCACAGGCCCCTTGCCTAGGCCACCCACACCCCAAGAGAACCCCCACCCTGATCTGGGACATCCTTTAGGGCAAACCAGCTGGCCCCCATCCATGCATCAAGCCTTTATCCTATCTAATAAAAGAATAATATACAGATTGACCATTATTCCAACACACAAGATGATTGCCTCCATGTGGACACAAGATGGCCAGCAGGGGAGGGCAGTTGGGAGAGACCAGGCCTACAAGGGAGGGCAGTTAGGGGTGATCAAACCTGCAGGGGAGGGCAGTTAGGGTGACCAGGCCAGCAGAGGAGGAAAGTTGGGGGGCACCAGGTCTGCAAGGGAGAGTATTTGAGGGACCAGGCCTGCAGGGGAGGGCAGTTGGGGGTGACTGGGCCTACAGGGAAGGGCAGTTAAGAGCAAATAGGCTGGCAGGATGTGGGAGCCCCTTTCCACATCTCTCATGGTTCAGGTTCCCTGTTCAGGGTTCAGGTTCTGAAGGAGGCCGCACCCAAACAAAGAGAGTAGAAAATATTAATTTGGCAATATTGGGGGGCCAGGCGGGAGCCTTCCTCTAGTGGAAAGGACTACCACTTGCTCTGGCCTTTTTCTACCTTTTATTAAGGCTTTTGGACACACCCCTAGCCTTTAGACAGGAAATAACAAAACAGAAATTAACATGAAACAAACAGGTAGAGGCTGCTTTAGCTACCAATGTTTCAACTAAACAGTGAGTAATTAGCTCTGACCTTTCAGAGCAATTAAGGTGGACCAGCCTTCTGGTTTCCTGTTTACATCCATTTAGTGAGAACAATGTTTGGTTTCCGGCATCTCCCCCGTTTTCTTTTCTTTAAAAAATCTTGCATCTGCAGACTAGAAATAAACATTAAGAACAAAAAATAAGACAAATGACAATGGCTATGCTAAGAGGTAAATGAATAAGTCTGTATTAAGTTTCTTTCTGGGCCAATAGTCCTTTGAGTCCCAGTTTCAATGTCCAACAGTTTTCTGAGTGTACATGTAATTATATTTCAGTTCTGGATGGTGGACAAATGGTGGCAATGCAGGTCCGACCCTCTCTGGTTTGGTCCTGGGCAACCTGCATCGATGCACAGCTGCTGACTACTAGGATGGCAAGGTGTCGTCAGCATCTTCCATCTCTGGACTGTTTCTCCTCTTGTCTTCATAGCTGAAGCATTCTCTGTTGTAGGAATTCACATGGTCTTGGAGCTGATTTTCTGAAAATATACAAACATTCTCGACCAAAAGTTAGTAAAGAATTTTTTTTTCTATAAATTTGACTTTGGATCCTTTTTATTTTTGCCCAAATGATTTTCCTTTGGCTTATTTTAATACTATGTATGTTTTTCATGGGTGTCTTGCTATTAAGTAAAAAAAAAATTTCTAGATGTAATTTGGTTACAGGATACTTTTCCTTACCTAATATTACTGTACTATCCTCCCCTTTTATTATTTAATTATTAGGAGGCTTTTGGAAAAATTTTATAATGCAAATATGACTGCTTTATGTTTATTGCATGTTAAGTAATTTTACCATGCAATGAACTACCAATAGAAATTTTAGTTAATACTTTAGGAACAACTTTTTTCCCGTACAATTAAATTTTCTTGAATATTCACTTATTTCAATTAGCCAATTTAAATTAATTTGAAAACTTGACTACTATTTTATTGCCAAATTTAATATTCTAACAACAATCTTAGTTTTATCCTGTAAATATTAGTGGAAAGGATTATTTGCATTCTTGAGTAGGCCCTGAGCATTCCTGGTGTTAGGTTGGATTTAGAATATAGGGCAGCTGTCAGCCAAGTCTGTCTGTTGCTGGGTCCCGATCTGAGCTGCACCAAATCTTTATCTGTCATCTGTGTCCCGAAATGAGCTGGGCTAAATCTCTGTCTGGCACCTGTGTCCCGATCGGAGCTCGGCATGGGAAGTGAAGCAGCCATGAGGCAGGAGACCTCCCTCAGAAGGGGAAAAGGTTCAAGCCCGTGCAATGTTGGGGGGGGTGACGGTCTGTGCTTCACCTCTGTTGATCCCCAAGTTTTCTCCTGATGGCCCCTCTGCGACTGTGCCTGTCTTAGGTTGTTCCTCCTCTGAGTAATCTTACCCGTCACTGGCTAACCAGCCATCCTCCGGGGCCAAGCAGGTTGATGTGAGGTTCAGTTTCGTCTCCTTGGTAGCTGATGCCCTTGTGGCCTCCACACCCAGTACCTGCCTGGGGATCCCCTCGCCTGCTGGGGGGATCACATATCTTGGGGAACCCAGGTTTCTTCTCTAGGGAGGGCACACCACTGGGTGAGAGACAGATTCATGGTACCAGCCAACAAGAGACTTCAACCTCAGCATGAACAGAAAGCTCAGGCAACAGCTGTGTGAGGGTCCTTGTTGGCAAAAGGAGCAAGAAAAGCCAATATAGAACGCTCAAGTGCCTTCTCACTGCCTTAATTCCTTTCATGTTATTTTTAAAATTGCTACCAAATATTCAAAGAATTAGATTGTAAGTTTGTTTGGGATATTTGTCAAAAAATTATAATGATATTGTAGAATAATATCATGTAAGGATATTCTTTGTTCTAGGCCATGGCAATTCAATTTCAAGCTGGCTATCAATTTCTTTTTGCATAGACAAGGTCTCAGTTACTTTATTAGAATACTTAAATTGCTTACAAAGACATTGACTTTTTATTTAGCTGAAAACTTTGGTTTTTATTTAAAAAGCTAATTTATTAATTAAAATAGGTATCTTCATTTAAAAAGCATAACAAATTTAGTAAAAGTTTATGTTTGATTCACAAGCCACAAATGTTGCCCCGCCTCTAGCTTAAGAATACTGGCGGCTATGGGCTTTTTGTCATTTTAAATTCTAATGTTAGAATTTTAAGAAATATTTAGTTACTTAATTTTGCCCTTCTTAGAGACCAAAATCTTCATAACATTTAAAATATAGTTATTAATTGTTATTTGATAAAGTTTTCCATGCAATTTCAAATATATAAGATCACTTAAATTTAAAAAGATTTCGGAGGAGAAAATGGCGGCGGAGTAGACTGACGCGTCTGGAGCTTTGTCGCTGGGCAGAGGGAGAGAGAGCGGCTGAGAGTTGCATTGGGAGTGTTTGTTGGCAAGCTAGGAGTCAGTTGTCCCCCAGGGGAAGGCGGGGAACTGCTGGAAGGGGCTCTCCCGGCCAGGCAGCCCCACTGCCACGGGGTTTTTGTCTGCCGGAGCCACCAGCGCGAACGCGGAGCCCGAGCCATCTTGCAGTGGGAGGTGGATGTCTGCGGCGCTCTGAAGCCTTCGGCTGGGCACCCATCGAGCAGCCAGGAACCCGGGGACCCAGAACTCCGCTCTCCAATCGGCGCAGACACGCGGCGGAATCAGAGATCCACAGAGCGAACGGAAAGGTCAGATTGCGCCTGACTTAAGCTGGAGGTGGATGTCTGCCAAGGTCTGAAAGCTGCGGCTGACGGAGGCACCCACAGAGCAGCCAGGACCCAGAGCGCGGCTTCCCAGGCGGCACAGACGCGCAGGCGGAGGATTCAGAGATCCACACTGCGCGCGTGCGCGGAAGGGTCAGACTTAGCCTGGGCCAGGGTGCGGTCTCCTACCCCCGCAGGGCACAGACGCGGACACTGTGGGAGCTGGGCTGGGGAAAGCTGCCTCTGGAGAGGCCCACGGAGGTGGTCAGGACGTGATCCCTGAGTGTGAAGGCAGACCCTCTGAGCTGTTGACGGAGGAGAGCTCCAGAAAACGACTTTTTTTTTTTTCTTTCCTTTTTTATTTCTTTTTCTCTGGGGCAGAGGGACAACCTGGGAATTATTGCAGTGTCCAGGCTGCAAAACCCCCACAAACTGGTTTTGGGAACCACAGAGTAGCAGGATCTGAGCACAGCCAAGAGAGGTCCTGTGCTTTGTCTCAGAGATCAATTCCGAAACACTGCCACCCAATGGATGACACACAAATTGACTCTCGCATAACCACAAGAGAATAAAGACATTAAAACACCAAGAGGGGAACACAGGGAACTGCAATACCTCCCCTACTCTGGTGTCAAGCAGAATAATAGTGGAAGTGAAGGACCATTCTATTTTTCTTCTTCTTCTTTTTTTTTATTTTTCCTTTTTTCTTTTTTTTTAATTTTTAATTCTTTATTTTTCATTTTCACATATTTTAATTAAAAGAATATTTTTTTTCTTTCTGCCTCAATTGATTTTACCTTTATAATTATTACATTTTTGTTTTAAACTAGTATTATTAATTACTACTAGTAATTTACCGTTTTTGGAAAAAAAAGTGTCATTTTGTTTTCTCTTTATTTTATTTCGGGATTAGAGTTCTACATTCTAATTTCATCTTCCCTTTAGCATAATTTTACTCCAACTCAACTCCACCTTTATGCCAACACTTTCCTCCTAACTTTCCCCATTTTGCTGTCTTGTCTCTCTTTCCCTTTTCCAACTTTTGATTCTCCCTATTTTTCTCTTTACCTGGTTAAAATTTCACCCCATTTATATATCTAATTTCAAATCCCCTACTACAAGTCCACACAAACCTCTCCCCTCTTGTCTTCACTAGCCAAAAAGTTGTTTTTTCTCGATGTCCTTTTATTGCTATTTGCCTGAAAAGTGATTATATCGATCTTTTGAAATTTTTTTTGAGAGATTGTTTTACTTTATTCTACTTGTTTTATTTTGCTTTTTGCTTGCTTTGTTTTCTACCTCTCTTTTCCCTCATCTCCCTCGATACCAGTTGCTATTTGCAATTTGAATCAATATCTAGGTACTGGTTGCTGGCCTTTATTGGGATTAGTGACTGTTCTATTGAACTTCTCTCCTGACATCTATATTTTGTTCCTCTTTTCTCTCTTATACACTTTCTTTTCTCTCTGACTTTTTTCTCTTCCTCTTTTCTTCTCCTTTTTCACCTTTTTATTTTCTTATTTTATTTTATTTTATTGTTCATTTATTTTTTTTTCTCTCACTCTCCCAATTTGATTTTGGCACTTCTTTCTTTTCTTTCTTTCTCATTTTCCTCTTCTTCTTTCTCTATCTACCCCTAATTTGCCCTTCATTGGTGGTCACCTTATTTGTGATTATTAACATCTTGAATACATTTCTACTCAGTGCCTTGTGTGCTGTACCTGGTCGTGTTGTAGTTTGTGCCTTTCAGTCAACGTAGGAGAGAGCACTACATAACCAGACACCCAGAGAAGAAAGACCATGGTCAGAAAAAGAAACAGCCCACAAAAGACAGAAAGGCAGGTTTCACCAGAAAAGGAAGTAAACAAAATAGAGCCACAAATAAGCCTACCAGAGAAAGAGTTCAGAGAAATTATCATAATGTGGTTGAAAAGATTGGAAGACAAATTTGACAATATGAGTAAGGGCCAAGAGGTAACGAATAAGAACCTAGAGGAGGCGAAGAAGCGTGAAGAAGAAATGCAGAAGAAACTAGAGGAGGTGCTGAATAAACAAGAAGAAATGCAGAAGAAACTAGAGGAGGTGCAGAATAAACAAGAAGAAATGAATAATGACATCACTGCTATAAAGAACTCAATAGAAAGCATCAAAAGTAGACTAGAAGAAGCAGAGGACCGCATCAGTGAGCTAGAAGACATGGTAGGAAAAAATACCCAAGTACAGCAGCTTCTAGAAAAAAAAGTTAAAAAGCAAGAGGAGAGTCTAAGGGAACTTTGGGATAACATGAAACAAAATAACATCCCCATAATTGGGGTTCCAGAAAGAGTGGAAACTGAACAAGGATTAGAGAACGTGTTTGAAGAAATAATGACAGAAAATTTCCCCAATATAGAAAAGAAAAAACCCACACAAATCCAAGAAGCTCACAGAGTCCCAAGCAAAATGAACCCCAACAAACCGACACCGAGGCACATTATAATTAAATTGGCAAACACCGACGACAAAGTAAGAATCTTAAAAGCAGCCAGAGAGAAACAGAAAGTTACCTACAAAGGAACCCCCATAAGACTAGCTACTGACTTCTCAACAGAAACTCGTCAGGCCAGAAGAGAATGGAATGAAATATACAAAGTCATGCAAAGGAAGGGCCTGAATCCAAGAATACTGTACCCTGCAAGACTCTCAATCAAAATTGAAGGTGAAATCAAAAGCTTCACAGACAAAAAAGGACTAAGGGAATATATTACCACCAAACCAGCAATGCAAGAAATGTTAAAAGGTCTGCTGTAATAAAAAGAAAGAGGAAGCGAAGAAGGAACTCGGGGGTAAGGACTAAAAATGGCAACAGATAAGTACTTATCAATAATAACTTTAAATGTAAACGGATTAAATGCTCCAATCAAAAGACATAGGGTAACCGATTGGATAAGAAAACATGATCCATATATCTGCTGTCTGCAAGAAACCCACCTCAGGAAAAGAGACGCACACAGATTGAGGGTGAAGGGATGGAACATGGTACTTCAGGCAAATGGAAATGAAAAAAAAGCTGGGGTTGCAATACTTATATCTGACAAATTAGATCTCAAAGTGAAGGACATAACAAGAGATAAAGAAGGCCACTTCATAATACTAAAGGGAACAATCCAACAAGAAGAAATAACTCTGGTAAACATATATGCGCCCAATATAGGAGCACCTAAATACATAAAAAAACTCTTGGAGGACATTAAGGGAGAGATTGACAGCAATACAATCATAGTAGGAGACTTTAATACCCCACTGTCACCATTGGACAAATCCTCTAAACAAAAAATTAGCAAAGAAACATCAATCCTAAATGACTCACTAGACCAGATGGAATTAATTGACATCTTCAGAACATTTCACCCCAAAGCCACAGAATATACATTCTTCTCCAGTGCACATGGGTCATTTTCAAAGATAGATCATATGTTGGATCATAAGAAAAGTCTCTTCAAATTCAAGAAGATAGAAATCATATCAAGCATTTTCTCAGACCACAGTGGCATAAAACT
>JAAGEH010002534.1:7951079-7999494 GCA_011751065.1 Lasiurus cinereus | reverse complement strand
ACCCGGGGACCCAGAACTCCGCTCTCCAATCGGCGCAGACACGCGGCGGAATCAGAGATCCACAGAGCGAACGGAAAGGTCAGATTGCGCCTGACTTAAGGGGGAGGTGGATGTCTGCCGAGGTCTGAAAGCTGCGGCTGACGGAGGCACCCACAGAGCAGCCAGGACCCAGAGCGCGGCTTCCCAGGCGGCACAGACGCGCAGGCGGAGGATTCAGAGATCCACACTGCGCGCGTGCGCGGAAGGGTCAGACTTAGCCTGGGCCAGGGTGCGGTCTCCTACCCCCGCAGGGCACAGACGCGCACTGTGGGAGCCGGGCTGCGGGAAAGCTGCCTCTGGAGAGGCCCACGGAGGTGGTCAGGACGTGATCCCTGAGTGTGAAGGCAGACCCTCTGAGCTGTTGACGGAGGAGAGCTCCAGAAAACGACTTTTTTTTTTTTCTTTCCTTTTTTATTTCTTTTTCTCTGGGGCAGAGGGACAACCTGGGAATTATTGCAGTGTCCAGGCTGCAAAACCCCCACAAACTGGTTTTGGGAACCACAGAGTAGCAGGATCTGAGCACAGCCAAGAGAGGTCCTGTGCTTTGTCTCAGAGATCAATTCCGAAACACTGCCACCCAATGGATGACACACAAATTGACTCTCGCATAACCACAAGAGAATAAAGACATTAAAACACCAAGAGGGGAACACAGGGAACTGCAATACCTCCCCTACTCTGGTGTCAAGCAGAATAATAGTGGAAGTGAAGGACCATTCTATTTTTCTTCTTCTTCTTTCTTTTTTTATTTTTCCTTTTTCCTTTTTTTTTAATTTTTAATTCTTTATTTTTCATTTTCACATATTTTAATTAAAAGAATATTTTTTTTCTTTCTGCCTCAATTGATTTTACCTTTATAATTATTACATTTTTGTTTTAAACTAGTATTATTAATTACTACTAGTAATTTACCGTTTTTGGAAAAAAAAGTGTCATTTTGTTTTCTCTTTATTTTATTTCGGGATTAGAGTTCTACATTCTAATTTCATCTTCCCTTTAGCATAATTTTACTCCAACTCAACTCCACCTTTATGCCAACACTTTCCTCCTAACTTTCCCCATTTTGCTGTCTTGTCTCTCTTTCCCTTTTCCAACTTTTGATTCTCCCTATTTTTCTCTTTACCTGGTTAAAATTTAACCCCATTTATATATCTAATTTCAAATCCCCTACTACAAGTCCACACAAACCTCTCCCCTCTTGTCTTCACTAGCCAAAAAGTTGTTTTTTCTCGATGTCCTTTTATTGCTATTTGCCTGAAAAGTGATTATATCGATCTTTTGAAATTTTTTTTTTGAGAG
This sequence comes from Lasiurus cinereus, assembly GCA_011751065.1. Lineage (NCBI taxonomy): Eukaryota > Metazoa > Chordata > Mammalia > Chiroptera > Vespertilionidae > Lasiurus > Lasiurus cinereus. The sequence goes on along the minus strand of JAAGEH010002534.1, from coordinate 7,998,156 downwards.
ATTGTTTTAGTTTATTCTACTTGTTTTATTTTGCTTTTTGCTTGCTTTGTTTTCTACCTCTCTTTTCCCTCATCTCCCTAGATACCAGTTGCTATTTGCAATTTGAATCAATATCTAGGTACTGGTTGCTGGCCTTTATTGGGATTAGTGACTGTTCTATTGAACTTCTCTCCTGACATCTATATTTTGTTCCTCTTTTCTCTCTTATACACTTTCTTTTCTCTCTGACTTTTTTCTCTTCCTCTTTTCTTCTCCTTTTTCACCTTTTTATTTTCTTATTTTATTTTATTTTATTGTTCATTTATTTTTTTTTCTCTCACTCTCCCAATTTGATTTTGGCACTTCTTTCTTTTCTTTCTTCCTCATTTTCCTCTTCTTCTTTCTCTATCTACCCCTAATTTGCCCTTCATTGGTGGTCACCTTATTTGTGATTATTAACATCTTGAATACATTTCTACTCAGTGCCTTGTGTGCTGTACCTGGTCGTGTTGTAGTTTGTGCCTTTCAGTCAACGTAGGAGAGAGCACTACATAACCAGACACCCAGAGAAGAAAGACCATGGTCAGAAAAAGAAACAGCCCACAAAAGACAGAAAGGCAGGTTTCACCAGAAAAGGAAGTAAACAAAATAGAGCCACAAATAAGCCTACCAGAGAAAGAGTTCAGAGAAATTATCATAATGTGGTTGAAAAGATTGGAAGACAAATTTGACAATATGAGTAAGGGCCAAGAGGTAACGAATAAGAACCTAGAGGAGGCGAAGAAGCGTGAAGAAGAAATGCAGAAGAAACTAGAGGAGGTGCTGAATAAACAAGAAGAAATGCAGAAGAAACTAGAGGAGGTGCAGAATAAACAAGAAGAAATGAATAATGACATCACTGCTATAAAGAACTCAATAGAAAGCATCAAAAGTAGACTAGAAGAAGCAGAGGACCGCATCAGTGAGCTAGAAGACATGGTAGGAAAAAATACCCAAGTACAGCAGCTTCTAGAAAAAAAAGTTAAAAAGCAAGAGGAGAGTCTAAGGGAACTTTGGGATAACATGAAACAAAATAACATCCGCATAATTGGGGTTCCAGAAAGAGTGGAAACTGAACAAGGATTAGAGAACGTGTTTGAAGAAATAATGACAGAAAATTTCCCCAATATAGAAAAGAAAAAACCCACACAAATCCAAGAAGCTCACAGAGTCCCAAGCAAAATGAACCCCAACAAACCGACACCGAGGCACATTATAATTAAATTGGCAAACACCGACGACAAAGTAAGAATCTTAAAAGCAGCCAGAGAGAAACAGAAAGTTACCTACAAAGGAACCCCCATAAGACTAGCTACTGACTTCTCAACAGAAACTCGTCAGGCCAGAAGAGAATGGAATGAAATATACAAAGTCATGCAAAGGAAGGGCCTGAATCCAAGAATACTGTACCCTGCAAGACTCTCAATCAAAATTGAAGGTGAAATCAAAAGCTTCACAGACAAAAAAGGACTAAGGGAATATAATACCACCAAACCAGCAATGCAAGAAATGTTAAAAGGTCTGCTGTAATAAAAAGAAAGAGGAAGCGAAGAAGGAACTCGGGGGTAAGGACTAAAAATGGCAACAGATAAGTACTTATCAATAATAACTTTAAATGTAAACGGATTAAATGCTCCAATCAAAAGACATAGGGTAACCGATTGGATAAGAAAACATGATCCATATATCCGCTGTCTGCAAGAAACCCACCTCAGGAAAAGAGACGCACACAGATTGAGGGTGAAGGGATGGAACATGGTACTTCAGGCAAATGGAAATGAAAAAAAAGCTGGGGTTGCAATACTTATATCTGACAATTAGATCTCAAAGTGAAGGACATAACAAGAGATAAAGAAGGCCACTTCATAATACTAAAGGGAACAATCCAACAAGAAGAAATAACTTTGGTAAACATATATGCGCCCAATATAGGAGCACCTAAATACATAAAAAAAACTCTTGGAGGACATTAAGGGAGAGATTGACAGCAATACAATCATAGTAGGAGACTTTAATACCCCACTGTCACCATTGGACAAATCCTCTAAACAAAAAATTAGCAAAGAAACATCAATCCTAAATGACTCACTAGACCAGATGGAATTAATTGACATCTTCAGAACATTTCACCCCAAAGCCACAGAATATACATTGTTCTCCAGTGCACATGGGTCATTTTCAAAGATAGATCATATGTTGGGTCATAAGAAAAGTCTCTTCAAATTCAAGAAGATAGAAATCATATCAAGCATTTTCTCAGACCACAGTGGCATAAAACTGGAAATCAACTATAATAAAAACAATAGAAAGAAATCAAACACATGGAGACTAAACAGCATGCTATTAAACAATGACTGGGTAGCCAGAGAGATCAAGGAAGAAATAAAAAACATCATGGCAACAAATGACAATGACAACACAACAATACAAAATTTAAGGGACACAGTGAAAGCAGTCTTGAGAGGGAAGTTCATAGCCCTACAAGCCTACTGCAAAAAACAGGAAATAATGGTAATAAATCACCTAAACCTACAACTCAAAGAGCTAGAACGTGAGCAACAAGAAAAGCCTAGTGTACTCAGAAGGAAGGAAATAGTGAAGATCAGAGCAGAGATAAACAACTTGGAGACCAAAGAAACAATTCAAAAGATCAACAAAACAAAGAGCTGGTTCTTTGAAAGGATAAACAAGATTGATGGACCCCTTGCCAGGCTCACCAAGAAGCAAAGAGAGAAGACCCAAATAAACAAAATCAGAAATGAAAGAGGAGAAATAACAACAGACCCTGTGGAAATACAAAGGATTGTTAAAAAATACTATGAACAACTCTATTCAAACAAATTGGACAACCTGCAAGAAATGGACATTTTCCTAGAAAAATATAACCTCCCAAAACTCAATGAGGAGGAAGCCAAACATCTCAATAGTCCAATAACTATGGAAGAAATTGAAGCAGTAATCAAAAAGCTTCCAGCAAATAAAAGCCCGGGTCCAGATGGCTACACAGGAGAGTTTTACCAAACATTCAAGGAAGAATTAAAACCTATCCTCCTCAGACTATTCAAAAACATTCAAGAAGAAGGAATACTACCAAATACCTTCTATGAAGCCAGCATCACCCTAATACCAAAACCAGATAAAGACAACACAATGAAAGAGAATTATAGGCCAATATCTCTCATGAACATAGATGCCAAAATCCTCAACAAAATTCTAGCAAACCGGATCCAGCAGTACATCAGAAAGATCATACACCATGACCAAGCAGGATTCATCCCAGGAATGCAGGGATGGTTCAATATCCGCAAATCAATAAATGTGATACATCACATAAACAAATTGAGAGATAAAAATCACATAGTCATATCAATTGATGCAGAAAAAGCATTTGACAAAATCCAACATCCTTTCTTGATAAAAACTCTCAGCAAAGTGGGAATAGAAGGATCATACCTCAACATCATAAAAGCCATATATGATAAACCCACAGCTAACATCATACTCAATGGGCAAAAACTAAAACCATTTCCCCTAAGAACAGGAACAAGACAGGGATGCCCACTCTCACCTCTCCTGTTCGACATAGTACTGGAAGTATTAGCCATTGCAATTAGACAACAAGAAGAAATAAAAGGCATCCAAATTGGAAAAGAAGAAGTAAAGCTGTCCTTATTTGCAGATGACATGATATTGTACATAAAAAACCCAAAGGATTCCATTCCAAAACTAATTGACTTAATTAATGAATTTGGCAATGTAGCAGGATACAAAATTAATGCTAAGAAGTCTGTGGCATTTCTATATACTAACAATGAAATTATAGAAAGAGAAACTAAAAAAGCAATCCCATTTACCATCGCACCAAAAAAATTAAGATACCTAGGAATAAACCTAACTAAAGAGGTAAAAGACCTTTATGCAGAAAACTACAGGACACTGAAAAAAGAGATAGAGGAAGATGTTAACAGATGGAAGAGCATACCATGCTCATGGATTGGGAGAATCAACATCATTAAAATGTCCATACTACCCAAAGCAATCTACAGATTCAACGCACTACCCATTAAAATACCAACGACATATTTCACAGACCTACAAAGAACTCTTCATAGATTCATCTGGAACAAAAAAAGACCATGGATAGCTACAGCAATTTTGAGAAAAAAGAATAAAGTAGGTGGGATCCCAATACCAGACTTCAAGCTATACTACAAAGCAACTGTTCTCAAAACAGCCTGGTACTGGCACAAGAACAGACATATAGATCAATGGAATAGAATAGAGAACCCAGATATCCACCCAAACCACTATGCCCAATTAATATTTGACAAAGGAGGCATGAACATTCAATGGAACCAAGATAGCCTCTTTAATAAATGGTGTTGGGAAAATTGGACAGATACATGCAAAAAATTGAAACTGGACCACCATCTTACACCAAATACAAAAATAAACTCAAAATGGATACAGGACTTAAACATTAGAAGGGAAACCATAAAAATACTAGAGGAATCCACAGGCAGCACAATCTCAGATATATGCCGAAAGAACTTCTTCACTGATACTGCTCCAAAGGCAATGGAAGCTAAAGAAAAAATAAACAAATGGGACTACATCAAAATAAAAAGCTTTTGCACAGCAAAAGAAACCATCAACAAAACAACAAGAAAGATCAATGCATGGGAGAACATATTTGCAAATGCTATCACTGATAAAGGTTTAATCTCCAAAATCTACAACCGACTCATACAACTTAATAAAAGGAAGATGAAGGATCCAATAAAAAAATGGGCAACGGACCTAAATAGAACCTTTTCAAAAGACGACAGAAGGAAAGCCAAGAGACACATGAAAACATGTTCAAAGTCATTAATCATCCGAGAGATGCAAATCAAAACGACAATGCGATACCATCTTACACCTGTCAGAGTGGCAATCATCAACAAATCAACAAACGACAAGTGTTGGCGAGGATGCGGAGAAAAAGGAACCCTTGTGCACTGTTGGTGGGAATGCAGACTGGTGCAGCCACTGTGGAGAACAGTATGGAGTTTCCTCAAAAAACTAAAAATGGATCTCCCATTTGACCCTGTAATCCCACTCTTTGGAATTTATCCTAAGAAATTACAAACACCAATCAGAAAGGATTTATGCACCCCTATGTTCATAGCCGCACAATTTACAATAGCCACAATTTGGAAACAGCCTAGGTGCCCGTCAGCAGATGAGTGGATCAGAAAACTGTGGTACATCTACACAATGGAATTCTATGCTGCCATTAAAAAGAAGGAATTCTTAACATTTGCAGCAACCTGGTTGGAACTGGAGAGCCTTATGCTTAGTGAAATAAGCCAGTCAATGAAGGAGAAGCATCACATGATCGCACTCATTGGAGGATAATAAAGAACATTATAAACTGATGAACAAAAGGATAGATACAGAGACAGTAAAGCTTCAAACAGACTGTGAAATTACAGCAGGATGATTAAAGTTAGGTGAGGTAAATAAGAGATCAATCAAAGGACTTGTATCTATGCATATAATCATAACCAATGAACATAGACACTGGGGGGTTGGGGTATGCCTGGGAGGGAGGGAGGCAATGGGAAGATATGTATAAAAAATTAATAAAAAAAAAAAAAAGATTTCCTTTAAGAAGAGAGAACAAATTTCTTGTATTACTCTGGGCCCATGGAGCTTTCCAAGAATCATCTCTGTTAAAGCCTTGAAATTTTAACATGGAAGAAAACCATCAAATATATATATTCATATATGACTTAAAGATTATAATACTTTTTATAATTATCTTAAGATATCAATTATATCTTTAAACTGTTTTTTATATTAATGTTTTTAAGTTGGAAATCACAGAATTCTTTTTTTAATTAGACCAATAAACAACCTATTTTGAATTCTTAATTATTAGAGAAATTTTATTTTCTCCCAATTTAATTTGCATTTAGCTGAAAACTCTAATAACACAAAATCTTCTCCTTTTGGTTCCTTTATGCCATTTTTCTTAAAAAATAAAGACCAGTTCTGGGTTTTTCTTTTTCTGCAGCTTTTGCGAAGAGATTCCAGCTTAAAACCCTGACTAATATGTCCAAAAAGGTGGACAACTGCACACATTTCTTTTTAAGCCGGGCTTCTCTCCTCATGAGTACAGAAATTCCAGACACATCTCTAAGTTTTAAAAACTTTTTCATGGCGAGAAAGGAGACTTTAGATTAGTATATGGGAGAGTGGGCTTTCATATTGGATTGCCATGTGTCTCTCCCTTCCCCCACATCCTGCTTACTTCAGGGGAAAACATCAGTAACAGATCTATATGGCCGAATTTCTTTTCATGCTTAAAAGATAAAGACAGATTATAAATTTTTTCTTTCTTTTTCGCTTTCCGAAGTAATAACTAGCACCTAATTTGGCTAAGATTTGCATTTCCCTGTGAGTTCTTCTATAATTTTTAAACGAAACCTTAAGTAATTTCATTGCAGGAGAGCAGATAGCCTTGCCCTCTCCTGCCACCTTTGAATTTCTCCACACCAGAGGTGGTTTCAGCAGTGGAGTTTCACTTATTACAGATTTCAGATCCAAATGCAAACTAAGATTTTAATTTGAACAAGAAACCACATTATTTAAGCATGCAAACCAAAAGTCTATAATAAAGTTTACTTTATATTTATAACCTAATTCTTCCCCATTAGCCTGGCTGCAAAAGACATTCCCACCCTACTTACAGATCGAGACTCTGCAGTTAATCTGTGTGCTTTGCGTACATTGAATTCCCCTCACCTTTTCCTTGGTGAATTTTCCTTCCTTCGCTCTTAAGCGAATAATACCTTCTCCTCCAGACGTCCCTCGGTCAGGCGCCAATGTGGGTACCTCTTTCCGCGTCCCATCTGGGTCGCCAGATGTGGGAGCCGATTTCCACGTCCCATATGGTTCAGGTTCCCTGTTCAGGGTTCAGGTTCTGAAGGAGGCCGCATGCAAACAAAGAGACTAGAAAATATTAATTTGGTGATATTGGGGGCCAGGCGGGAGCCTTCCTCTAGTGAAAAGGACTACCACTTGCTCTGGCCTTTTTCTCCCTTTTATTAAGGCTTTTGGACACACCCCTAGCCTTTAGGTAGAAAATAACAAAATAGAAATTAACATGAAACAAACAGGTAGAGGCTGCTTTAGCTACCAATGTTTCAACTAAACAGTGAGTAATTAGCTCTGACCTTTCAGAGCAATTAAGGTGGACCAACCTTCTGGTTTCCTGTTTACATCCATTTAGTGAGAACAATGTTTGGTTTCCGGCAGCAGGGGAGAGTTAGGCATCAATCAGACTGACAGGGGAGTGATTAGGGGGTGATCAGGCTGGCAGGCAGAATCAGTTAGGGGCAACCAGGAAGGCAGGCAGGTGAGCAGTTGGGAGCCAGTAGTCCTGGATTGTGAAAGGTATGTCCGACTGCCCATTTAGGCTCGATCCCAGTGGGTCAGGCCTAAATGGGCATCAGACACCCCTTGAGGGGTCCCATCTTGGAGAGGGTGCAGGCTGGGCTGAGGGACACCCCCCTCCTGTGCACTAATTTTGTGCACCGGGCCTCTAGTATTTAGTATAATAGTACTAAGAACCATGGTATAATTCAAAAAAAATAAGCTAAGACCATTAATTCTACTAACACACACTTTCAAAGGTTTAATGTTAAAAGCAAGGGAGGGAAGGGAGAAGGCAAGTGAGGAGTGGTTTAATTCCAGTCTTATTAAAGTTCTATATATTCATATCTAACTATGTAAATAGAATAATGCTTTATATACTAACTGGTAGGTTTTGGTGTAAGCGTCTGTTATTTTATATCTATCCTGTGATACTTTCCCAAGGATGGCTAAGGACTGCAATACAGTGGTACCTCGGGATACGAGTGCCCTAACATACGAGATTTTTGAGATATAAGCCATTGAGCGAGCGATTTTTTGCTTTGAAATACAAGCAACATTTGAGATACGAGTAATCGTGCCGATTGGCCGGCAGCATACGACCCACCAGTTTACCTCGACTCCAGCATCTACCACGCCTCAGTCAGTGTGCTTGTTTACCTCGTTGTGGAAGCATCTTTTGTGCATTTACACACTTTATCACATTTCTTTTTATAACCATGGGTCCAAAGAAAGCGAGTGGAAAGGTCAGTGCTCAGAAGAGGATGATGTCTATTGAATTAAAACGTGAAATCATAGAAAAATATGAGCAAAGTGTGCGAGTGGCTGACTTGGCGAGGCAATACGGGTGTAGTACTTCAACGATATGCACTGTGCTTAAACAGAAGGAGTCGATAAAGGGTATAATGCCAGCTAAGGGTGTTACAATAATTTCTAAGCTCTGTAGCTCTCTCCATGAAAAGATGGAGAATTTACTGATGGTGTGGGTGACGGAGAAGCAGCTTAAAGGAGATACATTAACACAAGGCATCATATGCGAGAAGGCGCGAGCGATTTACGGTGATTTGCTGGAGCAGACCCCACGCACTTCCATGGACGAAGCATCGAAAGACTCATTTAAAGCCAGTAGAGGCTGGTTTGATAACTTCAGGAAAAGGTCCAGCATTCACTCCATCGTCAGGCATGGTGAGGCAGCAAGTTCAATGTGAAGGCAGCTGAGGATTACCTCAAAACTGTTTCCAAACTGATAGAAGCCAAAGGATATATCCCCCAGCAAGTCTTCAACTGTGATGAGACAGGGCTTTTCTGGAAGAAGATGCCGAATAGGACTTCTATAACGGCAGAGGAGAAGGCGATGCCAGGCCACAAACCCATGAAGGATAGGCTAACTCTCGCACTGTGCGCAAGTGTGAGTGGCGACTGCAAGATCAAGCCTCTGCTTGTATACCATTCAGAAAACCCCAGAGTCTTTAAGTCACATAAGATTTTAAAAGATAAACTGCAAGTTATGTGGAGGGCAAACCCAAAGGCATGGGTCACCAGGCAGTTCTTTGTGGAGTGGGTAAACCTGGTTTTCGGCCTTTCTGTTAAGAAATATCTACAGGAAAACAACCTAATCATGCAAGCCCTCCTCGTCCTCGACAATGCTCCTGCTCACCCACCGAACCTCGAAGATGAACTCCTCGAAGAGTTCAAGTTTACTTCTATCCTGCAGCCCATGAATCAGGAGGTGATTTCTAATTTTCAAAAACTGTACATCAAGCACCTGTTCTGGCACTGCTTTGAGGTGATGGAGAACAAAAACTTCACCCTTCGAGAGTTTAGAAGAACCACTTTAACATCGTGATATGCCTCAGAATTATTGATCAGGCCTGGCTGGGTGTTACAATGAGGCCTTTGACCTCTGCATGGAAGAAGCTGTGGCCTGAGGCGGTAGCTGAAAGGACCTTGGAAGGATTCGAACCTGAGGTGCCAGTGGAGGAGGAGATAGTGTCTCTGGGAAAATCCATGGGCCTGGGGGTGGATGAGAGAGACGTGAATGAGCTCTCTCTGGAACTCACCACGGAGGAGTTACAAGAGTTGCAGTCTCAGCAACATGCGGAGGTTCTCCAAGAAATTGGAGAGCCAGAGGTGGAGGAGATCTCTAAAAGTGAGGTAAAGGAGATCTTAGGAATATGGGAGAGGGTGTCACACTTTGTGGAAAAGAAACACCCCGAAAAAAGTTGCTACTGGTCGTGCATCGGAGCTGTTCAATGAAACTTGCCTCACCCATTTCAGAAACATTCTGAAAGGGAGGAAGATGAAAACCTCGTTGGACACGTATTTTTGAAATCGGCCAAAAATGCAAAGACCAGTAGCAATTAAGTTCAGTGAAGATTAATTAAGTTACATTCAGTTTAGGGATAAAGTGTAGTATTAAGAGTGTAACGAGTAGGTAAATACACTTTATAAAACCATTTTATTCCTTTACATTCTCTTTTATTATGTTTTTATACAATATTTGTCATTTATAAATACATTTTTCTTATTCAAAAACACGTAACAAGAACAACTGGGGTGGCATTTTGGGGGCTGGAACAGATTAATGGCATTTCAATTGATTTCAATGGGGAAATTTGCTTTGAGATATGAGCAACTTGATATACGAGCAAGGTTACGGAACGAATTAAATTCATATCTCGAGGTACCACTGTATTTGTCCATTAATTTATTCATTTATTCAAAATGCTTGATAAATTGAAGTTTTTCTGAATAGATAATTCAATCATGGCTTTTGAATTTAAAATCATGTGTCCCTGTAGCACTCATAATAGGCTTTTACCATCCTTCTTCTGTGAAAATCCAGGAAATGGGAAATGATTGCAAGGAAGGAGAATTCAGGTGGTAAAAGTTTCCTGAACTAGGTAGGACTCAGAGATCACATCTTTTCCTAATGCTATAGTTACCACACATGCTTAGCAAGTCTTAGGATGGAAGTGATCTTTAACTATTTCCAGGAATTTTCCCCAAAGGATCAAGGTATTAATTAACTTGTCTCAATAGAGTGTAACAGTAAAGAAAGAACCTATCTAGAACAAAACAGGTCTGAGAAAAATGTAAAGCATTTTTGTGGCCTCAGGGTAGTAGAGGAGCAGTAGCAAGTTTCCTATAAGTCATTCATTCATTCATTCATTCATTCATTCATTTAAAGTTTGTTTATTGGAGGCCTTCTACAAGTCAGCCACATTGCTGGAGACTTAGACAATTTTAATGTCAACCCCTAGAAAGATGAGACCTACCAAGAATGGGTCCTGGTGCTAACTGGGCTCAAATTTATAAACAGAGCATAACAGCTCTTTCTAAATAGGTGCCTCTCAGGCAAACCGTATGTCCAGAAGAAGCTTGCGCTAAGCGGCCTAACTCACCAATGAATTGTCTGCCTACACTGTCTTTCTGGCATATGAGCCAAACCTTATAAAGAATTCCCTCAACCAATAGGGCTGAAACTTCCTTAGTTCAATGAGAGCTATACAGCTATAACCTCATTAGTATCTTCCCTGACCAATCAGAGCAGCTCTATCCTCACCAATCAAAACAGTGTTTTTTGGATCAATCAAACTGAGAATGGACCAACCAGGAACCAGGGTCTGGGACTTCTCTCTATATAAGTAAGCTCTCCTCTGGCTCACTTTCCCTTTCCAGTGAAGACTGAATTTTTCAGGCTGGAGCCAAAACATGGAAGATGTCTCATTGGAGTGGAGCAAGGCAGAGTTGAGTGTATCAGAGCAGAGCTGTTTAGTCAGAGAAGGGCCTTACCCCAAGGCCGCTTTGTTCCAGGCCACCTTACACCAGAGTCACCTCTTACAACTGTACTGTTCCACAATAGTGCTACTCCAAAACTGAGCTCTTGGCACTGAATAGCTTCCCCTTTTTGGGGGGATTCCTGTTGGCATTGGATTGGCACTAAAGACTAGTTAACAATGAGTAATACTACTTGCCTTCATGTCCACTGTAGAGCTGGACACAGAGAGTAAATATAGTAAAAAATAGAAAGTTATATTATGTGAAACTTCTAAGGGGTAGATGATGTATAGAAGATCAAAATTTAAATAGGGCAGCTATGGCATATCTCAGAGAAGTGATTTTAGAATGAACATTTTAAAAATATCTGAAGAGCATTGTAAGCAGGCAGAATAAAAAGAGAGTAGAAAGACTATCTCTTTAAGGTGGAAGGATGCCTGATTGGTTCACCGAATGAGGAGACTAGTGTGTGAAGCAGAGTGAGCAGGTGCAGAGTGGGAGAGGATGAATCATACAGGTAAAGAGACCAAATCATAAGTGCCTTGTAGATTATTATAAGAACTAAAGTTGTACTCAGGGTGAAGTAGAAATCCATTGGAGGGGTTTAGGCAGGGGATTCACGTAATTTAGCTCATGCTTTAACAACCATTTTGATGTATAAACCACTGTAGAGAAAAGAAAGATAGCAGGAAAATAACTAAGATGTTATGGCATATATTTAGGTGAGATATGTACTCCAAATCAGGATAGCTATGACAGAGAAAACAAGAGGAAACGGAGCTAATTTGGAAATGAAAATGAGATAAGTCATGGGAAAGATCTCAGTGAAATAAAGCCAAAGATTGAATGAGAAGGAGGGTCTTTGGTTCAGGCAGGCATGCTCAGATGACAGCACCCAGGTCCACTTAGCCACCTTGCTTCTACAGAAGTCTCTGAGACCTAGGACACTACCCCAAACACAGCAATAAGACATTAAGAACAAATAGAGATTAGGCTTCTAATTGGGGCACCTTTATACAATTTTAGTTCAATTACAGAAAATGAAAGTTATTTTTCTTTTACACCTGAATATTTTAATGGAAGCTTATATCTGATTATGTGTATATTTATGGTGTGTATCTAAGACTTCAAAAGAAATCTAGAAGGGAAATCACTAACTGTCAATAATAGTTATCTAAGGATTAAAGAGTGGGATTGTTTAGGGAGTGAAAAGATCTGAAGAAAGATAACAAAGAAGTTATTATTTTATTTTATTTTTTAATATATTTTTAATGACTTCAGACAGGGAGAGAGAGAGACATCAGTGATGAGAGTGAATCATCCATCTGCTGCCTCATGCATGCCCCCCTAACTGGGATCAAGCCCACAACCTGGGCATGTGCCCTGACTTGGAATTGAACCACAACATCCTGGTTCATAGGTCAATGCTCAACAACTGAGCCATACCAGCAAGGCAAGAGTTATTATTTTATACTATACTTTTACAAGACTGTTGTAAAAGTTTTGTAATTCAAAAAGGAAAAAAAGGATAGTTTAAAAAAATTAACTATAATTTTATAGAATGTGATATAATGTTTCTCTTGGTAGAGTCACCTTTTTAAGCATTAGTATTCTACAGCAGGTATCATATCTGCAGATTTGAATGCATTCCAAGTTACTTAGTTTTTTAAAAACTAAATATGATTCAAATTTTGCCCAGTTACATGTTTTTCTCATTAACTCTTATTGCCCTCAGCATCCTGTTCCTATTATAATTGTTGTCAATGACTGAGGTAAAGTGGCTATTAAGAAATTCAACCCTCACCTTGACGCATTCTGCTTTTTCTCCTGTCCCTGAAAAGTAGCTAGCCCACCCTTCCGATTACGTGCTTTGACTTTGTAATCACTTCTAATCTCTGACATGTTTCCCTTTATATCTTTTGCTAATGGTAACTTGTTATAGCTTTGCTGTTCTATGTGTCCCCTGGATGCCCTTACTAATTATTTTTTCTCTGAGTATCATTTTTTTAAACTCATACTTATTCTCTTTAGATGATTACCCTTCTTTTATTCTGTTGCTTTTTTTATCTGTTCCTTCAGAAGAGAGGAAATCTTAAAAAGAACAAAAATAAGACATTTTCCAAGGACAAATTTCTTTCTTCTCTGTTTTCAGGAAATAAAATATAGGTCTATTTAGTTTTCTTGAAGAGGTAGTCTATCTTTAGTATGCATTCTTTCAAGTCAGAAAGATGAGTTTTTCTCATTTCATACCCCACACCATCCTTGTAACTTAAAAAAAGCCAATAGGAAATACTTATAGAGTGGTATGGGAACTCTAATTTTCTTGTGGATAAAAAATAATAATAAAGCTATAAAAATGTTTTTTAGCTGCCTGTAAGTTAGTAGAATGTGAAGTTTAGATTCCTACTCAAAATTTCTTCTAGGCCCTTATAATTTTTTAGGAGGAATGAAAAGAATGGGTGAAAATGTGAGCCTGGATAGCCTGGTAGATAAAGTCATTCTTTTATTTGTTCACAATGTATAAAACATAGTAAGGTTTGAGAAACTGAAAGAATAGACTCAAAAGGAAAAGGTTTGAAACATTGTCTGTGTAACTGGAAATGCATGTCATCTTATCTGGATAAAATGCTTTGCTTGTTATTTTTTTAATCTTCTCTATGGTTATTTACTTTCATTTGGAGGCTTCTGGAAAATCTGTGTTTTAACTTTCATAAAGAACATTTAATAGTGAAATTGTAAATAGTGTCAAAGGCCAAGAAGAAAGGGATATATATTTTTTCACACAAACTTATGTGATTATTGAAAATGTAAGTTCCATCATGTGATTTCTTTGCTTAAAACCTTCCAATGTTTTTCTGTCTCCCTAAGAAAATTAACTAAAATTTATCAACACTAACAAAGCTCTACATTGTCTAACTCATTTCTGCCCCTCTGATCTTATCTTTCCCCACACTGCCTACTCATTCTTCTTCCACCATAGCAACATTCTCTAGGTTCACCAATCTCCTCTATGATATTTATATCCTCAGCCTGAAATAATCTTCCCCTACATATTTCTTTGGTTACCATCCTATCTCCATATCTCTACCATATGGCTATTAGATTCTCAGAGAACCTGTCTCAACCACACTGTGTAAATTAGACTCCTATATCCCATCCCTATGACAATTAGTTCTCTTACCACCTTTAGTTTTTGTTAACCACTTTATTTTCATCTTAGCACTCATCACCACCTTGATAGTATACCTATATTTGTGAGATACTCTCTAGTATATAGATTCATAAGAGATTTTATTTACCGTTGAATCATTTGATTTTTTAGTTATTCCTTGCCCTATATTTGTCATGCAATAACCAGTCAGATGTCAGTATAGGAGATAATTAGAAAAAGTTGGACTTAAATCCTGATCTATTTGCACATAGATATCCAGATGGTTGATTCTCTAATAATGTCTCCAGGAGGCAGTCTTTGCAGGACAACATAGTCATATATGAATTCATTACCTATAATGTCAATTGGATGACTGAGAATATAGAGGGAAATAACTGAAGATCTACAAATCAGTTTATAGCAGAGTGTTGGAACAGCTGAAGAGATCTGGGAACTTTCTTTCTCCTCACTAACCCCAATATTTGTTTGTGCATTCAACAAATCTTTATTGATCATTTATAATTTTCCTGGGATTCTTTCAGGCACTGGGGATAGAGAAAATAAAATAGGAACAAGCTTTTTCTGATTTTATGAAATTTACTTTCTACTAGGAAGAAACGGTTATATAAAAATAATTATTTATATAATATTCTAGCTTATGATAAATGCTAAGAAATAAAACAAAGCAGAAGTAGGGGATGAAAGTTTGTAAGGAAAGGCCTGGCAGCTAATGTTTGAGTAGAGACCTGAAGGAAGGAAGTCATAGGATTACTAAATGAAGCACTGGGAGCTTAGACTCTTCTCACTGACGTGTAATTTTTCTATTTCTAATCACACAGTAACTTCTAGACTGACATAGTTCCTTAATAAAATGTGCTGGTAAAGTAGAAGTTTTACTTTTATTGTTCTTGACAAAAAAATCTTTTGATTGACATATGTAGAAAATATTGGTTTCTGGAGACTCTTTAGATGCAGCGAACTATAGATAATTTGCATTGTTACATTTTCATAAAATGAGCTTCTAATCACTGTCAAGCTAAAATAAGGCTTTATTTCACCACTGACATATGTGACTATTACTTGAATTTAGGTTTGTATATTTTCAGATATATATTTCTACTCATAAAATAAAAGTGAACATTGAGGGGACATATTAAAAACAATTTTAAAAGTTTATCTATATCTATAAATCCAAAAGTTTAAATTATGTTATCAAGTCTGTTCAGTAGGCTTTTCTTCCTGATACAATGGCTCTATTTTCAAGCAGACTCTTTCAATATGATAAAATAAATGCTATCCTACTTCTCAGCATGCTCAGAAAACTGAAAGGAACACTTTTCCCTATTTAGCTCCAACAAAAGTCTAAGAATGAAGTCTCAGGTTTTGATTTCTCTGGCTTAGATTTTGTATCCATCTCTGAAACAATCACTATGGTAAAAAGATGCAATGCTTTAAATGGATACAAAAATTATGCTCTTTAAATAAGCTACATCAACATTCATGGAATGAGAATGAATGACTTTTGGTCTCAAGAGAAACAGGTTCTTTTTCCAGAAGAGATAGTGTGTGCAAGTAAACAAATGTTCATACACTTACCCTTAGTACAATATATACAGAACACTATTTCCCAGAATGTAATGGGCCCCATGATCTCTTCTCCCCACCTCTCTCTCTTTCTCTCTCCCTCTCTCTCTCTCTCCCTCTCTCTCTCTCCTCTCCTCTCCCTTCACTATTTCAATACCAGCATCCCTTTACTATCTCATCATTTGTTTCTGGGAGTGGAAGCATATCAAGGAAAAATCTAATACAAATGTAAGGATGGAAAAAGGAGAGAATTATTGCTATGACTTCCATATTTCAGCCCTCAAGTAGCATGGAAACTACGACCATGATTTTTTTCTAGTTACACATTTGTCTGAATTTCAAAATTAAGAGCACAGAGTAAAGGACTGAATGTTTTTATAAATACTTTTACACCAAACATTTTGATAACGGAAATTGTGCTCTTAACCACAGATTGACATTACCCACCAATTAAATTTAACCATTTCTGTACATGCTCAGCAGACAAACTGGTCTAATAACCTTACAGAAGTATATTACTTCTTTTCTTCTTTCTTTCTATGCCCATTCCCTTCACTCTCTAAACAATGTAGCCCTACAGCCATTAAGTAGGGTATAGAAATATAGAAGTTCAGGTTGTGGGCCAGGGAGAAAGGAGGAGTCACAGTAACCAAGAGAAGAGAATCAGATCCCAAAGAGTGTAGAGAGGGTATCCACAATGGGAAGAAGGCAGAGGCCAACCTGGGAGATTGATTATATATAGTAATATGGACCAAATACATAAATATAAATGGGAATCAGTATTTTTTACTATCAGGAAAAAGCAAATAAATATTTAGAGGAAGAAAATAAAAATGAACCCTGTGTTAGATTGGAAATGGAAGTATTGGAATATCAGTTTCCATGGTTCTATAGGAAGATGCAGAGATAGAATTGGTGTAACTGTGTGTGTTTGCATATGTGTGTGTGTGTATGTGCACATGCACATTCATATTTGTTTCCCAACTTCTATCCATTGATAGGTAGCAGGTGCAAGAAGGGCATGTTGACTTTGCCTTGTCTCCTGAGATGCAGGAAATAAATGCCCAGGGTGAGAGGTGTCCTGTGCCAGGGTACTGAGAGAGATACTCTTGTCACTAGAGTTAAAAAATCAGAGCCTAAAAACATGTTACTTCTTACTAATTTACTACCCAAGTCCAAACTTTGCTTAGATTCCTCACTAGCACCCAAACCTAAGGCTGGTTTTTTGTTGTTGTTTTGTTCTGCCAAATTTTCACAAATCTATTGTTTCTTTGTCTAAAAATTATAAAAAGCTGAGATGTCTCATCATTTCACTGACCATCATTTATGATCTCCCATTATCATGCAGATATAAATTGTTTTTTTTTTCTCCTATTAATCTGGTCTTATGTCAACTTTATTATTAGTCCATCCATAAGGGGTAGAGGGATGAATTTTTCTATTCCTTGATAAATTCTGTGGGTATCTGCTTAAATGCTGTTCTTCAGAAAAGTTTTCTCAAATCCTATAGTTTAGATAAATTTCCCTTTTATAAACTTCCCTAGTCCCTTTATCTCTCTTCTAAAACATGTAAATTCCATGGAGGCATGAACAAGGACTAGGATGTTCACTTCAGTATTGCCTTAATTAGTCACCTCAGGGGCTTAATCTAAATTAGTGTAATAAATGTTTAAAAATAATATATTCAAGAAGCAAACACAGTCCTTTTTCTTTACCGCAGACTACCTCAGAATTTCAACACTAGAAGGGTCCTTTATGCTGGACCAGTGGTGTCGAGCAGCATCATGCCTCGTCTCTGTTCCAAAGAGCTGTGGCAACTGGATGGCACAGTGTGGGGAAGACTCTCTAATGACACATAAACCATAATAGGATCAGCCACTTCAGCTACAGCCCAGGCCAGGGGAGGCGGTATGAGCACGGGGCCATGGAGAGTAGGAGCAGTATGTGGCACATGCCATCATAGTCAGTGTAGGTAGAAATTGGACCAGCGTGTAAGACTGTGGTGCTGTGTGACACTTTCTGTGTACTGGGGCTATAATTGGTGGTCATTTGAAAAGACTGCAGTATCTCTGAATACATAGAGAGAAGAACCAACCCTGTTTGAATTATTACTCATAATATGACTTCATGTGAGGGCAGCAAAATTTTGAGTTATATTTTCTCCCTGGTTTGGGCATTATAAATTGGGAGAGCCAATTTTTGATCTAATCCCACTTGCCTGGTAGTTACTGGAAATAACATTTCCAACAGATTCTGACAATAGTTTGGCTGTCATTTCTAGTTTCTAATTTTGAGGATGTTGTGGTTTGTAATCTTTTTTTTCCCCCTACCATTGCCATTTTGGGTGGAAGTTAAGTGAAACTGCATTTGGCAGACTTAGTGTTTATTGTTTTTATTGTCCTTGTTATAAAAAATATAAGCTCACTGTAGAAACTTTGGGAATGAAATAAATGAAAAGTGAATAAGAGCCAGATCTAATTCCATCACCCAAAATTACAATTCTTGACATTTTAATCCATCTCTTTTTTTCATAAACATGCAGTTAGACTGGTAGAAAATATTTGCAAACATCATATATGAGACTGTTATACAAAATATGCAAAGAACTCTTAAATCTCAACAATAAATAAACAGCCCAATTAAAAAATGGGCCAAAGCTTTGAACAGAAACCTCACCATAGAAGATACACAGATTACAAATAAACATGAAAAGATACTCAATATTACATATCATTAGGAAATTGTGAATTAAAACAATAATGAGACACCACTACACACCTATTAAAATGACCAAAATCCAAATCACTGGCAATAATAAATATTGACAAAAATATGGAGTAATAAGTAACTTTCCTGTTAGTGTGAAAGGATGTCAATTTTAAATGGAACAAAAATATATGAAATGAAAAAATCTCACACATGTGCTCTTAGAATACCAGAAGTTTAAGAACTGGGAGACTGATCTGTATTAAATGCCTGATTTACTGAAGACTAAGAACCAGCTAGAGATATCTTTCCATCTTCAAGCTGATGAACTTATTGCCTGCACTCTGTCTATACTTCTCCCTCTTTGTACTTCTTACCTATAAATTCAGCCTGTCCCAAGCCCTCAATGAATTTGTTTATAGCTTGCTACAGCATGCATTTATTGAATCACAGTTAATCTGTTATTCCCAAATAAATTCATTTTCTAGTCATTTGTTTGCCTCAGTTTACCTCTTTATTTAGGTTGACATTGGTAAGAATGCAAAATGTTACAATCACTTTGGAAGAGAATTTCAGTTTTTTACAAACTAAATGTATTCTTACCATAAGATTCAGCCATCACACTACTTGGTATTTACCCAATAATTTGAAACATGTCCACCCAAAACCCTGCACATGGATATTTATAGCAATTGTGTTTATAACTGCCAAAATTTGGAAGCAATCAAGATATTCTTTAATAGGTGTCTAGAAAAATAAATTGTGGTAAATGAGGACAGTGAAATATTATTCAATGTTAAAAGAAATGCATTATCAAGCCATGAAAATTCACAAAGAAAACTTAAATGCATATTCTATATAATAAAAGACTAATATGCAAATCGACCAAACAGCAGAACAACTGGTCACTATGACATGCATTGACCATCAGGGGGCAGATGCTCAATGCAGGAGCTATCCCCTGGTGGTCAGTGTGCTCCTACAGAGCGGGTGCTGCTCAGCCAGAGGCCGGGCTCATGGCTGCCTAGTGCGGCAGCAGTGGTGGGAGCCTCTCCCGCTTCTGTGGCAGTACGAAGGATGTCTGACTGATCACTCCCAGACTGTGAGAGGGTGCAGTCTGAGCTGAGAGACACCCCCCCCCCTTAGTGCATGAATTTTGTGCACCAAGTCTCTAGTTAGTAAGTAAAAGGAGTCCATCTGAAAAGACTACAAACTGAGAAATTCTAACTAACTGGCATTCTGGAAAATGCAAAACTACGGAGAGAATAAAAACATCAATGGTTGTTGGGGTTAGAGATGAAGGAATGAGTAGTTAGAGCACAGAGCATTTTTAGGTCAGTGAAGCTATTCCATATGATAATATAGTGGTGAATACATGTTATTACACATTTGTCCAAATCCACAGGATGTAACTACACGTAGTGAACCATAATGTAAACTGTGTGCTATGGGTGATAATGATGTGTTAATGTAGGTCATCACTGTAACAAACATACCACTGAGGTAAGGGATATTGATAGTGAGAGAGGCTGTGTAAGAGTAGGCACAAGGGGTAGATGGCAAAGTTTTACCTCCCACTCCACTTTTCTGGAAGCCTAAAAATATTCTAGAAAATAAGGTCTATTTTTTTAAAATGAAGTTCTGATGTGTGCAAAATATAGAAAAAAAACATTGAAAAACTGTATATACTAAGTAAATAAAAACAGACACAAATGTTGCATAATTCCACTTACATAAAATACTAGTATCTAGCATTAACAAAGTTATGGTGACAGAAAGTAGGTCAGAGGTTACCAAGGACTAAGGGGAGGAGGCCATGGGAAGTTATTGCTGAATGGATGCAGTTTCAGTTTAGAGGGATGGAAAGGTTTTAGAAATTGACGGTGATGATGGTGGCAGAACATTGTGAATGTAATTAATGCCATTAGATTGTATTCGTATGGGTGGTTGAAATGGCAAATGTTGTGTTATATATATTTTACTACAATAAAATTAAATTAAAAAAAAGTTTAAAAGACCAGGAGAGGGTCAATTTGAACTCAGACATGCAATATGGAATTACTCAGCAAGGTAACAACATAAAGAAAGATAGTGCCTTCTTTAGGGAGGATTTTAAATTATTTTGTTCTTATATGTATTTTTCCTGTGGTTTAACACTTTGATCAATTTTAACAAATATGTACTCTGCAACCATCACCCAATCAAACTATAGGAAATGTATGCTAAACATCCCTATTAAAATTTCCTTTCAGGAAATCTCCAGTCAAATCTCACCACCTTCAGAAGCAAACACTGTTCTGATATTTTTTATCAGGAGATCCTTGCTTTAAATTTCCTTTTAACATCCCCATTAGCACACAAGCAGCAAACTGGATTTTAAAGCCATTAAGGGAATTTTGAGTCAGGAATAAAAAAAAAAAGAAGAAGATAAGCTGTAGAGAAGTTAAAGAAAAGCCCATCTACCTCTTGGTAGTCCTGGAGCAAGGCCAGCCTGGGTTGTAGCTTATTAAACTTGGTCTGAGGGTGAGTCCTAGGGCAGGAGAGCCCTGAAATTCAAGGCCAAATTTTGTAAAATAGACGACTTTTTTCTTTTTGAAGTCTAACATTCATTGCCCCAGTTTTTAGTTCATTTAATGATTGATACAATATTCGACTGAAATATATGATTAGAAGTAATCTGAAGGATCCCAAATAGCTCAGAGTCTGACTGGCATGTCGAATGTAGGAATAATGGAATACAATGTACCTACAGAAAAGGCTACTGAGAGGACTGGCACACTGAGGCAAAAATGGGAGTGTAGCGTGACCCGAGGAGATCTCTATTGTTATCTGCAGTCACCGTAACCCCAATATTGAGGCCAAGAGAAGAAACCACTCAAGCCCAGAGAAACCAAAATACAAGTGAGAGAGCCATACACCTCAGCAGCAAATGACAGTCAGTACCACAGACTGTCCCAACAAGCAGGGGCCACTGTCCTTGAGAAGAGCAGTGGTCAGCCAACATGTACCCAAAGGTACATGAGGACTTGGCAAAGGGGACACTTCTACTTTGTGCGACAAATGCACAGAAGTATTTCTTTCCTTCCAAACACCTAAATGTATTTTAGGATAAGAAGTTGCCACAGGACATCCATCTGAGACACTGTCTAAAGGATTCTTTAAATCATTGGCTGCAGGCTAGACAGTAAGTTTAATTATCTCTCCTGCTAACCAGGGATGTGGGGGGCTTAGGAAAGCCAGATTAGTTATTGACAAAAAATAAAATAGGTATATTTTCTGTGCACATCTGAGTAGCTGTGGGAGTTAAATTTGTAGCTGGCTGCCATTACATTTAAGGGCTAGGTTAAATAAAAATTATGAACTATATCTTTAAAAATTGGCATTATTTTGAACAAAGATGACATCATCAAACTATTTAAATTGTTCTTATGTTTCTTGTGGGACTAATGTTTATATTAGAAATTTTGTGCATTCATGCCATTCTTAGACTTATATCCTGGTTATTTTCACTTAACATTATGCAATGAAAATTTTACAAATTAAACATTCTCTGAAAATACATTTTTAATATCTGCACAATATTCGAATATATTTACTAAATATGTTTACATATTCTCCTTGACATAAAGTCAAGTTTTTGCAATTATAGAAATAATACAAATGTATAGATAGCCACTTTGTACTATATCTATAAAATACTAATTTAGCATGTTTTCCTAAAATTGAAATTTGTGAGTCAAAATAAATGAAGATTGTAAAAGTTAGCATATATTGCCATCTTGCTTCCCAAACGCTCTGTGAAAATGTGCACAGCTACTAGTAAGAAAGCAAATGCCAATCATAAAGTGTGCTCTTGCCAGGACTGTGGACTATCACTGTGAATCTTTTCTAATTTGACAGGTCAAATATTGTATCGTCTTTAATCAGAGACTTTAATACTACTGAGCAGTAAGATGATATATAGTTACTGGAAGGCACCAGGAAAGATCTACTTTCCAAAACTGAAAACCCTGCAGATGCCATTTGAAACTGGATTATAGGTATACTTTTTAATCTAATATTGTTCCAGAGCTCTCTTTATTTAGAAAAACATGTCAAGGTCAAATTTTGTAAAATAGACAACTTTTTTCTTTTTGAAGTCTAACATTCATTGCCCAGTTTTTAGTTCCTTTAATGATTGATACATATTTTATAAAGGGAGCCTGATTTGTTTAAATTAAATATCTTCTAAAATGGTTTTAATACTACTTTCATTTGTTCGGGAACATTTTTTTTTTAATGTGTCAGGCACTATGTTATATGCTGTGTTGATGAATTAACTATATATATTTGTGTCCTCCATTTTTGTTTCCTTTTTTGTTTGTTTCTCTACAAAGTTCTGAATATGATAGACACATATTTCCCCAAATTTTAAACCTCCTACACTCACATCAATGGAAAATGGAAGTGCCTACCCAATATCCTCTATCCATTTTAAAGCTTTTAAGCTCAAAATCTGTATGCTCAATCAAGGATGTTAATTGCATGAGAACAGGAAAATGGAATTTTCCTGAGCTGATATTCTATTAGATCTTAGTGAGAATGAATGCAAAGGGTGGAGAATGACCTAAATATGTAGATTAGATTTGTCTGGAAAGGTAATGAACTTCTAAGTGAACATAAGCTAAAATCAGATTCCTATTAAAACTGGAAATAAGCCAGTTTTCAGCTCTCGTTACCAAAATTTTATATGTTTTCAATCTTTACTAATTTCATGCTGCAAGATGTTTATTCTGGCATGTCTTGGTGGATTCTGATTTTTAAAAAATAGAGTCCTCTAAATTCTATATATACTGTCATAGAAAATTTAGAAAAGAGTATCATGATCATATCTTATTTATGTTTAATTTGTGTTTATATTACCAAAGCCTAATTCTATAACTCATTTAGTAGGTGATACATGTATATATTTTGGAGAAAAAAGTGAAATAACTCTGTTTATGATTTTAGTATGCATAGTATTATTATAATCAAATTATTTTTAAATATTTAAGGAGACTGATAATAGAACTTAATTAAAAGTTCAGATCACTAATGACACCCCAATACATTTTTAAATCTTTAAGTTATTTTTGTTCCTTGCTATCATCAAACTTGCAAAACCAACTAATGACTGTACCTGCAGGACTATGTGGCATGTTGTTGGTCGCAACACAGTCAAAAGTATGCATGTTAATACAACCCCCACTCCCAGGGCACATGTACAGTTATTGCTTCAATTTCCAGCACTTTAAGTTTATTTCCCCTGAAGGGACTTTTCCATCCACAATAAATTATAACAAAGTCAGTTCAATATTTGCTGAGCACCTACACTGTACCATGTGAAAATTAGGGGGTTTTGAATAAAAAGAATATTAAAATAAAAGCACACAGAAAGACTCTGCCTGCTTGAATTGATAGATTAAAAGAGGACAGAAATATTAATGAGAGATTTGAGGAGTTCATTAATAAGAGTATGTATAATGTGCCTTGGGAGACCCAATGAACACGGTTTTACCCAGCTTTTGGAGTGACTGCTTATCCAAATCATACTTATCCTGGATGAGCAGTGTAGAAGCAAGAAATGAAGCCCTCTTTGATAATATGGCATGCAAATTATTTATTTAGGAACTAATTATAGATTTCTTTATGGTGTTTATTGTATTGTTATTTTTGTACTAGAGGCCCAGTACACACATTTGAGCACTCGTGGGGGTTCCTCTCAGCATGGTCTGTGCCCTTTAGCAGTCCAGAAGCCCTCAGGGGTGTCGTCAACTGGCAGTCAGACATCCTTAGCGCTGCCTTGGAGGTGGGAGAGGCTCTTGCCACCACTGTTGCGCTGACTAGCCATGAGCCTGGCTTCTGGCTGAGCAGCTGCTCTCCCTGTGGGAGCGCACTGACCACCAGGGGAAAGCTTCTGTATTGAGCATCTGCCCTCTGGTGGTAAGTGTGCATCATAGCATCCAATCATTCTGCCATTTGGTCAATTTGTATATTATCCTTTTATTATATAGGATAGTTTGCTACTTTTGTCTGTATTTATTTCCCCAATTGCATAGCAAACTCTTCATGCTTTAAACACAACCATTTATCTACTGAAATTATTTCAGTTGTAAAATAGAAAGATATTGGTATAAAGCTGGTGTCTTCATTCCTTCCATTCTCAATTAGGCATATCTTTGTCTGACATCCTACCATAATTCCTTTAAGAATAACTTAAAAAAAAAATGAGGTCTGTATATTTGACTGCCCAGACTGAATTACTTAAAGCCAGTGAGTAGGTCACATAGATCAGGTTGCCAAATTTGGAAATTATCTAACGGCTGGTGAAATTTGAATTTCAGATAAATGCTAATTTTTAACATAAGTATATATCTAATATATTATAGACATACTTATGTCATTATATTAATATTTCTGGTAATACTTATATGTTCCTACACATATTTTAAAATTATTCAATGCTTATCTGAAATTCAAACTTAACTGGCTACTCTGTATTTTTGTTTAGCACCCAAATATAGATGGACCTAAAAAATACTATTGTGGTAAATAAAATTTCTTCTTTCTTTCTTTCATGTGGTTTACTCAGGCTGCTCATCACAGGTCTGCTGAAATAGAACATGGGACCAATCACAACATTGCTGTGACTCTTGTGAATGAAAGAGATCTTGAACCTAAAGCTATGCACATGGCACCAGATGAGACCAAGGGAAAGTGTGGTGTTTTATTCCCAGCAAGCCATAGTGCTGCTGCTTTGAATGTGTGCTTCTTGTGGTGCAATGGGCTCAGTGTGACCATCAGCTCAGAGCCATGTGGAATGTTTAGGAGACTGTGGGAGGCAGAGGAATGATGATAATCTTCATATTTGCAGAGAGCAATAGTTTTCAGATTAATGAAAAATTTGATATTCATCTTTCTTTTTTAAGAAAGAGGCTTTTATAACTAAGTTTTACTCATTAGAAACCACTCAAAGTTCAACTATAATGTGGTATGGAATCTGACAATTTAAGAGGCAGTGATACAGTGTACAACAAATGCCAATGGGAGTGATTCAGACAGAGGGGTGTGATTGATTCCCACCACCACTCCCACGATCTATGCCAGCAGCCGCAAGAGGGCACAGGGTGCCTGTAGCTTGACCCCCCAGATAATTGCATTTGCCCTTCCCTCAATCCTTAATATTACCTACAGAATTATATAAAATGCAGTTTCAAGCTCAGCCTTCCAACTATCTTGATACTTTTAATACTTTCCCATAAAGAATTTTAAAACCACCCCTGCAATTCCTGTGCACAGTTATTTTGAAGCTTATTTTCTACATCTACTGTCACATACAATGTAGGGTTATTGTACAGTTAAAGATAATGGATGTGATGAGCCTTCCCCATATCAGGCATTGGAAAAATATTGTTATAAATATTAGTTATGTTTGGCCCAAATACAGCTTATATGTGTTACTTTGTCTCTTCTCCATGTGTGTGAGTTTCTTTGCATTATAAATTTCTCTGTCTTTGCAGTCCAGTGTGTCACAAAGATTCCTCTCCTCTCTTTGAAGATTCAGGTGAAGGCCCCTTCAGTGTGCCTAGTGTATATTACTTAATGTAAGCAGAAATCCTTTCATTTTAGACAAAATAAATAGATTAGTATTGGGGAATCTAACTACCTGATAAAGTCGCAGATTCACAGAGTGTACTACCTATATGACCACTGTTTCCAAAATATGGAGGCTTTTTCTTGAGAGTTTATAGAGCTCTATTGTTTTGTGAGTTTATATTAAAGAGTTTTAATACCTATGATTTTAATAATAATTTATTCCTTCCAGGCCTACATAGACAGTAATATAAATAACTATTTCACAATTGTTTACATACCTTATTCATCTAATATATAGCATTTCACATTATATTTTGATTGTTAAAATAAATAAAAATTAGCAGAGAAGAAATATGAGGGGGGAATGGCTTCATGTTAAGTAACTACTTCAGAAATGGGTGTTAAAACTGTACTTGACTGTTCAAGTATTTGAAAACATGCAACACCATTAAAGTCATTGGATCTAAAATTGATTAAACAATAAGTAACTTTGCCTTTATTAATATTTCAAAACTCACACATGGATTAAAAATTCTTTAATCACCAGGTTAAAATGAATATATTCTTCATTTTTAAAATGTGTTCATAAATGATTCTGTGACCAGATAATATAATCTCTGGACTCTATAAATATCCTGAGGGAACAGTGAATTATTGTTTTGTATAATAAGAGCTATGGCAAAAGTTCAATTCAGAGAATAATCAAAATATGATTTATCAAGGCAGGGAAAGCAGGTTATCTAAACTTCCCAAGGAAGCTATGTCCATTCAGTATGTAATGTCACTGTCCTAGGTGTAAGCTGTTGCACTGTCATAAAACTGACAAAAAGTATCAAAATATCACTTATATTAATATCATAACAATAATATAGTAATAGCAATGGCTACCAAGCATTGAACTTTGATTAGCCAGATTAGCCAGATATTGTTAAATGTTTAATATACCATATTAATTTTATAATAGATATTTTTAATATTTTGATAACTATTAAAATAGGTTCTTCTTAAAATAAGTTATCTCTTGCAGCCTTCATGTATAAGACAACAATTATCGACTTCACATTGGCCACAAATGTATAAACTTGGTTATTGCTATTCAAATTGTTCTCATTTTAACCTACTTGATACTATTACACATATTAAACTTAATTGCTATTTTTAATGAGTTAAAAAATATTACATTGGGTCAAGGTATTGAGAATTATTATGTATGCAAAAGTGCAGAGATACAAAATAGTATATGCAGATACACATAGAAATAAACTCTAAATCTAATATTTGTGAATGAAACATTCATCAGAAGCATGAACACAATTTCACATTTTCTTGAAAAGTCACAATTAAATTATTTCTAAGGAAGGAATGTGCCCATAACTGTAACAATCCCCATTATATATTGTTTGTGAGTGGTGTAAGAAAGCATTTCTTAGTGCAAACAAAACCCTACAACCAAAAGGCAGCAATATGATGGGAATTCTTAAAACAGGTTAGGGAGACTTCAAAGAAACCAAAGGCAGGTCTAATTAGTTTTCCCATGGAGCAAGGCCATCAATAAGATATTGAACTCACTACCAGTGTTCTCAATGATTGGACCATTGGCCCATGGACCCAAGGGTCTTGGATCAATTCCAGTCAAGGGCATATACCTTCGCTGTGTGTGTAGGATGCAACCAATCAATATGTCACTTTCACATAGATGTGATTCTCTCTCTTTCCCTCTCTTTCTCCCACCCTCTCCTCCTTTCTTTCACTTTCTCTAAAAATCAATGGAAAATTTTCTAGGGTGAGGATCAAAAAAAAAAAAACATTGAACACCAATTTACCAAAAACTTTCTATGACTTGGATCTGTAATTGAAATGATAAGAAAAAAATAAAACATGATGTTTTATTAAATAATAAATTGGCAGCATTCAACAGTTCCAGAATGAGTGGTAATTTGGGAGAAAACACCAGAGATAATTATGAATCATTCTTTTAGGAAATGCTTCAGCATCGATGCTTTTGATGCACAGAGAATGATACTATTATTTATAAAACAAACAACAACAACAACAACATAAACACACACAAAGAGAGGTTATCCAAAGAATTTGTATACATCTATGCATAGCCCATGGACATAGACAATAGTGTTGTGAAGGCGTGGGGTCTGGCAGGAGTCCAGTGAGTTTGGAGCAAAGGAAGAAAATGGAGGGCATCTGCAATATTGTCAACAATAAAAATAAAATAAAAAATAAAAATTGACCTATTTGCCTTTCAAAGTGACAAAATAGTAAGGTTTTAAAAAATAGTAAGTTTTGAGAATTTCTAAACTAATGAATTTTTTCTTATACTTTAATTTTAACATTTAAATATATTTTAAAATTATCTTTACTTATGCATAAAATAAAAAATTCTCAGTATAAAATTATTGTAGTTTTGTTTCCTCAATGATTTACAATATCAAGGTGACAATTAGAATAAGTAACATATTATATTTGCAAAATGTTATTCAAATTATTCCTCAAAATTTTAGTTATACATATTAATATTTTCAGTTTACCTGTGAAAAAAATTGAGCCTTAGTGAGTCTTGGTACCATGTCAAAGGTTATACACATCATCCTGTGCCTGAGAGTAGCCCTAAGGACTCTTCTCATTGATGCCATCAATGTTTCTGAGGAAAATCCAAGTTATTGTCTAATATTGACTGTAACAAAAAGAAAATGTTTGCTAAGTAATCTTTATATTCATTCAATATGCAACTATGGCTCATATTGAATGAATATAAAGATTCATTTCCAGAATCAACTTGATCAAATTTAATATGATCCATCTACTCTATACCACATACAGTGATAATGAACCTCATACATTGTAACATACAGTAGAAAAAAATGGCTTATTTTTGTTTATCCTATAATTGAAATTTTGTGTAGAATCCATGGATTTAGTGAATTTTTTTTCTTTTGCTCATCTTATTTATAATTAATTTTACATTTCAAATATAGAAATTATCAGCTTCTATATTTTGATGATGAATAATAATTCTTAATCTTTTCATTCACAGATATTCACAGAGAATCTCTAAAATATTGCTTAACTTTTTCTAGAACCCCCTAAACCTGCATTTTAATGTTTTTAGCTACAATAAACTAAGAGAAAACTTTCTAGGTGTGCTAAATCTTGGTTTGATTTATGAATAATACATATATTTTTGCTGCTCTTAATAACTTAACATTTGTTGTTTTAAGCTAATAGTTTTAAGAACCAAGTTGTAATCAACCAAATTCTTTCTTCTGAATAAGGAGTGAGACTTAATAGTAAATCATTTCCATAGAGTTGCGTTTATCTTACCTAATTGTGATCCTTGTCATTCCAGATCCAATATGCTTCTGCCATATTTTGACCAGTCAACAATTTGCTTATACTTCCTGTGATTTATCTCCATCACCTACCAGTTGAGACCACAGGTAATTCAACCCATTTTATTGCTTCTGCATCCAAAAATTGAGGAAAACATTTCAGAGGTGTAGCTTGTCTTAAGAGTTCTTCTAGCACAGCCTCATCTGAGAGTTGTTAATTAAAACATAAAAATAAAATAATTTGACCAAAATGTCACAGCTGTTCCATAGCAGGGTTGGTATAAGAACCATGACTCCAGAATCTCAGTTCACTGTGCCATGATGAATGTTCCAAGTCTATTTATTTCATCTTTCTAATTACACTTCTTTAGTTCCCTAACCTCTAACAAAGATGTCTTTCAAAACCATTAAACTTTAGTTATCCTATTTTCTTTATTATTGGACTTTTTTAAAGAAAATGTGCAGATTTACTTTCCTTATATGTATTTTTTTAATTTTTAAATGTATTTGTTGATTTTAGAAAGACAGAGGAAGAGAAAACACCATTTGTCATTCCACTTATTTATGTATTCATTAGTTGATTCTTGTATGTGCCCTGACCACCAGGGATCAAACTCACAAGCTTGGCATATTAGGATAATGCTCTAGCAAATGGAGCTACCTGGTGCGGGCACTTTCTTTATATTTTACAAGTTAGTGACTCAGTAAATAAATGAAAGTTTTTCAGTACATGATCCTCAGTGCTCTTATTACAATTTCTGTATTTAACTGTTTTTAATGTGGTGACTTAATCCATATGAAGTGAAGAACCTATTTTGGGAGAATGTAGCCAGCCAATAAATGGATTTTCCAGTAGCAAGAACCACTCTATGAAGAAAACAATACCTAAAGTTAAATAGGGGGATATTTTCCACCTCAAATTACATTTGAGATTTAAAAAGAAAAAGAGACATAAGGGCATTATATTTTGATTTAAAAAAACAGATAAGTAATGCAGATAATGTAATCATAGTCATTTAGCTCCTTACCTGCCCCACTTTTCTATACAAACAAGGTAAGAATCAGTTATAACTATTTTTGATAATGTTCTATATTCTTATATTTCTGTTAAAAGCCTACTCACATACACTTTAAAGACTGAACAAAATGTGTCCTCTTTTATGAAAATTAAGAAACCTACACAATTAAGGTGCAAGCAAAGTTTTGTTAAAAGGAAAGCCACAGGAATGAACAATTCTGTCAGAATGAAATTTCATTCTAAATAAGTAAATTGCTATGAATCAAATTTCCATCTTACAGAGCAAATACTCAGCTTCCCATCTTTCCTTATTAAACCTGTCAAGTGTCAGACAGGGAATCAGTGTGTGAAGAGATATATTTTATATGGGCAGGTGTTCTGTGAATGTCTTTGACTGACAAGAATCCTGCTAAAATCTGGACTGAAGAAATTAAACCCTACTGTTTGTTGTCATTTAAATTTGAGGGATGGTGGGAAGTGCCTCTCTCTCTCAGAATATCTCTCCATTGGCCTGTCAAACTGCCTATAATTTCACCATTAGAAATTCACTCCTTCCAACCAGCTGAGGCTGTGAATGAGCAAAGACACAGAAGAGACAAATATGCTCAGACCTGAGAACTTCTGACAAGCCTGAATGCTGGATGAAAGGAAATGTCATCTCCATTTACATGACAGTGGTCCACAAACTGAGGCTCGCAAGCCACATGCGGCTCTTTGGCCTCTTGAGTGTGGCTCTTCCACAAAATACCATGTGACCCACAGGATGAGAACTGCTAGCAGGGTTGCCTAAGACCATCGGAAAACACAGATATTGACATTACGATTCATAACAGTAGCAAAATTAGTTCTGAAGTAGCAACGAAAATAATTTTATGATTGGGGGTCACCACAACATGAGGAACTGCATTAGAAAGGTTGAGAACCACTGATTTAGGGTAAAATGTTCTTCGAATAAATCAAAAGTATATCCATTATTATGGCATTACCAAAGGGGCCAAAGTGATAGAAGTTCAATCATTTAGTATTAGTTCAACCTACTCCATTACCATGTAAAAAGGGGGCTTTTTTTTTAAGAATGCAGCATCAGTGATCATTTAAATAACATACAGTTTAACTGAGGTTATTCAAAATGAGTGAGTCACCCTTGCCCGTTTGGCTCAGTGGATAGAGCGAGAGCCTGTGGACCAAAGGGTCCCGGGTTTGACTCCCATCAAGGGCATGTACCTTGGTTGCAGGGTCTTCCCGGCCCCGGACTCTGCTTGTGCAGGAGGCAACCAATCCATGTGTTTCTCTCACACTGATGTTTCCTCTTTCTCTTTCTCTTCCACTCTCCATAAAAAGTTAGTGGGAAAGCATCCTCGGGTGAGGATTCACAAAAGGAAAAGAAAGAGTGAGTCAAGTATGTTAATGAGCGTGTTTGTGTGTTTTTGCACTTCAGTGAGAGGTGGGAGTAATTTCAAGGTCCAGTTTTAAGGGATACGCTGACGAAACTGTTATTAGCATATCGTAGCTTTTGCCCATAGAGAGCCAAGGTTTTAATTATTCATAGTGTAAGGCTCTGGAGTCACATAACAGCAGCAAACATGCACAGCAATTAATAAACAGGAGCCAATGCCTCCATCGCTGCAGTTCTGATGCCTGGGAATAGGGCGCAGGGCACTGCCAGGCCTGCCCAGGAAAGCAGCTTTAAACGCCCAGCCTACTGTAAACCTCAGGTGTGTCTGCACAGGGCCTGGCCTCACCATAAGCCGTCCTGCTGCTGTGTAATTCCAATCAAATTCTGCGAAGAGGCACGTGCTGAATCATTGTTGCTTCTTGCTCGAACTCTCCTGACATTCGCTATTGGCGGGGCATTCTCATCTGCCTGTTCCTGATGCTCGTGGACTCCGACCTGGCTGCGGCATCGGAGCCAGTGACCAGGCAGCCACAACATAAAGTGATCATCTCAGCACATTCTTGGTATTTTGCTATTGCGTAGAGGGTGGGGGTGTCCAATAGCCAATGAAAGCGCTCTTTTATTCTTGGGACATGTCATCCGTGTAATGTCATCTGCTTCAGAAATGTGGCTTCCTTCTTTCTTCTGCACGACCCGTAGAAACTATTGCCTTCGATTACTTTTCATTTCAAATCCACATTTGCTAAAATGGGAACAAACTCCAAAACCTTTAAAGACAGTGGGAGAGAGACTCATCATGAGTGCGTTTTGCCAACTTTCCTAGTATTTCTTTTCCTTCCGTGCCTCTTCAAATACATGCTTTGCTTTTGACAGCTCTGCAGTGATTGGGTGCAACAGGAAATAGTGCCTGACATATAAAATCCACTGACTCAACTAGGCAATATTTATTATAACTAACATAAATAAAAATAAAATATTTCCTTGAACATTTTGTTCACACACTGCCTGGTTGCACTGCCAGCAATTTCTTAGATCCTTTCATTAGAAAACGTTTGCTTTCCACTCTACCATAAATCATATGCAATTTGACTCTGATTGGACTGTCTTTTGTTGAATAATAAAACATAGGTATTGTTTGGGAATGTATTTTGCATATATTGAAGGTAATATAATCAAGATAAGGTGAGTATATTTTGATGCAGAAACTATTGGATTCTCATATAAGATAAAGCCTTTCAAGAGAAAAGGAATTTTCCTGCCCTAATTACCAATTATTCCCTGGGCCTTGCTGTGATGGAACTAAGTAGCTACCATTGCTCAATGATCTGGACTTTTTGGTGATTTAGTAACCACAACCTCGCTGAATCCAAATCCCAATTATTAGAGTTGGACCAAGGTAATTCAGGAAGCTAAAAAAGTCAGAGAAATCATCACTTGTTAGTAGATTTTGTAGCCTCAGTCAAGTCAAGAGCAGCCTGATTATCACCATTACCTGAAATCTAATTGGGGCGCTGAGAGGGAAAAAGTTGAGAAATCTCTATTGCTTGGGAACATTTGAAATATGATAAAAGTTTTCCTGAAGTGGCAGGAAATCATTAGGTATGAATGGAAGGAAGCTATATTGCAAGAAAAAGCCACAGAGGAGGGGTAAAAATTAAGTGATAGAGGGATATCCTGATGAGGCCATTTCTATTGAACTTAATTGAATATCTCTCATAATTTGGCAACACTGAAGGACTTTATTTAATATACTTATTTAATATGGATTTGATTTATTTAGAATCAGTTATTTTACTGTGAAACTCTTAAATAACCCTTACAAGTTTTTAAGTTGCCATCTAAGTTTTTTCATAATTTAATTGTGGCATATGGTACAATTTATGTGTATTATAATTATTGATATTCTAAATACACACTATTATACTACCTTTTAAATGTATACAACTGAGTATAAAACCATAACATTTGATATACTCCTCAGTTCCTTAAAATTAATTATAGGCAAAGGTAATATTATAGTCAAAATTTATAATTTTCAACTTATTTAATTCACAATATAGAAAAAGGACTGGGGACAACTAAAGAAGGTGTGATAGGACTACTAGTTAGAGAAGAAGAAAAATAAAGAAACAGAGGAAATATTTAAAATAACAATTCAGAATTTCCTCAAGTTAATGTCAGACACCAAACCATAGATCCAAGAAGTTCAGAGAGTCCTGACAATACAAAAGCAAAAATTTTAAACAAAAAGTTTTCTGAAAAAAATCAAAAAAGAAAGAAAAGATTCTAAAAAAACTCAGAGAAGGTGGTAAAACACTTTATTAATAGAAGAACAAAGATAAGAATAACAACTCAGAAACCATGCAAGCAATAAAAGAGTGGAATAAAAAATTTTACTTTTTTATTAAAATGTTATTTTATTAATTTTATAAAAATTTTACTTCAAAAAAATAAAACTCACCAATTCCACCTACTTCTGTACCCTGTGAAATTATAATTCAAAAGTTTAGACGAATTAAAGACTTTCTCAGTGAAAAAGTTCAATTGAGAAAATTTTTGCTAAGGAGATCTTTCTTGCAAAAATATTAAAAGAAGTTTTTTAGAGACTAAAAATAATATACACCAAAAACTTGGATCTATATAAAGAGCTTCAAAAAAGGAGTAAGGTAAAATAAAAACATTTTTCTTTTTTGTCATTCATCTAACAGAAATGCTTTGTTCAAAATAATATCAACAATGTATTCAATTACATATACTTTTATATATATAATATACATATTTATATACAAGGAAAATTAATGACAGCAGTGATACAAGGGACAGGAGGAAAGAGTTAATCCAACTATATCAGTAAGTAGAGGCCCAATGCACGAAATTCATGCAAGGGCTTTGGCCTCGGCCCCAGCCCTCGCCTGCTGCCGCCATGGCTGACGGCCTCTGTCGCCTCTGCCATGGCCCCCAACCACTGCAGCTTTGTCTGGAAGGAAGGACATCTGGTCTAATTAGCATATTATGCTTTTATTATTATAGATCATTTTGAATGTCAATAGTCTAAATTATAAGACAGAGATTCTCAGTGTGGAATAAAATACAGCCAATCCACCAGTATGCCTCAAAAATATTGTGGGTTTGGTTGCAGATCACCACAAAAAGGTGAATATAGTGATAGAACAAGTAACAAAAGTTTTTGATTTCTTATTGCATATAAAAATTATATTGGTACTATATTGTAGTCTATGAATTGAGTAATAAGTAGCATTATATCTAAAAATAATATACATACTTTTAAAAAATATTTTATTAACTTTTAGAGAAAGAGGAAGGGTGGGGGAGAAAGAAAGAGAAATATTGATGAGAGAGACATCAATTGGCTGCCTCCTGCATGCCCCCTGTTAGGGATTGAGATCCCAACCTGGACAATTGTCCTGACCAAGAATCAAACCAGTCCTCTTGGTTCATGGGTCAACAGCTCAACCACTGAGGAACACTGGCTAGGCTCAATGTGCATTCTTTAATTTAAAAAAATATTATTGCTAAAAATTATAACTGTCATCTGACCTTCCAGCAAGTTGTAATCTTTTTGCTGGTGAAGGGCTGTACTTTCAATTTGTAAAAAAGCACAAGAGTGCCCTAATCAGTTTGGCTCAATGGATAGAGCGTCGGCCTGCAGACTCAAGGGTCCCAGGATCAATTCCGGTCAAGGGCATGTACGTTGGTTGTGAGCACATTCCCAATAGGGAGTGTGCAGGAGGCAGCTTAACGATGTTTCTCTCTCATCAATGTTTCTAACTCTCTATCCCTCTCCCTTCCTCTCTGTAAAAAAATCAATAAAATATATTTTTTAAAAAAGCACAAGTGCAATAAAATGAGATATGCCTGTATATGTTGCTTAAGAGAAAACTACTTTACATATAAAGACAAATATAAATGAAAAGTAAATGGATGGAGTAAAATATTCTGAACACTAAGCAGGGATGGTTACATTAATTTCAGACAGAGCAGACTTCAAAACATGGACAATTATCAGAGATAAAGAAAAGCATCAGATAACATCAATGGGTTAATTCTCTAAGAAGACATAAATGATCCTTAATATATATAAACCTAACAACATAAAATTAAATTATATGATGCAAAAATATATAGAACTATAAAGAAAATAGGTGAATCCACTATTACATCAGGATAATTCAAAATCCCCCATTCAGAAATAGATTCAGTAGTCATAAAATCAGTAATGACATAGTGAAACCCCAATAATCAAGTAGATATAATGGTTATCTATAGACTTCTTTATCTAGCCATAGCAGAATATACATTTTTTCTTTACTTTCATGGAACATAACAAAATAAACCTCATTCTGGGAAACAGAAAAAAAACAGGACTTACCAAACTTCTTTAATTAAAAATTATCCAATCTGTTCTCAGACCACAATGGAATTAAAGAAGAAACCAATAACAGAAATATAACTCGAAAATCTCCAAGTATGTGAGGATTAAACAACACACTTCTAAACAATACATGAGTCAAATAAGTAATCTCAAGGAAAAAAATTAAAAATATTTTAACTAAATGAAAATAAAACAAAATTTATCTAAATTTGTGGAATGTAATGATTAAATAAATGCATATGTTAGTAAAAGAAAGATCTAAAATTAACAATTTAAGTTTCTCATAAGGAAACAAAAAACAAGTACAAATTAAATCTGAAATAAACAGGAGAAAAGATAATAAGAAATTGAAATCAGGAAATCAATAGAAAGAATCAATAAAACTAAAAGCTGCTTCTTTGGAATGGTCAATAAAAAGTATAAGCCTCTAGCTTTGCTAATTAAGTAAAGGAGAGAGACAATCCAAACTACTATCATGAATGAAAGAATAGATATTACTATAGATTCCAGGGACATTAAAACAAAATAGAGACCTTCCAAACATTCTTTCAGACAAAGCTATGGTGGTGGGTTCAAGGCAGAGGTGGTTAGGGGTGATCAGGCCAGGAGGGGAAGGCAGCTGGGGGTGAGCAGGCCAGCAGTGGGGGGCAAATTGGGGGCAATCAGGCTGGCAGGGGGGGAAGTTGGGGTGAGCAGGCTGGTGGAAGGGCAGATGGGGGTGAGCAGGCCAGTAGACAGAGTGGTAAGGGATGATCAGGCAGGCAAGCAGGTAAGTGGTTAGGAGCCAGCAGTCACAGATTGCGAGGGGGATTTCCGACTTCAGGTTTGGGCCCGATCTCACAGAGATCAGGCCTAAACCGGCAATCAGACATTTCCCAAAGGGTCTCAGATTGGAGAGGGTGCAGGCCAGTCTGAGGGACACCGCCCATGAATGAATTTTGTGTACCAGGCCATAGTTTTAAAAAAAATCTCATAAGTCCTATCTATTTCAATAAAGCAATAAAATAAAATAAATAATATACAGATTAAAAAGGAAACATGAAACTATCTTTGTTCACAGATGACATGATCATTTATGTAGAAAATCTGAAAAAAATTGACAAAAAAATCTTCTAGAACTATTAAATGATTGTAGCAAGCCTGAAAAAAATATAGTAATATACAAAAATCAACTGTGTTCCTGTATATTAGCAATTAAAAAGTGGAATTTGAAATGGAAAAGAATTATGATGTATGATCTAGTGAGTTTTTTTCCTAGTTATACCAATATTCTAAAATCAATATAATTCATTGATTTTATTGGCTGCTGTTGCTCTGTTGGTTGGAATGTCATCCTATGCACTGAAGGATCATGGATTGGATTCCAACAGGGGCACATGCCTGGGTTGGGGGTTTGGTTTGGTTGGGGCATGTAGGAGAAACATGTTTCTCTCTTACCCCCTCTCTTTCTCTTTCTCTCTCTTTTTCTCTCTCTCTCCTCAAAACATAACCTTAGGTGAAAATAAAAATTAAAACATAATTCATCATATAAACAAGCTAAAGATAAAAAATCCAGTAACCATTGATGTGCAGTGTTTTTTATTAATGTATTAAATATGTACATATCTTTCCATTGCCACCCTCCCACCCCACTCCCATGCATGCCCTAATCCCCCAGTATCTTGCGTCCATTGGTTTTGCTTATATAGAAGCATACAATTCCTTCAGTTGGTCTCTTATCTATCCAACGTCTCCTTAACTTTCTCACTGTAATTTGACACTCTGTTTGATACTTTACTGCCTCTGTATCTATTTTTTGTTAATCATTTTATAATGTTCTTTATTATCCATAAATAAGTGAGATCACATGGTATTTAATTTTTCATTAACTGGCTTTTTTTCACTTAGCATAATGCTGCAAATGGTAAGAATTCCTTCCTTTTTATGGCAGCATAGTATTCCATTGTGTAGATGTACCATAGTGTTCTGATCCAGTTATCTGCTGATAGGCACCTAGGCTATTTCCAAATTATAGCTATTGTAAATTGTGCTGCTGTGAACATAGGGGTGCATAAATCATTTCTGATTGGTGTTCCTAGTTTCTTAGGATATATTCCTGGGA
Organism: Lasiurus cinereus; assembly: GCA_011751065.1. NCBI lineage: Eukaryota > Metazoa > Chordata > Mammalia > Chiroptera > Vespertilionidae > Lasiurus > Lasiurus cinereus. The sequence continues at coordinate 7,959,629 of JAAGEH010002534.1, read as the reverse complement.
GTGGGATTACTGAGTCAAATGGGAGTTCCATTTTTAGTTTTCTGAGGAAACTCCATATTCTCCACAGTGACTGCACCAGTCTGCATTCCCACAAGCAGTACACGAGGGTCCCTTTTTCTCCACATCCTCCACAACACTTGTCATTTGTTGATTGCCGTTCTGACAGATGTGAGATGGTATCGCATTGTCGTTTTGATTTGTATCTCTCACATAATTAGTGACTTTGAGCATGTTTTCATGTGTCTCTAGGCTTTCCTTCTGTCTTCTTTCAAAAAGATTCTATTTAGGTCCGTTGCCCATTTTTTTTTTATTGGGTCAATTATCTTCCTTTTATTAAGTTGTATTGTAGATGTTGGAGATTAAAACTTTATCAGTGCTAACATTTGCAAATATGTTCTCCCATATAGTGGGCTTTCTTATTGTTTTATTGATAGTTTCGTTTGCTGTAAAAAAAAAAAAACTTTTATTTTGATGTGGTACTATTTGTTTATTGTCTCTTTAGCTTTCATTGCCCTAGGAGCAGTATCAGTGAAGAGTTTCTTCAACATAAATCTGATATTTTGCTGCCTGTGGATTCCTTTAGGATTTTTATGGTTTCCCATCTTATGTTTAAGTCCTGTCTCCATTTTTGAGTTTATTTTTGTGTATGGTATAAGTTGATGGTCTAGTTTCATTTTTTTGCATGTATCTGTCCAATTTTCCCAACACCATTTATTGACTCCATTGTATGTTCATGCCTCCTTTGTCAAATATTAATTGAGCATAGTGGATTGGATTGATATCTGGATTCTCTATTCTATACCATTGGTCTATATGTCTGTTCTTGTGACAGTACAGGCTGTTTTTAGAACAATGGCTTTGTAATATAGCTTGAAATCTGGTACTGAGATTCCACCTACTTTATTTTTCTTTCTCAGGATTGCTGTGACTATTTGGGGTCATTTTTTGTTCCAGATAAATCTTTGGAAAGTTCTTTCCAGGTCTGTGAAATATGACATTGGTATTTTAATGAGGAGTGCATTGAATCTATAGATTGTTTTGGGTAGGAGGGACATTTTAATTATGTTGATTCTCCCAATTCATGAGCATGGTATGCTCTTACATCTGTTTATGTCTTCCTCTGTCTCTTTTTTCAGTGTCATGTAGTTTTCTTCATATAGGTCTTGTACTTCCCTAGTTAAATTTATTCCTAAGTATCTTTAGTTTTTTGGTGTGATGGTAAAGGAGATTGCTTTTTTTAGTCTCTCTTCTGTAATTTCACTATTAGTATATTATGATGCCATAGAATTCTTGGCATTAATTCTGTATCCTGCTACATTGCCGAATTCATTTATTAAGTCTATTAGTTTTTGGATGGAATCTTTTGGGTATTTTATGTACAGTATCATGTCATCTGCAAATAAGTACAGCTTTACTTCTTTTCCAATTTAGATGCCTTTTATTTCTTTTTCTTGTCTAATTGCAATGGCTAATACTTCCAGTACTATGTCAAACAGGAGCGGTGATAATGAGCAATCCTGTCTTTTCCCTATTCTTAGGAGAAATTGTTTTTAGTTTTGCCCATTGAGTATGATGTTTATTCTATATGGCTTTTATTATGTTGAGGTATGATCCTTCTATTCCCACCTTGTTGAAAGTGTTTATCAAGAAATGTTGGATTTTGTCAAATGATTTTTCTGCATCAATTGATATGACTATGTGATTTTTATCTCTCAATTTGTTTATGTGATGTATCACTTTTATTGATTTGCAGATATTGTACCACCTTTGCATTCCTTGGATAAATCCTACTTGGTCATGGTATATGATCTTTCTGATGTACTGCTAGATCTGATTTGCTAAAATTTGGACGATTTTGGCATCTATGTTCATGAGAGATATTGGCCTGTAATTCTCTTTCATTGTGCTGTCTTTATCTGGTTTTGGTATTAGGATGACTTCATAAAAGGTGCTTGGAAGAGTTCCTTCTTCTTGAATTTTTTGGAGTAGTCTGAGGAGTATAGGTTTTAATTCTTCCTTGAATTTTTGGTAAAACTCCCCTGGGTAGCCATATGGCCCTGGGCTTTTGTTTGCTGGAAGCTTTTTGATGACTGTTTCAATTTCTTCCATAGTTATTGGCCTATGGAGATGTTTATATTCTTCTTGATTGAGTTTTGGAAGGTTATATATCTCTAGGAATATGTCCATTTCCTCCAGGTTGTCTAGTTCAATGGATTAGAGTTGTTCATAGTATTTTTTAACAATCCTTTGTATTTCGGTGGGGTCTGTTGTTATTTCACCTCTTTCATTTCTGATTTTGTTTATTTGGATCCTCTCTCTTTGCTTCTTGGTGAGCAGGGCTAGAGGTTCATCAATCTTGTTTATCCTTTCAAAGAACCAGCTCTTGGTTTTGTTGATCTTTTGAATGTTTCTTCGGTCCCTATGTCATTTATCTCCACTCTGATCTTTACTATTTTCTTCCTTCTGCATACACTGGAGTTTTCTTGTTGCTCCCTCTCTAGCTCTTTTAGTTGTAGGGTTTGGTAATTTATTACCATTGTTTCTTGTTTTTTGCATTAGGCTTGTAGAGCTATGAACGTCCCTTTCAAGACTACTTTTACTGTGTCCCATAGCTTTGAATTGTTGTGTTTCCATTGTTATTTGTTGCCATGATGTTTTTTATTTCTTCCTTGATCTCTGTGGTAACCAAGTCATTGTTTAATAGCATGCTGTTTAGTCTCCAGGTGTTTGATTTCTTTGGAATGTTTTTACTGTAGTTTATTTCCAGTTTTATGCCACTGTGATCTGAGAAGATGCTTGCTATTTCTATCTTCTTGAATTTGAAGAGACTTTGCCTATGACCCAACATATGGTCTATCTTTGAAAATGACCCATGTGTACTTGAGAAGAATGTATATTCTGTGGCTTTGAGGTGAAATGTTCTGAAGATGTCAATTAATTCCATCTGGTCTAGTAAATCATTTAGGATTGATGTTTCTTTGCTGATTTTTTGTTTAGAGGATTTGTCCAATGATGATAGTGGGGTATTAAATTCTGTTACTATGAATGTATTGCTGTCAATGTCTCCCTTGAAATCTTCCAGGGATTTTTTTATGTATTTGGGTGCTCCTATATTGGGTGCGTATATGTTTACTAGAGTTATTTCTTCTTTCTGGATTGCTCCCTTTAGTATGATAAAATGGCCTTCCTTATCTCTTGTTATGTCCTTCATTTTGAGATCTAATTTTTAAGACATAAGTATGGCTACCCCAGCTTTTTTTTTTTTTCATTTCCATTTTCCTAAAAAACAATTTTCCATCCCTTCACCCTCTGTCTGTGTGCATCATTTTTTTCTGAGGTGGATTTCTTGTAGACAGAAGATATATGGGTCATGTTTTCTTATCCAATCCATTACTCTATGTCTTTTGATTGGAGCATTTAATCCATTTACATTTAAAGATATTATTGATAGGTACTTATTTGTCCCCATTTTTATTCTTTACCCTTGGGTTCCTTCGTCGCTTCCTATTTCTTTCTTTTTTACAGCAGACCCTTTAGCATTTCTTGCTTTGCTGGTTTGGTGGTAATAAATTCCCTTAGTCCTTTTTTGTCTGTAAAGCTCCTGATTTCACATTCAATTTTGATTGAAAGCTTGGTGGGTACAGTATTCTTGGATTCAGACCCTTCCTTTGAATAATTTTATATATTTCATTCTGATCCTTTATAGCATGTTGAGTTTTTGTTGAGAAATAGTCTGATGGGGGTTCCTTTGTAGGTAACTTTCTGTCTCTCTCTGGCCACTTTAAAGATTCTTACTTTGTTGTTGGTGTTTGCCAATTTAATTATAATGTGCCTTGGTGTCGGTCTTTTGGGGTTCATTTTGCTTGGGACTCTGTGAGCTTCTGGGATTTGTGTGGGTTTTTTCTTCCCTCTACCAGGAAAGTTTTCTGTTATTATTTCTTCAAACAGGTTTTCAACTCGTTCCTCAGTTTCCACTCTTTCTGGAACCCCAATTATGCAGATGTTGTTTTGTTTTGTGTTATCCCAAAGTTCCCTTAGGCTCTCCTCTTGCTTTTTAATGTTTTTTTATAGAAGCTGCTCTACTTGGGTATTATTTCCTACCCTGTCTTCTAGCTCACTGATGTGGTCCTCTGCTTCTTCTAGTCTATTTTTGATGCTTTCTATTTGGTCCTTTACAGCAGAAATTAATTTTTCATTTCTTCTTGTCTCTTCTTCATTTCTTCTTGGTTCTTACTCAGATTGTCGAATTAGTCCTTCATTTTTTTTAGCCACCTTATGAGCATTTCTCAGAGTTCTTTCTCTGGCAGGTTGCTTGCCACCATTTCATTTAGTTCCTTTTTTGGTGATGCCTGCTTTTCTTTCATATGTGGGCTGCTTCTTTGTCTGTCGATGGTCTCTCTTCTCTGGTTGTCTAATATGTAATTCTTTCTCTCCTGAGTTGATTTAAAGGCACAAAATACAGCACCACCAGGTACAATGCACAAGGCACTGAACAGAAATGTATTTACGATATTAATAGCCACAAATAAAAATGACCACCAGAGAGAGAGAATTTAGGGAATAGGAGAAAAAGAAGATGAGCAAAAAATAAGGAGGAAGAAAAAAAAGAAAAGAAAAGAGTGACAAAATAATAAAATTTGGAGAAGGAAGAAAAAAGAAAAAAGAAAAAAAAGTAAGAGAGTAAAGAAAGAGAATATGAAAGTGAAGGGAACAAATGATATCTATGGGGAGAAAACTCCAATAGAACAGCCACTAATCCCAACAAATGCCAGCAACAAGTATCTGGAGATTAATACAAACTACAAACAACAACTAGTTTCAAGTGAGGCGAGTAAAAAGCAAAGAAAAACAAAGCAAAAAAAAGCAAAACAAACAAGAAGAATAAGCAAAACAATCTTACAAAAAAGTATAAAAAAATCAATATTATCAACATTCAATAAACAACAACAAAAGGACATGGAGAAAAACAATTTTTTGGATAGTGAAGACAGAGAAGAGAAAGGTGTGTATGGACTTGGAGCAGGGGATTGGAAATTAGATATATAAGTGGGGTGAAATTTTAACAGGGGGTAAAAAACAAGAATAGGGAAAATCTAAAGTAGGAAAAGATTAAGAGAAACAGGACAACAAAAGGGGAAAAGTTAGGAAGAAAATGATGGCATTAAGGAAAGTTGAGATAGAGTAAAATGATTCTAAAGGAAAGATGATAATAGAATGTAGAACTCTAATCCCAAAGTAAAATAAAGAGAAAATAAAATTACACTTTTTTCCAAAAAGGTAAAATAGTGGTATCAATAATACTGGATGAAAATAAAAATGTAATAATTAAAAAGGTAAAATCAAATGAGGAAAAAAGAAAAAAGTTAGTTTCTTAAGCAAAAGATGAAAAATTAAAAATAAAAAAATTGAATGTGCAGTAGTGAAGGTCATTCACTTCCTCTACTGTTCTATTTGGCATGCCTATTTCTCAGTCAGGACAGTATTGCAGTTCCTGGCATTCCACTGGGGCTCAGTGTTGTAAGCCAGTCCTGGTTTTTAAGCAGGCGGTGTGACTTAATCTCTTTATTCTTTTGTGATTACATAAGAGTCAATTTGTGAGTCAGCCCCTGCATGGCAGTGTTTTGGGATTGACCTCTGGGAGTATAGGGCTTCTCTGGCCTGTGCTTAGATCCTGCTTTCCCTGTGGCACTCAATACTGGTTTGTGGGAGTGGGCTGCCCCAGAGCTGGTTCTCCAATCATCATTCCCTGTTTCAATCCTCAGGTTCCAGAAAAACAACTTTCCCCTGCAGTCTCCCAGGGTGTCCCCAACTGTGTGATCCTATGTGTTAGGCCCAGCAATCAGAAGCAAGTATCTGAAGAGGAAAGAGCGCAAGTCTACACAGTCCCCCTTCCTCATTCTTGTCCAAGAAGCTGGCACACTTTAATAACTTCTAGGCTGTCCTGTGTCAGATCAAAATGGGTTTCTTTCTAGAGATCCCTCTGTTAGCAGCTCTGAGGACCCTCTTCCACATTCATGGATCACTCCAGGCCCAACAGCCATGGATTTCTCCAGGTACAGAGTAACCCCAGTTTTCCAGCTCCCACAGTTCATGCATTTCTCTCTCCTGTGGTATCAGAGACCTCACCTTATCCCAGGCAAAATTTGATCTTTCTGTATGGTGTGTAGAGCTCTTCTGAATCTGAGTGTTTGTGCCAACTGGGGACCAGTGATCTGGGGCTCGCAGCTATTCAGTGGGTACTGCAGCTGTAGATTTTCAGGCTTCTGTAAACATCCACTTTGCACTTCAAGATGGCACAGACTCTGCGTCCAAGCTGGTGGCCCTGGGAGAAAAACCCAGCAGCAGTGGGGTCTGCCCAGTCAGGGGAGTCCCATCCAGCAGTTCCCCACTTTCTCCTTAACTTGCCAACAAACACTCGCAGTGCCACCCTCAGCTGTTCTCTCTGTCTGCTCAGGGACAAGGCTCAGGACACATCCATCTATTCTGCTGCCATTTTTTTTTTCCTGATGTGCAGTGTTTTTAAGACATACAGCATATACTTGTAATACAAATGCTCAGTTAGGAATAGAGAGAAATGTCTTCAACATAATTTATACTTAATGGTAAAAGACTGGTTGTATTTTCATAAGAACAAAGGAACATATTCACTTTTCCATTCTAATTCATTATACTGCTGGAAGTTCTACTCAGTGCAATAAGGCAATAAAAATTATAAAAATATAGATTAAAAAGCAAGACATAAAATTATTTCTACTTGGAGATGACAAATAATAATTCTCTACACTGAAAATTCCAAGGAATCTATATTAAAAAAAATCCCAAGTTTCTAAAACTGATGAGACAATTCAGCTAGGTCAAAGAATATCCAATTTACTAGTAAAACTAATTGTATGCCCAAATACTAATAATTAACCTATGGAAATAAAAATTACAAACATTTTATCATTTACAATTGCTCTAAAGAAAATTAAATGATTATCAATACACTTAACAAACCATAAAAAGCACATTCTGTGCTGGAGATTACTAAATGCTGATTCAAAAAATCAAACGAAACAACATAAATGAAGAGACATACTGTGTACTCAGATTGGAAGACTCAGCAATTCTTAACTAAATCAATCTTTTATAGACATAAACAAGTTTATTTTACAGTGGAAAGGCATAGGTCCTAAAATAGTTAAAACAATCTTGCCAAGAAGAATAAAGTTAGAGGAATCACCCTACCCAATATTAATGCACTAGAGGTCCAGTGCATGGAATTCATGCATTCAGGGTCTCTCAGCCTGGCCTGAGCCCTCTCCCAGTCTGAGAGCTCTTGAGAGATGTCCAACTGATAGCTTAGGCCCACTCCCTGTGGGGAGTGATTCTAAGCTAGTATTCGGACATCCTTACTGCTGCCGTGGTGGCAAGAGAGGCTTCTGCCACTGCTGTTGTACTTGCCAGCTGTAAGCTGGCTTCTGGTTGAGTGGTGCTCCCCATGTGGGAGGGCACTGACCACCAAGGGGAAGCTCCTGCATTGAGTGTCTCCCCCCTAGTAGTCAGTGTGCATCATAGTGACCAGTCATTCTGCTGTTGGGCCAAAACTGGCTCTCTTACATCCCTCAAGGGGTCCTAAATTGCAAGAGGGACCAGGCCAAGGGATCAGTGCACAATCAGGGCTGGGAAGGGACATGGGAGCTTGGCCAGCTGGGGATGGACCACAGGAGGGCTCCAGGGTGTGTCTGGCCTGTCTGGTTCAGTCCCAATCAGCCAGACCCCAATAGCAAGCTAACCTATTAATCAGAGCATCTACCCTCTGGTGGTCAGTGCCTGTCATAGATATTGGTCAACCAGTCAACTGTCTGACCCCTGGTGGTCAGTACACATCATAGTGAACCATTGAGAGTCCTTAGCATATTATTAGCATATTATGCTTTGATTGGTTGAATGGCTGACTGGATGATTGCACACTTAGCATATTAGGCTTATATATACCTACAGAAATAAAGACTTTGTTGTACTGGAAGAAGGACAAACATAGATCAATGGGACAGAATAAAGAATCTAGAGATAAAACCACAAAAATGTATTAACTGATTTTTTACATAAGTAATTCAATGGAAGTAAGATAGCTAATACTGGAGCAATTGTACATAAACCTCAAACTAAACCATACACCTTATAAAGATTAATTTAAAATAAATTACAAACTTAAAATAAAAAATGTGAAACTATAATTTTAGAAAGACACATAGGAGAAAATAGTCAGCATCTAGAACAAGGCAAAGAGCTTTTAGACTTAATACTAAAACCATTACCAGTAAAATGAAAAGTTGATAACATTGGATTTCTTCACATATAAAATATTTGCTCTTCTAAGCCCATGTAAAAAAAATGAAAAGACAAATTTCAGAGTTTGAGAAAATTTGTAAACCATTTATTTTAGGTTGAATAATCTCTCCCACAAAGGTTTCTATGTCCTAACCCAAGGAACCTGTGAATGTTATATGGCAAAAGTGACTTTGCACATATGATGGGGAAATTATCTTGCATTATGAGAGGAGGGTT
>JAAGEH010002534.1:7935920-7951069 GCA_011751065.1 Lasiurus cinereus | reverse complement strand
GCCTCAATTTGGACTTCAGACCAAAATGTAGAATGATGAATTGTGAAGAGCAGTTATAGCATTTAGATAGGATCAAGACTTGGACTGACGAGAGGGCACAGTCTTCTTGTGGCAAAGCCACATCCTCTATAATAAAGAGGTAATGTGCAAATTTACCCTCATGCCCTCACAATATGGCTGCCTACAACCAGGCTGGCAGGGGGGTTAGTAAGGGATGACCAAATAACTGAACAGCAGGCTGCATGGGGTGACCATGCCAGCAGATGGAAGCAGTTGGGGGTGATCAGGCTGGCTGTGGGGGCAGTAAGGGGTGACCAGTCCAGTGTGTGGGGGGAGATAGGAGTGACAAGGCTGTCAGAGAGGGGACAGTTGGGGGTGACCTGGCCACTGGGGGGGCAGTTGGGGCAACCAGGCAGGCAAGCAGGTGAGCGATTAGGAGCAAGTGGTCTAGGATTGTGAGAGAGATGTCTGATTGCCAGTTTAGGCCCAATCAGCAAGATTGCCTAAATCAGCAGTCAGACATCCTCCAAGGGATCATGGATTGGAGAGGGTGAGGTTGGGCTGAGGGGACCCTCCTCCAATTTACGAATTGCATGCACCAGGCCTCTATTATACTATAAGTCCCCATTTGGAGGTCAAAGCCTTCCCAGCATAATTATAACCCAAGGCTATGATTGTATGTAATCTTGATCTTATAGCCCAACCTTGTAGTTCTAGGTAGCTGAGGGATATGGGCTGCAGGAGGTACATCAAGTGCTGCCAAAACAAAGCTTGACAGTGTTCAGAGAATTGCAATAACAGGAAAGAAGCATATGTGAAACTCATAAGAACATTGTAAATATCTTGACCACTTCCTTGTTTTGCTTTGTGTGATCTGACTATAAAATAAAGTTTCAGCTTATAGGCAAGGTCACTGTGTCCTCACCCAGGTGCAGTGATCTACCTGGCCCCAACTTTATTCTCTTGCCTGTTTTCTTTAATTCTTCATCATCCCTCTTCCATTTCACCACTGGCCATGCTAGATGCAGCTCAGTGAATTTCTATTTTTTTAAATCACTAAATTGGAGATAATTTGGCACAGTAACAAGAAGATAATATACCAAATACCTAGCAAAAATAGCATCTAGATTATATAAATAAATCTCAAAACTTAATAGTACAAATAGTCTAATTAGAGAATGGGCAACAAACATAAGAGACATTTTACTCAAGGTAATATACAAATATCAAATAAGCACATGAAAACATGATCAATATCATTAGCCATCAGAGAAATATTAATTACTAATATAATTTAAAAATAATAATAGAATAACATGAGATATCACTATACATTCATCAGAAAGGCTTATTTTTAATTCTTTTAAAGAATGTTTCTTTAGTGTTGAAAGTATTACAGATGTCCCCTTTCTTTCTATCTTTCCCCCTCCACTCCATTTCTGCCCCCTCCCTAAGCCATCAGTACTATTGTCTGTTCATGGGTTATTCATATATTCATATACATGTAAATTATTTGGTTAATCTCTTCCCACTCACCCCCATTCCCTCTGAAATATGTTAGTCTGTTGCATGCTTTAATGTTTTTGGATCTATTTTGTTCATCAGTTGTTAGATTTCACATATAAGTGAGATCATGTGATACTTGCTTTCTCTGACTGGCTCATTTCATTAGCATAATACTCTCCAGGTTCCTCCATACTGTCTCAAAGGGTGAGAAATACTTCTTTTTTTAAAGCTGTATGGTATTTCATTGTGTAAACGTACCACATATACTTTTTTAAAAAATATTTTTTTTATTGATGTTCTACAGAGAGAAAGGGAAAGGGAGAGAGAGTTAGAAACATCAATGAGAGAGAAACATCCATCAGCTGCCTCCTACATGCCCCCTACTGGGGATGTGCCTGCAACTAAGGTACATGCCCTTGACCGGAATGAAAGCTGGGACCTTTCAGTTCGCAGGCTGACGCTCTATCCACCGAGCCAAACCGGTTTCGGCAGTACTACATATTCTTTATTTACTTACCAAAAAGCACTTGGGAATAGCTTTTTTTTTTTTTAAGTTACAACACCAAATGCTAGCAAGTATCTGCACACAGGAAGTTGATCATTCATATATTGCTGATGGGAATGTAAAATTTTAATACTGGAATTTTTTTTTCATTTTCTTATAAAAATAAACATGTAGTTACCAAATGACTCAGTAACTGTACCCTTGAGTATTTATACTAGAGAACTTAAACCTGCATACACACAAAAACTTGTGCATAAGTATTAATAGCAGTTTTATTTGTAATAGCCAATTGCTGTAATTAGCCCAAATTTCCTTAACAGATTACACAAACTCCAGTGTATACATAATGGAATACTCCCTAACAATAAAAAGAAATGAACTACTGGTATATGCCACAATTTGGATGCATCTCCAGGGAACTGGTTTAGTAAAGAAAAATCTTTAAAATGGTTATATACTATATAATTCACTAATATAACATTTGGAAATCTCTAAATTTTAGAAATGGAGGACAGATTATTGCTTATCAGAGGTAGGAAGGTGTGGGAGAGGTGAATATGGTTATATAAACAAAATCTTAGGGATCCTTATTATGATGGAATTGTTCAGAATCTTGACTGATTTGGTAGATACACAATCTAGATGTGGTAAAAAGGCATATAACTAAACACACACACACACACACACATACACACACACACACACAAAGTTAACTGAAGAAATCCAAATAAGATCATTGTCAATACCTAATAGTTGTTATACTATAATGTTTCAAAATGTTAATACTAAAAGAACTGGTTAAGTGTACACATTTATGGGCTGTATCTGTATTATCTCTGATGACTATATGTGAATCTACAATTATTTCAATAAAAGTGTTAATTTAAAATGCAACTGTAAACATCTGATTTATTTCTCCTTTGGGTTTTAGAATCTATAATGAGAATTCTTGTTACATGCTATCCAGTGGGCTCTAATTCCTGGCAACCTATGAATCAGTGAGCTGTCTACTCATAGGGTTTTTAAGATAAAAATGATAAAGAAACATCACGACAGAAAATGCAGCAGTGATTTATTATTGCCTTTTGCTGCAGAGTGTGTGGTACAACCCACCTGGGCATAGGTCTGCACGTGCAATTCACCAAATGCCTACAAAATGTAAACACCTGTGGGTAGAGGATTCTAATTCCAAGATTTTGGAAATACAATTTCTTCTGTAGTTGTAATTCTAATTTTTCACTTTTTTGTGTTTGTATATTTTACCTTATTGTGAAGAAAGTTTGTTTTCCAAATAATACAGATATATCCCATACATGTTTACACTTAACCAATTCTTCCAGTATTAACATTTTGAAACACTATAGTATAACAGCTATTAGGTACTGACATTTATACAATCCAATGATCTTATTTTGATACAACCCAATGATCAAACTTTGTTGATAATTATCAGTAAGTTGTTTTTATAGGGAAGAAAATAAACATATGGATAGAGAACAAATTAGTGTGAATTTTTAGGTGGCAATGCCAAAAACAGGACATCAACCCCATTTTTGTTTTAAAACATTTATTTTCTCCCATATTGTTTATATATTTTGAGGACAAACCATGTTTAATATCATTTTTAAATTCCAAAATGCTTGACATAATGGCATCCTTGAACATAGTTCAGTTGTTAAATATATATTTACCAACTCTGTTGCTAATTAAACTATCATATAAACTGTATAGCCATAAAAATACAGTGAGGAAATAAAAAACATTTATAAGAATTCTTTATAGAACATTTTATAGTAGCTATCTTAAATTATTAATAAAAATACAAACTTTATTTATCATATACATGATTTAATAAGATAGAGCAGAGTAAAGGCACTTGGAAGCAATAACATAAATTAGACTGTGGAAAAATGCAAATAATCCATTCACCCGTCCCCAATATACAATGTGAAACTTAAAAGTGAAATAAAATAAACAATTGTATCCATCTTACAATGGAATGTAATATTCTTTTAAAGAGCTCCCATCCTTTCTTTTTCAGTATAGACTTTCCTATTCAAATTCATTTTTAATATCCTCATTAATATTTTTTAATACAGGTTCAAGAAACATTGCACAGTAAGCCTCTCTGATCTATTAACCTATATATTCTGTGACTAAAATAGAAATAACCTAGATATTTCAGTATATAAAATACTTGTTTTCTGACTTGAATTGCTGAATAAATAAAACGTTGTGCAAATCAATATATATATATATATATATATATATATATATATATATATATATATCCCAACTTTTACATTTAAAAATCAAAGGATGTATGCTGATTCACAAATTGTCCCCCTGTACAAGAAGGGCAAGGAGGGACGAAAGAAATAGGCAGGCTACTCCAGATTGGTAGGTCGCAGGTTTAATAAATGACAGAACTTACCTATGAGGCTTGTCTTAGGTAACTAAAGATAAATCTCTATATCCATCCACCAGAATCATACAAGTTTATATAGTGGTCTTAACAGGTTTTGGTCACCTATACCATCCTGATGCTCAACAATATATTGATCTGTCAAGACTGTGTCCTTAAAAATGGTTCTCACTGTGGAAATTGTGCACAAGCTATATGCTCCAAGGAGAGGTAAGTAGGTAAGGAGCATCTGTTTGCCTGAGTTCAGCTCACAGGTAAACTGATGGTCACACTCCTCTCAATGATCTCCTTCAGCAATGCATTTGATGTGGAGTTCTAAAAACAACAGATGAGTAACACATGTTGGGCAGTCATTCTCCTTTATTTTTTAATTTTATCTTGGTGATGATTCACCTGGCTCCCAAACTCACACTTTTCCTTTTCTTACACACACACACACACACACACACACACACACACACAATATTTAGTTTTATACTTGTACATTACACATTTCTCATGATGTGATAACAAGTCACCTGACAAAGAAGATGCAGAAGAGAAATAAAAGTAAATATGACTAAATGGAAAAGAACCACAGATGCTAACCTGAAGCATCATACCTTCATAGGCAGACATAGAGACCTCAAGGATTTCTGCATCTAGAGATAGACTTAATCACTAAGCAAGAAGTTATCCTCTTTCATACTGTTCTCTTGCAAAAGCAAGATGGAAAAAGTATATATATATATATATATATATATATATATATATATATAGATATATATAGATATATATAGATATATATAGATATAGATATAGATATATATAGATATATATAGATAGATATAGATAGATATATAGATATATAGATATATAATTTATTTTCAAATCCATGGAATGATTGTTACTAAAAATGTAATTTCAAAAGATAAAAATTGTGAAATCATGAAAATCAATTTTGTAATTGGAATTAAACTTATTAATATTTTTAGTTTCAAGAATACTTTTATATTGACCCTGAAAATATGTAGTCTATGTAATAAAACATGCAAAATAATATCATTATCTCCACTTGGTTTCTAAATGAAAGCTAAAAAATTAGTTCCAATGCATGTTTCTTCTTGGAATAGCAACAACTGAGTAATTTTACTGATGGTATTATAAAGAAAAAAATGGTGTTCATGTAATATTCTGAGGAAAGTCAGAGTGAATTACTAACTATTGCAAAAATATATCCAATCATTATTTAATGAGAATCTATGATAGCACTGTAATTGAGAGTGTGGCTTCTGGGTTGTGGCTGGATTCATATCTCAATTCATCACTTATTAGCTGTATGACCCTGTACAAGTGCATGACCATTCTGTGCCTTGGTTTATTTCCTATAAGATAAGAATAATGTAGTGTCTCTTAACTGATTGAGTTATCATAAGGATCATGTAAGATAATCTGCATTTTAAAAAATTACAATAGTTTCTGGCAAATAGCAGACTCAATAAGTGGTAGTTGTTATAACAGACCATTGTTTGCCAACAGAGTAAGACAACAAAAAGAAAAGAAAGGTAAGACTTTTAAGAGACAATGCACAAAATATTGGAGAGTCAGGCATAAAAATAGCTCCACCAAAAATAAAAATAAAAAAGTGCTGGGGAATGACTTAGAAGGAGTTCATTACAAAGATTATTAAGGCAGATTTTAAAGAAGAACATAATTTAACTAAAATTTGAAATTTAAATAGGATTTTAATGGTTTATGGAAGTAGGAGGAGTGGGTATAAAAACAAAAAACAAAAAAACCTTTCCAATATAAAATGGGCCTAATGACACAGGGTCATCTCAGTGAATGGTGCTCTTGGGGAAAAGTATAAGTAATGTGGTGAGTGAAATTTAAGGATTGTGAACAGAAACATTGAAAATTGAAACTGAAATGTGAGATTGAGAAGACTTTGTTTTGAATATTCCACTATGGAATTTTGTTAGTTGTGATATAAATGTATATCAAGTGTTTATCAAAGACTTGTGTCATTCTCTATGACAAGTTTGATTTGAGGAAGCAGTTACCAGGGCAGAAGCTCGATATTTTTGCCTGATTTGCATTAAAGTGGGATCATATGATTAATTCTTAATAATAAAATTTAAGTGCAAGTGATACGTGCCTGCCGTGTCACTTCACAGCATGTTTAACAACAAATATGCTTTCTCCAATATGACCTTCCCCGTGCTTAGCCTGGAAGGAAAGAGCTTTGAAGCTCTAGCAGATGAGAGTCCCAAAAGATGAAGATGGAGGAGCTTGTGTTCCTGTTGGCAACTGTAACCTCTGTGTGTGTATGTGTGTGTGTTTAATAACAGCTAGTGTTATCTTACCTAATAAAAAAGTAATTTCAACTTTATTCTTATTCACTGAATATTTTAGGAGCAGAACTCAAAGTGTAGTAGAAGAAAGCTGGTTCTGATTTTAGGAGAGAGGAAAGGGAGGGGCGGGAGTAAGGGGGAAGTGACAAAGTGGGGAAATCATGACATTTGTAATAGTGTAAACAATAAAAATAATGTTAAAAAATAGCTAATAGTTTGGAAGCCACTCAGAAATCTATTCCACTAACTCTAACAGAGTTGGAAAGTGTATAATAATGGAAGTGTAATACATATGAAGACAATCCTTGAAGGTAAACTGATAGGACTAGGTGACTAGACGTAGGGAATGAGTGAGAAAAGTGGGATAAACACTAGAGTTTTCATGTCTCTGTGACCAGTAAATATGTCATAAGTCATCAAATTTAGATTAATTTGTGATGTTGATTAATTATAAGTTCTATCAAAACAGTGATAGGTAGTCTCAAGAGGCAGACTATCCATGAAGATGGCAAATGACCATCCCCAAGGGTGTTTTAAAGAGGCCCTTGTCTCAGAGGGAAGGAAGAAGTTGGGTAAGGGTAAGAAAAGATTAACAAAGGAACTTATATTCATACTAAATGCATACTAGAGATCTGGTGCACAAATTTGTGCATAAGTAGGGTCCCTCATCCTGGCCAGCAATCAAGGCCTATCAGGGGGTGGCCAGCCAAGGGGAAGGGCCACAAGAGGTTGGCTGGCCATGGGAAGTTGGCTGTAAGAGCTCACTGACCATCAGGGGGAAGCTCCTGTGTTGAGCATCTGCCCCATGGTGGTCAGTGTATGTTATAGCCACTAGTCAACTGGTTGTTCCAGTTGTTTGGTCTTAATGGTCACTTAGGCTTTTATATATATAGGTAGGCATAGCCCATGGACACAAACAGTAGTGTGGGGAAGGCCTAAGAGGGGTGGGTAAGGGGTGGAGGAGATCAATAGGGAAAAAAAGGCACATCTGTAATATTTCAAAAAATAATGATAATTTTTTTAAAAAAGAGGCTCCTTAGAAATGAATTATTATAAAAATATAACCTCTTAATTTCTTATAATTTCAATATTAGAGTTAAGCAATAATGATGGGTGGTATTTAAAATATTTTAATAATTTGTAGGAAAATTTTAAGGCAAATTTAAAAAAAGACAGAAATTTATAGACTATAAATAAAATGAGTATTATTTTTGAAATAAGTTGTTTTGTTTTAGTTCAGAATTAGACTGGAATTAAAAGGATATTTGAAATGTATAGCATTGAAATAACCTAACTAATATAACATTCTTATAATGATGAATAATTATAAATCTTATATGTGGCTATGTATATTTTCTGATGTTATTCTTTAAAATGATTGCCAAAAGTATGTTTTGTGATTTCTATCCAATGTCAGGTAGTATTTTAGAATATAATTTAGTACTCACCATTTCTCATTACAAGCCCTTCCTCATTCTACAAGGCATCTTTGATATCTCCCCCTGTGATATTTCATCTAAGGCAGAGCAGCATGGTCTCCACATTAAAAAGCATCAGGCACTACACAGGTCTGTATGCTATTGTTTCTGTGGGTGCATATTCTGTGTCCACATCTGATTTACATAGCATCCGCTGTCACTTTGTGCTTTCTCTGTAGTTTTCCCACATTCTTGACAGCTGCTTCTATAGCACTTTGCCATTGGATTGGCTGTGATGAGGAGAAGATGTGACATGTTCAGATTCTGATGACACAGCAAACTGCAAATTACCCATTGGCAAAATGAAGTCTATTGCTGGTGAACAGTCTCTGGAATTCCGTAATAGGCAATCTGGGCATTGCTGTACTCTAGCACAGCAGATGCTGTTGTGTATAACAGTTCCATTTTCTAGTAGTCAGAGTGGTAATCAGCCATAGCAAGGTATTCATGACTGCCCACTGTAAACAAACACATCCTTCCCTTGCTCCAAGAAGCTCTGGTGATTTTGTGAGCATAATAGTATGACTTGGATTATTGACTTGAGCTAATGTCATCATCTTTATAAATTTTAGATTTATAATTTTCTAAAGCTTTATTAATTATCATGGAGATTTTTTAGTTTTTGCTATACATCAATGAGACAAACCATTTTTGAGCTAATAAAAGTATCAATGGTAATGGACTAACCTGTATTTTAAACTATATAAATTTTACTGTTGAGATGCAATGTAACTGCAATTTAGGAGAAAGGCTAGAGATCCTTTAGAGCAATCAAGATGGGATGTGAGAAATCTGTCCTTCTTACACCCCAGTGTGAAAGCTTTAAGGGCTCAATAGAAATAAATTTAAAGATGTTTTATATCCAAAGGGATACATTTTATTATGTACTTTTAAATATCAGTGGTATTCTTTCTTTTTTTTAAATTAATTAATTTATTTTAATATATTTTTATTGATTTCAGAGAGGAAGGGAGAGGGAGAGAGAGATAGAAACATCAATGATGAGAGAGAATCACTGATCTGATGCTTCCTGCACACCCAATTGGGGATCAAGTCCGCAATCCAGATTTGTGCCCTTGACCAGAATCAAATTAAGGACCCTTCAGTCCGCAGGCCAACACTCTACCACCGAGCCAAACTGGCTAGGGCAGTGTTTGGCAAACTCATTAGTCAACAGAGCCAAATATCAACAGTACAACAATTGAAATTTCTTTTGAGAGCCGAAAACCAAATTCTGCACTTGGGCCACGAAGTTTTAATCGCATTGTATGTGCACTCCCGCACATGGTATTTTGTGAAAGAGCCACACTCAAGGGGCCAAAGAGTCACATGTGGCTCACGAGACACAGTTTGCTGACTACTGGCTAGGCTAGGGCAGCGGTAAACTTCTTAAAGAAAATTATCCCCCCTATCATTTTAGATAAGTATATCATATAAAACATAAATAAAATATTGATTTTATGTAAAACTGAATAACACAAAAACATTCCCTCCTATACAATGACATATTCTGACCCTAGACAATATTCCATTACTCAGCTAAAAGGCATAGCCTAGCTAATAAGAGTAATATGCAAATTAACCATCACTCTGTTACACACATAAACCATGCCCATCAGCCAATCAGGAGTGAGTATGCAAATTAATCCAACCAAGATGGCTGTGGCCACAGAGAGAGCAGGAAGGAGGCTTGGGTTTCCCGAGCAATGGAGGAAGCCAAGCTTTCCACACACCCTGGCAGGCCCAGGCCTCCACTCAAGTTTACAAAGTTTCAATTATAGAAGATAAATAAATCCCAACAAAAATGGCAGCAGCCATGGTGCTGGAGAGAACAGAAAGCTAGGGTTGCCCCCAGTGATGGAGGAAGCCAAGCTTCTGCATCCCTGTCCTACTTTGACCTCAGCTTAAAGCTACAAAGTTTCAATTGCAGAAGATAAATAAATCCCAGATACTAGGGCCTCCACTTGGGTTGCCAAGAGGCATGGCTGGCCTGCACAACACCATAGACCTTTCGCCCAGGCTACCCCATACTCCAAGGGAACACCCACCCTGATCTGGGACACCCTTCAGGGCAAACCAGCTGCCCCCCACCCATGCACCAGGCCTCTATTCTATATAATAAAGGAGTAATATACAGATTGGCCATCACTCTAACACACAAGATGGCTGCTCCCATGTGGTCAAAGATCTTACCCTCCTGTGGACACAAGATAGCCACCACAAGATGGCCAGCAGAGGAGGGTAGTTGGGAGGGACAAGGCCTGCAAGGGAGGGCAGTTGGGGGCAATGAAGCCTGCAGGGGAGGGCAGTTAGGGTCAACAAGGCCATCAGGGGAGAGCAGTGGGAAGTGACCAGACCTGCAGGGGAGGGCAGTTAGGGGCAAACAGGCTGGCAGGGGAGCAGTTAGGGAGTGATCAGGCTGGCAGGCAGAAGCAGTTAGGGGCAATCAGGAAGGCAGGCAGGTGAGCAGTTGGGAGCCAGTAGTCCTGGATTGTGAGAGGGATCCCAAATTGGAGAGGGTGCAGGCTCCGCTGAGGGACAACCCCACTCATGCACGAATTTCATGCACCAGGCCTCTAATCTATATATATAAAATCCTAACCCATGGTCAGCAAACTGCGGTTCACAAGCCACATGCAGCTGTTTGGCCCCTTGAGTGTGGCTCTTCCACAAAATACCAAGGCCTGGGCAAGTCTATTTTGAAGAAGTGTCATTAGAAGAAGTTAAAGTTTAAAAAATTTGGCTCTCAAAAGAAATTTCAATCGTTGTACTGTTGATATTTGGCTCTGTTGATTAATGAGTTTGCCGACCACTGGCCTAAGCAACCAAAATGACTGAAACAACCATAATGACCAGTCACAATGATGCACACTGACCACCAGATGGCAGACACTCATATAGGAGCTACCCTCTGGTAGTTAGTGAACTCTTACAGCCAACCTCCCCCAGACAGCCAACCTCCTGTGGTCCCTCCCAACAGCTGGCAGGCCCCAATTGCCTGATTGGGGCTGGCCCCCGAGTTGGGATGGGGAACTGAGGATGGGTGGTGGCAGATGCAGCCCCTTTCCCAGGGGCCCCAAAGGCCAGCTCTGTTCTCAGGGCTGGCAGCCAATTTCCCGTGCCCTGTCCCTCCCCCTGGCTGGCAAGCTCTGATTGGCAGTGAGGGAAGGAATGGAGGGAGGTGGAGAACCACATGGTACTGGAGTTCTGAGGATGGCAGCAGTGGCAGCAGTGGCGTCTGGCATCCATTCCTTCTGTGCTCAGTGACTGTGGCTTCCTCTCTAGCCCAGCCCTGATCAGCCTGGCCCCAATCAGCCCTAATAACCAGCCAGGCTTGGGGACTCTACTTGTGCACAATTTTCATGCACCAGGCCTTCATTATATGCCTAGTTATAGTCCTTTTCTACACTAAAGCCATCTTTAAAATTAATATAAATAAAAATAAAATCTGAAAGGGTGAGATTCACACCATCAACCACATTTATATTTAGATAATATAAGAGTTTACAACGTAAAGGACTAGGTTGATTCAGTGGCTTTAATGATGGCCTTTGTAGGGGGCTATGAGAAATGTCTTGCTCTCAATATATGCAAATAGCATTAATGACAATTTTTTTTCACAATAAGTATCTAATTTAACAATTTCTCTTATTATTTATACTAATTTGTAAATCAAACTCTTTATTCTGTTTTAAGGTATTTACTCCCTTTTTATAACTTCTGGCACATAAAGTGCCAATTATTTTAGCAATCTAAATTTGGACCAAAATGGTATAAATATTAATTAAAATCGACAAAATAAATTTGTAAAAGCAATCTCTTTTGTTGTTGTTTATGGTGTATACAAACAAAATTACACATTGTGCATTTGTACACAATGGTATAAATATTAATTAAAATCTACAAAATAAATTTGCAAAATCAATCACTTTTGTTGTTGTTTGCTATATGTGCAAACAAAATTGTGCATATATGGTATGGAGTGCTTACCAGTAGGTTGGTTGGACAGGAATAAGCATACCTTTGAAAATAAAAATGAGTTGAAACGCATAAATATTATCCCTAGAATTAAGTTTCAAAACTTTAATATAAGCTCCAAATAAAGTAAATAGAAAAAATAAATTGCATTTTTCTTTGGTAAAACACATAGCTCCTAGTCAAAGATTCCAAAGCTGTCAGAAAAATGATTTTGTTTTTTGTGTGCTTTTTTATTTTTATGTATACCCTCACTGATTAGATTTCTGTCTGTGTTTGGGACACTGAATTTAGTGAATAAATGACTCAATCAAAGTGATATATCCGTCAATGGTAATTACTCCAGAAACACCTAGGTGAGTCTTTGTCGATTAATCCATAGTAGATAAAAAAAGTATTACAGCTAACTCCCTAGGTATCTTAGAAGCACTCAGGACTGAATCTTAAAGCTATAGAACAAGAGGAAGAAGAGAGAAAAGAAAATGGTCTCCGGTGTTTGTCGCCAACATGTATAGTTACAGGATTATAGTGGGTTAGGGAAAATTGTGTATTAGGAAAAACTTAGAGATAATGGAAAATTATATAACTTGTCTTCAAGGTCTAGTAATAGGATAAAAAATTTAATTATTGAAATGACTTTAGTTAAATATCTATGTTGCTTATCCTACTTTGGTAAAACACTAAAATCAAAATATAACAAAGTGAATAAATAAGATAAATCAATAGAAAATATTAATTATAATATTTTACAATTTTAGGGGTCTTGAAACTAATTAAAACCATTATTTTTAAATCTAAAAACAATTTAATTTTAAAAACATGTTAGAAGTATTGTCATATATGAGATTATCTTCTAGGCTCAATGAGGGTGCAGGAAGTTAACTGCTTTAGATAAAATAAAAAGAAAATGAATAAAAATTGAGTCTTTTAGTCTGCTTTAAAAACACAAACAGTTGTCACTTTGGACATTCAAAAATGGCAGTGCTATGTGACCTACTGCTACACATCTAGCTTTTTAAAAAATGCCCCCTGAAAATGAAGAAAATATTTCTAAAAGTGCTAAAATAGTTTTGAAAATAAGAAGTTGTAAAGAGGTAAGTTATAGTCATACTTATCCAAATTATAGCACCCCAAATCCAGCTGAGAGAAGTTGAAAGTGATTATAATAGAAATTTGCTTTGAATTGCAGAGTAGTTCATTAAGTTGTAGAGTCATGTATTTTAATTGTCAATTAAATTGCATTTAAAATTGTGAGTTTTTAAATCTATGAAGTTAGAAAATATAAAAGTGTGGCTTTAACTTCTCTATAGAGGATGTACAGGTAGCCAATAGACATGTGAAAAAATGATAAACATCAATAATCATCAGAGAAATTAAAACCACAATGAAATATTATCTCCCATCTGTAAGAATGGCTACCATGAATAAATCAACAAACAAGTATTGTGGAGGATGTGGAATAAAGGGAATCTTTGTGCACTGTTGATCAGAATGCAGATGGGTGCAGACACTGTGTAAAACAGTATGGAGTTTCCTCAAAAATTAAAAATGAAACTGCCATTTGACTCAGTGACCTCACTTCTAGGAATATATTTTATTAAACCCAAAACACCCATCAGGAAGAATATATGCAACCCTAGAAACAACCCAAGTGCCCATCAGTGGGTGCATGGATAAAAAAAGCTGTGGTACATTTACACAATGGAATACTACCTTGTTGTAAAAAGGAAGAAAGTATCACCCTTTGCAAGAGTATACTAAGTAAAATAAGCCAGTTAGAGAAGACATGTACCATGTAATTTCACTCATATGTGGAATCTAATGAACAAAATGAATTAATAGGCAAAATAGTGGCAGACTTATGGATAGAAAGCAGGCTGACAGCTATCAAAGAGGGGGATTGTGGAGGGGGTAGAGAGATTGAGCATAAAAGAAAATAAAAGAAAAAAAAACCCTCATGGACAAGAACAATAGTGGGGAGATTGCTGGGGGAGGAGTGTGAAGGGATGTACATGAGGGTATAGGTGGAATAAATGGTGATGGAAAGAGACTTGACTTGGGCTGGTGATCACACAGTACAGTATACAGATGATTTGTGGAATTGTGCACTTGAAACTGAATAACTTTGTTCATCAGTGTCACTGTAAAAAGTTCAATTAAAAGGGACAGAGGAAAGGCATAGGTTTAGAATTCTTTCTATAACATATTACCTGTGTGAGTTTCAAAGAATAGATTAGACTTATAAACCATATTTTCTCAATGCTAAAGGAATAATTATAAAACTTGAATTTTAGGGCTTTTTAGTAAATAAACTCATAATACATGTAAAACATGCAGCATAACACTGATATATAAATATATTAAAAAATCATAACATATTATTATTAGCTAGAAGGTCAGTGCACAAAATTAATGCACTGGGGGGAGAGGGTGTTCTGTAACCCAGCCTGCACCCTCTCCAATCTGGAATGCCTTGAGGGATGCCTGACTGCCCATTTAGGCCCGATCCGGGATCAGGTCTAAACAGGCAGTCGGACATCCCTCTCACAATCCAGGACTGCTGGCTCCCAATAGCTCACCTCCCTGCCTTCCTGATTGCCCCTAACTGCTTCTGCCTGCCAGAGTGATCACCCCCTAACCACTCCCCTGCCAGCCTGATTGATGCCTAACTGTTCCCCTGCTTGTCCAATTCCCCTAACTGCCCTCCCCTGCTGGCATTGTCATCTCTAAAGCCTTCCCCTACTGCCTGTGTCCCTCCCAACTGCCCTCTCTGGCAAGCTTGATTCCCCCCCCCAACGGGCCTCCCCTACTGGCCCAGTCACCCCTAACTGCCCTCCCCTTTAGGCTTGTTCCATCCCAATTACCCTCCCCTGTAGGCCTGATCCACCCCCAACTGTCCTCTCCTGCCTGCCTGGTGCCCCCCTACT
>JAAGEH010002534.1:7919126-7935910 GCA_011751065.1 Lasiurus cinereus | reverse complement strand
GGTCCCCTCCAACTGTCCTCCCCTCTAGGCCTGGTCACTCCCAACTGTCTTCCCCTGCCAGCCCAGTAACCCCTAACTTCCCTCCCCTGCTGGCCTGATCACCCACAACTACCCTCCCCTGATAGCCATTTTGTGGCAACCATCTTATGTCCAGATGGAGGGGATCTATCTTGTGTGTTGGAGTGATGGTCAATTTGCATATTACCCTTTTATTAGATAGGATAGTCACAAAAGTGAATTAATCTCTGTCTAGATTAAAGTAAAATATGCAGCTGTATTATATCATTGTCTAATGTTGAGTTTTCAGACAAATAAAATAGGCCTTTGATATATTTTGTTTATATAACTGATGTTTATAACTTAATTTCATTCTTATCAATTTTAAAACTCAAGTATACTTCTCAATTTATAACTACTCTTTAAATTTCTTGAAATCATTATTCCACTGAGTCTATTATATGATAGATTAACCATTCTAACCTAATGAGCATATCTTCCA
The DNA here is from genome assembly GCA_011751065.1 of Lasiurus cinereus. Classification (NCBI taxonomy): domain Eukaryota; kingdom Metazoa; phylum Chordata; class Mammalia; order Chiroptera; family Vespertilionidae; genus Lasiurus; species Lasiurus cinereus. Next base: position 7,935,411 of record JAAGEH010002534.1, on the reverse strand, counting down.
TTCCTTAACTGACAGAAACATTCAACAAGATAGAGCTCATGAAGGAAACTCTCAACTTGTGACCAAAGGGCTCTCTTTAGATTGGCATGAATCCACTAATCTTTCCACTTATTCAAAGAATTTTTAAAACTTTTTATGAATTTAGGTAACCTCACTATTATCCAGTATTTTTATACCTTTGACAAAAGCATAGCTCATGAGATATTTTGCCTTGTAAATTGCAAAAAATCATTCTCTACATTCCATTCTTCATGCTGCATTGTGAAACAGTTACTTCTGCATGGCTTGTTCTCACTGAAATCTAGTGTTGATCCTTCTATTTTCATATATATATAATTACATTTATTTGCTTAACAAATATTTATTGAATAACTGCTATACTATGCATTTTACTGAGTGATGCAATGGGGAAAAAAAATGTTTGTGAACGAGAAAAAAATGGCTTCTTTCTAGAGTTGTGAGCCTAATAAGGATTATGGGCAAAAGACATTGTAATGTAATTAATTCAATTATGAATCAAATTATGATGGTATATAATCCAGATTATGTATGAGAAGGGAGATGAGTCGGAATATTTCAGAGAAAAATTAAATATCTAAGCCAAGACCTGAAGGAAAGCTAGAATTTAGCTACATTGAGAAAGAAGAATGTTTAGCACAAAGAAAATAACATTTACAAAAATAGAATCAAATAAAATCTAGACTATTACCAGAATGAATAGGTTGCTATGGCTAGAGTGAAGAAAATATATATATACTAGAGGCCCAGAGCATGAAATTCATTCACGGGCTTGCAATCAAGGCAATCTTCCCTGGCTGCCAGCAGCTGGCCCTACCCCCCACCACCACCCACCCCAGTTCCCCATTTGCCATCAGGTGATCAGAGCCTGATGGCTAGGGAGAGGGACCAAGAAGTGGTCAGTGTGCCTCATAGTGACTGGTTGAGTAGTCATTCTGGTCCTTAGGTAATTTTGCATATTACCCTTTTATTATATAGGATTATTATACAGGACTAGAGGCCCGATGTATGAAGATTCGTGCAAGAATGGGCCTTCCTTCCCCTGGCTGCCAGCACCACCTTTGCTCCGGCCTAGAGCTACCTTTCTGCCTTCCCACACTGCCCAGAGGCCTGGAGCAGCTGGGGTGTTTGGCACCTGCATACACAAATTAACCTGCCATCTATGTTGGGTTAATCTGCATACTCACTCCTGATTGGCTGGTGGGTGTCATGAAGTTATGGTCAATTTGTATCTTACTCTTTTATTAGTGTAGATATGGGGGCAAAAAGAGGCTAAAATGGTGAACCAGTTGCAGGACACTGTAGCTCTTCCATCTGTAACTGTTGTAATCATCTTTCCTCTACCCACCTTTTCTTTTGAGTGCTAAAAAAAGATAGAGAATTTCATGCTGTCAGCATATTTTCAAATTTAATTATTTTTCAATTTTTATTAATGATTGACTTGTGATCATCACAAGCTCAGTATATTATAGTATAATATAAACCATTAATTTATTTTTCATTTGTTTATTCATGTATCACATCTATATATAAAAGCCTAAGCAACCATTACAACTGAACAATTGGATCCATCAGTCAACCAGTCGCTATGATGTGCACTGACCTCCAGGGGGCAGGTGCTCAACTCAGGAGCTTCCCACTGGTAGTCAGTATGCTTCCACAGTGGGAACACCACTCAGCTGACAGACCCATCCTGGTGGCCCACCAGCCTGGCAGCAGCCACTCACTTTCTCAGTAGCCCTGCAGGTCCAATCTCCAGAGAAAAGGCCATGCACTGATGGACCAGTGCTGCTGGCGATCCTGACAGTGCTGCTGGCCTCCTAGAAGTCTGCCTCAAGCACCTTGCCCTTCCCCTCCCTCAGCGGTTCTCAACCTGTGGGTCACAACCCCTTTGGGGGTCGCATGACCCTTTCACTGAGGTCGCCTAAGACCATCAGAAAATGCAGATATTTACATCACGATGCATAACAGTAGCAAAATTTCATGGTTGGGGGTCACCACCACATGAGAAACTGTATGCAAGGGTCGCGGCCTTAGGAAGGTTGAGAACCACTCCCCTCCCTAGATGCTCCACAAGGAAGAAAGGATATAAAAGCAACCACCAGGTGGCTCCGGACAATTGGCATGAACCTCAGCATGATGGATCTGGATCTGGATCCTGAGCCAGCAAGGGCACCCACTGCCTGCCCAGAGGGCCAATTACATCCCCAGAGGGCCAATTGCATCCCGACCCCAACCCTACCCACCTGGGGATCCCACCATGCACACATTTGTGCACAGGGCTTCTAGTATGTATTATATGGCTGAATTATGTCTCCCAAATCCATTCATTGAAGCCCTAATCCTCAGTATCTCAAATGTAATTGTGGAGACAAGCCCTTAAAGAGTTGATTAAGTTAAAATAAGGATTACAGGGTATGACTTAATTCAATCAGACTCCCATCTTTATGAGAAGAGAATAGCAGGACCCACAAAAAGACACAGGAATGCAGCACGCAAAAGAAAGACCGTCTGAGAATACAATGAGAACGTGGCCATCTGCAACCAGAGAGAGGCTTCAAAGGAAAACAAACCTGCCAACACTTTGATCTTGATTCTAACCTTTAGAACTGAGGAAATAAAAATTCTGTTACCTAAGCCACACAAGTTTATGGAATTTTGTTATGGCAACTAATACAATGTGAGTGTGTGAGTGTGCGTGTGCGTGTGTGTGTGTTTAGATATCTATGTTCTTTTCACCGCACTGTTCTGAAAAGAAACATTATTTCCTAAATTCTGGGAATTTAAGAATTAATGGAGTGATTATACTAGTGAAACAAAAATTACAAAAAGGATGCTAGATGGCAACTGTCAGAATATTACCTCAACACAATATGCAGAAAGTCTTGGAAATGGTAATAATTAGGCAAAATCTTTTTTTATATATATACTTTATTGATTTTTTTACAGAGAGGAAGGGAGAAAGATAGAAAGTCAGAAACATCGATGAGAGAGAGACATCGATCAGCCGCCTCCTGCACGCCCCACAGTGGAGGTGTGCCCGCAACCAGGATACATGCCCCCGACCGAAATCGAACCTGGGACCTTTCAGTCCGCAAGCCGACGCTCTATCCACTGAGCTAAACCAGTCTCGGCTAGGCAAAATCTTGAATGAGAAACCAGATTTAGCAAAAGGCTTGGTTCTTGGTAAAAAGATGGCCTTGGTTTTCTGGCTGGTTAAAGAGATGTGAGGGGGCCTGGCAGATCTTATGATTGGCAGTAACCTCCTGCTGATCGCACGGGTGTGTGTGTGTGTGTGTGTGTGTGTGTGTGTGTGTGTGTATAAAGTCATGACAGGGAGATACCCCTTCAATGATCTTGAAGAAGTGAACTCTTACTATATTTTACCTACAGTTTCATTTTCATGATGCTACCTTTTATAATTTTCATTGTGTTGATTGTTTTCCTTTACGAAAGAAAGGAAACAAATTAGCAAATAACAAATCTTGTCCATCTCTGTTAATAGTTTCCTTTAGATGACCTCTCCCACACAGGGGTTCTAACACTTTTTGGTCCACATTCTTAATTCTAAAAGCATATTTTAAAATATGGCAGTTTTAAAATATGGCATATGTTCAGGCTTCTATCTTCTTCCTGCCTATCACGCTGAGGTGCTTCCTCTCACCTTTTACTTTAATGTTCTAAGTTAATGATTAATGCCTACACCAGCTGTTATATGCTCTTAGTACACACAACAGCACAAAAACACAGCACTTAGTCATAACACTGTGGGCTATTTACTTACCTTTCTTCTTGCCCCCACAATATTTGTCTTTTGAAACAGTTCCTTGAGGCTCAGTCTTTAGCAAAAAACTCTCTTGGGGCAATTGTTCTTAACTTTAGTGTTTATCAAAATCACCTGGAAGTTATTGTTAAAAATGCTGATGCTCTTCAAATGTTCTAATTAAAAGTATTTGAAGGAAAAACATATGAAATGAGAAACCTTCCCTTGGTTATTAACTGATCTTCAGGATGTTTATTAACAGTGCTCGCAGTAGGTACACTTATTAACTTTTAATGTGAACACCATGGCACAACATTTTGCTTCCTGTGTTCTCCAGTCTCCCCCTGAGATCACAGAGTAGCATGGATCCATTTTCAAACTGATGCCATGGAGACTCTTCAATAGAATGCTCCTGGATTTCTGCCTTTGTAAATCGTGAACACACAAACACTAACTTCAAGTTTATACACACTGTATGTTAATGTTCATACTTGGCAGTTGGGACAACTTTTGATGGCAAATGTTAAAACAGTAAATCGATTTGCTACCTTGAAGTAGTTAAAGGTCCTGTATTAGTCAAGGTTCTCCTGAGAAATAAGCCAATGGGAGATGTATATATGTGAAGAAAGCTTTATTATAAGGAATGAGCTCACATGGTTACAGAGGCTGGCAAGTCCAGATATTCAGAACCAAAGTTCCAGGTTGAGTCTGCAGGTTGCAGGCTGTGGAAAACCAGGAAGAGTTAATGTCCCAGTTTCAAGGCTGCCAGGCAGAAGGCTCTCTGACTAGACCCTCATCCGGTGGTTCTCAACCTTTCTAATGCCAAGACTCTTTAATACAGTTCCTCATGTGGTGGTCACCTCCAACCATAAAATTATTTTTGTTGCTACTTCATAACTGTAATTTTGCTACTGTTAATGAATTATAATGTAAATATTTGTGTTTTCCCATGGCTTTAGGCTCTACAGCAGTGGTTCTCAACCTGTGGGTCGTGACATGAGGGACTGTATTAAAGGGTTGAGGCATTAGAAAGGTTGAGAACCACTGGACTAGGGGGAGGGTCAATTTCTGGTTGTATTTAATTCTTCAGTTGAGGAGTGGGGTAATCTTTACTCAATCTACCAATGTAAACGTTAATCTCATCCCCAAATACCAGCACAGAAACACCCAACATAATGTTTAGCCAAATATATCCCCACACTAATAGCCTAGTTGAGTTGACACTTAAAATTCACCATCACAATTCCCATAGGTAAAACCTCCAATCCATAAAAGTTGATGTGAGATTGATTTCTATATGTAGTATGAAGTATGATCTCATTGAACTGCTTTCCTCTATAGATAATTCAGGCATCTGATCTCCCTTTTTCCATGTGGATAATTTATTTTATCAGCACTTATTTCCTGATGAAAATTCTTGAGGGAATTCTAGTATGTTTACAAAATTGCACACATCTGTATTCCCAATAGTCACAAAGGTCATAGAGCCAGATTTTGAGTAGGTTCTAAAACTTCATTTTCAATCTAAAGAGAATTCCCAGAGCCATCACTGATGGACATATTGGCACTGTCAAATCAACTGACACTGTTGATTTTCCTGCTTAATCAATCAACTATTTGGCAGTCAAGTCAGGCTGAGAATGGATTCCTGGCTGATGTGTAGAGTCTTGATTTAAGTCAATATGTGGCTGGATATGGTTACAGAATATCCTGGACAAGACTTCATAATAAAATCCAAAATTAACTGTATTTTTCTGCTACTGTAGATCTAAACAAGAAAACCTGGAGGCTCTAGTTACTCTCTTATAGACTCTCCTCAAATATCCACTGATTTTAGCTGAATTACAGCTTCTAAATTCTTCTGTATTCCATTGACTTTGTTCATTTGGCACATAGAGTATTCCTGACCCACAAATATTGTAACTGATTAAACTTACCCATGTGGCTCTCAGAGACTTTTTTCGATTTTATAAAACACAAACAAATATTTTTAAGGAATATGCTTATTTAAATTTGTAATAGATGAACATTTTCCATATATTAGAAACCAATTAAAATCTGAGTCATGCTTAAATGTAAAAAAAAAATCCCTATGCTTTTCCCACAATTTGGATATTCATCCTCTACTGTGCTGTCCACTTCTCCTATTTCATTGATGCATATAGACCATTTCAATTGTCTCTGGTCTCTGTCACATATTTCATCGTAGGCCTTGTCTTTTCACACACATTTGGGTAACTGGCCCTATTCATCTATGGGTCACCTATTCCAATTTCCAGAAACCCTTCCCTCAATTGTTCAGTCACAGAGGGAAAAGGAAGCATTAGGAATATTTTCACTAATGTAAATTATCCTACTTTCTTTACAAAGTACATAGAGTTGCAGACAACTTTGATTTTTTTTAATCCTCAACCAAGGAGTGAAGATATTTTTTCACTGATTTTTAGAGAGAGTGGAAGGGAGAAAGAAGGGGATAGGGGGAGAGAGAGAGAAACAGAGAGAGGAGAGAGAGAGAGAGAGAGAGAGAGAGAGAGAGAGAGAGAGAGAGGTGAGAGAAAGACAGAGATTGGTTGACTCTCACAGTTCCCCATTTGGGCGGGTAGAGATGGCACCAGCAACCCAGGTACGTGCCCTTAACCAGGAATCGAACCTATGACCCTCCAGTGTGTGGGCAAGGGCTCTAATCACTTAGCAACCACACAGAGTGAGACAGCTTGATTTTAAAAAAGAATTGCTCTTATTTTGCCTTCTGATAATTTTCAACTATGTAACATGATATTTGCATGTGGAACTGTATGCTACCTTGCCTGTTTTCCTTTCACCTTCATTGGCTACTTCCATCCTTATTTGTAAAGAAGGTATGGTTTCTTCTGTCTTCTTTCTTCTATTACTTTCCCTCTTTCGTTCCTGTCATCTCTGTCTTCATTATTTTCTTCTCTCTTTCCTTCTATCTTATTTCTTCCTTCTTACCTACATATCTTCTTTCTGCTTCTCTTCATTGGGTTTATTTAAAAAGAGAAACAAGGTTTTGTTCTGGCAAGTTAATTATTAATACCTATCTGAAGGAAAAATATGCATCACCTAAATACATAACTTGGCATTTTAGTTCATAGTTATACACATTTATAGTATTATCTTCATGTTTCTCACAGATTGTAAATTATCTTGGCTCTTCCCTTGGATGTGATTTGACTGTAAAATCTCAAATATTCCAGCAGGGATTGTGGTTAGAGGTGGGAATAGCTTCTTGCTAAAGTGTCATCGCTTATGAATTCCAGGATAAAGCTGTTGCTTGAAGACCTCTCCATTCCTTGAGTGATCTGCTAGGTCAGATTCTCTCATCAAATTTGTCACTGGGAGGAGGCCTTGACTACTGTTATCTAGACCTTTCATCACCCTTAACATTTCTCTGGCATGATTTAGATGGGTTTTCACGGTACTCCAACATCAGGGAGCATATTCTGCCAGCATAAAACATGTTCAGTAGCTACAATCATAAAACATCTAAATTTATCCAATTTCATTTTTTTGGATGCTTTTTTCCTTCACCCCACATGCCAAACTAAGTCATTTTTCCTGACTACTGGTACAAACAGGCCCCAAAGTATCCAATCTGAAAACAAGATTAATTTATGCTTTCAACTTTTTTTTCTTTACTCTTGTAACTGCATTTTCAAATGTTCAAGGCAATATTTCACTACAGTGTATATGTTTATAATAATAGAAAATATTTTTTTAAATATTAGGACTCAGGCATACTAACATTTTTCTCCCACTATTACAGATGAAGAGATTCAATAAAAAAAAAAGATAACAGATTTGCCCCAAATCATAATATTAGAGAGAAGCCAAACTGGCATCAGGCATAGGTTCCAGGCCCTATTAGTCAACATTAGTATACATTTAGGAGAAGTCCAGCTATGCTATTGTTCTAAAGGATAATGACCATTATTAGATAGTATTCATGCTTATAATTTCAAAATAAAGCATTTCTTTTATAAATGCAAAAACTACAAAATCTTTGACTCCAACACATTGTAGGAAATTGTGGTACATTTTAAGTCAATTGTTAGATACCCACCACTCCTTGGGGTCTCCTAATATTAAGTTGAACTTTATAAAAGTCACTGAACTATTTATTGATCTAAAAATTATAAGTAAATGTAGTTTAATCTAGTGTATTATGCTATAGTAAACAGACTCTGGGACTAAAACTATTTCAAAATCTGTGCCTTTTTATTTTCTACATGTTGAAGTGGAGATAGGGTGGGAGTGGGTGGAGAGAAGTAGAAATTTTGACCAGTTCAAGAAAGGAAAAATAATCCAAAGGGAAACACTTCCTTTGGAAATGTTTCAATAAGACATTGCAATGATGGAGAGTGTGCAAGAATTAAAACCTCAACATGGCACCTACTGACAAGTCTCTTGACCAGCTTCCTATTGATTCACTTTAGCCTGCATGTCATGGCATATGTATTCCTACCTCAAATACCTGTAGCTTGACTGACTCCCAGTTTTTGTTAAGGCAGCATGTGGGACCTGGCTTCATTATCATTAGTTTCTGGGACTATAAAATACCTGATGAACCTAGCAACCAGCTACGTGTAGTGCAGCCAGCTGGGGAAGTCTTGGGTTAAAGTAAAACTCTCAGTCCATTTTGAAACATTTCAGAATCTTCTCTTTCATATGTAATGAAGAATTATGGAGGCATTCTTCTAAACCCCTCATTTTAACCATGGTTTTCTGTCTGCTGCCACAAAGAGGGAACACAAACCAATACAGAAAACAATTTTTATGCTACGAGCTATAAAAACAACATATTTGTCCTGAGATATAGCCATTTAAAGTTTAAAAATTTTGAAAAATTACTTATACATTTAGGAAACATGTATTAGACAGAGGATGTGAGTGTTTGGGATTCAGAGTGTGTTCTCACATCCATCCTGGTATCGCCAATGCTCTATTTTTGGTATGAGTGCATAATGTTCAAAGTTGTCATTTGTGAATGTATAGTTTATATCACTGCCAAGATACTCATTGTTTTCTTTACTTAAATTGGCACCCCAATTTACTTCAAACAGTTTTTGAGATGGCACTAATTAACTCAGTGCTGGGGTAGGAGACCAAAATAGGAATAAAATAATTTCTTAATAGGGCTGTGACAGTCTGAATTCATAAATTTAGACACACAAGGAGACGTTCAAAAGCTGTAACCATGAATTAAATATAGGATATCCAGAATATGTCTACATTTGTGAGAAAGTGAAGAATAGATTCATAGCCCTCGCTGGTTTGGCTCAGTGGATAGAGTGTCAGCCTGTGGATTGAAGGGTTCCAGGTTCGATTTTGGCCATCCCCAGTAGGGAGCATGCAGGAGGCAGCCAATCAATGATTCTCTCTCATCATTGATGTTTCTCTCTCTCCCTCTCCATTCCTCTCTAAAAATTAATAAAATATATTTTTTAAAAATAATAGATTCATAAACAAGGAAGGTACATTTGAGATTATATAGGCCACATTATTTCAATTTTTGGAAAGAATAATGAATAAGGAACTTTAAAAATATTCTAAAGTTAGCCAAAACCAGTTTGGCTCAGTGGATAGAGCATTGGCCTCTGCACTGAAGAGTACCAGGTTCGATTACAGTCTCCAGTGGGAGGTGTGCAGGAGGCAGCTGATTGATGTTTCTCTCTCATCGATGTTTCTGGATCTCTATCCCTCTCCCTTCCTCTCTGTGAAAAATCAATACAATATATAAAAAAATAAAGAAAGGAATTCTAAAGTTCGTTTGTAATAGTCAGGATTAAAATGTATGCTCCCTGATTTCCAGCCCAGTGTTTTCCTACAGTGCAATAGAGATGTGAAATGACCAAGGCAAAATTTCCTTCTGATCCATTGAATGCACTGGAGAAACAAGCACTGTTCTTCTCCATTGAAAAAGGTTAAGGCGGGGAGAGCTGCTTTTGCAAATGGCAACTTAGAATTTTTTCTGGTGTCCTGGAATGTCCCCCTTTGAAGGGGCCTGGGAGAGAAGGCAACTGCAAAAACTGCAGTTAGAAAGTGAGAACAAATGATAAGTCTGATGCTAGCACAGGCAATATACTTTTCTGCAGTGTGTTTGCCAGTTTAAAGAGAGAAATAGCAGAGGAAATGTGATCATTCCCTGCAGCGGCTGGAAATGGCATGGACACAAAAACACCGTCTTGCTTTTTGGTTTAAAAAATAAATATGATTTTTATTAAGGGAAGTGGATCTTCAGGTGTCCATGTTTATGCTGTGACTGTGGGAAGTTAGCTTAATAACTCATTTTTTTTCTCAATCATACGCATTATTTTTATTGGATAAAATGACCATCTAAAATTGATTTGCCTTAATTTTTTTTAAAGTAAATACAGATTATTACAGAGCTAGGAACCATGTTTACATTTAATTTGGTAAGGAGTAATCAGGGTATGCAACTCTCAAGAAAGAAAAATGATGAGGTGAAACATGATATTTTCTGAAGAGATAATACTGGAAGTTAGAAAACTGGACATATGTACAATATAGAAATGACACTGAGAAACGAGTTGAATTGATGCCATCCAAATTAAAGCCCCTAAACTAAAAGAAAGATTAACTGAAAAAAAGTATTTTTAAACATTATTATTTAGCCGAAACCGGTTTGGCTCAGTGGATAGAGCTTTGGCCTGTGGACTGAAGAGTCCCAGTTTTGATTCTGGTCAAGGGCATGTATCTTGGTTGCGGGCTCATCCTCAGTGGGAGGTGTGCAGAGGCAGCTGATCGATGTTTCTAACTCTCTATCCCTCTCCCTTCCTCTCTGTAAAAAAATCAATAAAATATATTTTTAAAAAATTATTAACATTACTTTTTATAACATCAAATATGGACATATGATGACTACAGAGATTTGAAATTTGACAGATAGCGTGGATCTGATTGCCAAAATGTATTTAAGTATTTTTAAGGTCCACTGAGTATATGATCTGGTAAGAACAAATCTGATTCAGACGAACCAGAACCCTAAAAGACCTGTCAGACTGCCTTTCTAATAATTATGCTACAGAGAAATGAAGGTATCTGGTAACTTGAATGAATACACATACAACCTGCAGCAATGGGTGTTTTTCTCCAAAGGATCTGAAAGTGTGTGTGGGTTAATTCTTTCCCAAGAGTCAAATCAGTGGCTTTTCCAATGTGCATTTTGAAAAACTGATAGAACAAAAGTGGTAAAATTATATTCTAAGAAATTCATCTTTCATATATGTTAACTTTGGTTTACTTATTTTCTCAAACTTTAGGAAATATAAAATGATTTTTAATAAGGAATATTTTAAAAATAAACTTTAACGTTTACTATTAGATATTTGTCGATAGGAACTTTGTTTTTTTGCCCTCAATTTAAAAAAAAACACAAAAAACCTCTTTGGAAATAATTGTTTGCCTTTTAAGGTTATATTTAAATCAATGGAAATAGGTGAGGAAGACCTGCTTTATTTAGAGATTCCAAGAAATAATTTCCTCTCCAATTATTTTCATATCTTATTTTTACATCTTATATAACAGAACTCATAGGCCCTAAGAGTACAGGAGCTTTAGTTGCACATTAGTCCTGCTATTAGTCTATGATTTTCAGGTAAAGTACACCATCCAAGAGACATAGACATTTCTTCCCAAGAAATTACAAATTGTAATTTGTATGTTTGCACATGGATATCTGTGCAACAGTGAATCTTCATTGTTGCAACATCTCCAACTCTATCCCCACCCCTGTCCTATGTGATTTGTACTTTGTTTTTTTGTGTGTGTTACCAGCATTTCTCCAGGAATGTATTAGGCACTTGCTAGTCTCTCTAGATCTGAAATTACGATTTTGAGACTAACTGCACACTTGCCCTGCCTGTAACAATTTTACAACATGGCCAGAAGGCTTGCTGCAATTCTTACTGTCACATATGAGATACAAGGAAAGACAAAGATTTTGACCATGAAGGAGAAAATTAAGCCTGTGGTATTTATATTAAGACAGGGGGCACCTGTAACATTAACAGAGTAATCAAAATAAATTATAGAATCTATTTTATTTGATATGGCTCTTCAAATTTCTGTCTTTGTGTAATTTTCCTAGTTTTTTTTAGGGTTATTCAAGATTTGTAGGTATGACTTGGAGCTCTTTTTAACAGAAACCTTGTAATCATGAGACAGATATTTTTTTTGCAAGTTTTTTAGTTTTTTGTTTGCTCGTTTGTTTTGTTTTGTTTTATTTATATCCTTACTGTTGCTAGGCACTGCAGTCCCACAATCATTGGTTTGCATCTTACTCTCTCTCTCTTTTTCTTTTTTTTTTTTTTTTTTTTGTTAATAAAAAAACAATGACAGAATTGCTGTGCAATTTTTTGTAATGTATCTTTATTGTTGAAAGTATTATAAATGTTCCCTTTTTTACCCATTGACCTCCTCCACCCTGCACTCATCCCCTGCCCCAGGCCTTCACCACATTATTCTCTGTGTCTTTGGGTTATGCATATATGCATGTAAATTTATTTGGTTAATCTCTCTCTCCCAACTACCACTCCTCCTTCCCTGTGAGATTCTTCAGTCTGTTCTATGCTTCTGTGTCTCTGGATCTATTTTGTTTGTCAGTTTATTTTGTAGAGCTTTATGATCTAGCCACATACTTTGGAATAAAAAAGTTCTTCACTAGAGGTAGTAGCATTTCTAGCAATTTTATTTATATTTCATTTAAATAATTTTTTGACCCATCGAAAAAAATGCATCCTTTTAACGTGTATTTCACTGTGAGGGCTTCTAGGATGAGTATTTTCATCTAGTAATATTGGGATAATTTTTACATACAAAGTAACTTATGATTTACAAATTAACCCCTTGATCTTGGCCACACTGTTTTGAATGGTTACATTCATTCTTGCTGTTATAACTATTACCACCTAGTTTTACCTCTATGTAACTAAAACACAAGGGTTATAATGTTATTTTTTTAATAAAGAGAGAGTGCATTATAAAGAGCTCACACAGCTAAAATTGCTTACTCTTGTATTAGCATTAACCAAAGTGCGATCCACTAAATACTTACCTTGGATAATAGTTTCTTGAAAGGGGAAAAGAGCTGGTAGGGGCAGCAGTGGAGATTTTCGGTGGGTGGAAGATGCTGGCACAATGCAAAACTGATGACTTCTCAGTCTTGAAAATGCTAAACTTAATTCTGATAATATCAAAATGTTTATGAAATGACATATGTTCCCCAATAAAATCACACCCTTTAATTTGCAAAATATAGTTAAGTATGCTAATATTCACAGGAACAGTCAAGTATTCTAATATTCACAGTATGACAACATTTAATTTGTAAAAAATAGTTAAGTATTCTATTTTTGAAAAATAGTTTTAGATAATTTTCTTATTTAGGATAAAAATCATCTCTTGCTTAGAGGTTTTCTTAAAGTATTTTTCCATTTTGAACCTAAACGGATGCTTCTCTTTCTAATCTAGATAAATTTATATATAGACAAAACTATGAATACAGTAACTCTTGGGGGGACTTTTTTTCCTGTTAATTTCTGCCCTTTTTGCATGTTATAATTCAGGTCTCTTCATAAAAAGTAGCTAAAACCTGTGACATTATATTCTGAGGTTATTCTTGCCAAAGTCCTTTGCCTCTGTCTAAATCAGTATTTGTGTGATTAGTACAACTCTGTGCAAATGAGTTTAATCCTATCTAATAAAAGGATAATATGCAAACTAACCATCACTTCAACACACAAGATGGCCACCCCCAGGTGGACACAAAATGGCTGGCAGGGGAGGGAAGAAGTGTGCTATCAGGCCTGCAGGGGAAGGCAGTTGGGGGAACCAGATCTGCAGGGGATGGCTGTTGAAGGGGACCAGGCCTGTAGGAGAGGGCAATTGGGGGTGATCAGGCCTGTAGGGGAGGGCAGCTAGGGGTGACCAGGCTGGCAAGGGAGGGCATTTAGGGGTGACCGAGCAAGCAGGAGAGGGCAGTTGGGAGTGACCAGGCCTTTAGGGGAGGACAGTTAGGGGCAACCAGGCCACCAGGGGAGCAGTTAGGCATCAATCAGGCTGGCAGGCAGAAGCGGTTAGGGGCAATCAGGCAGGCAGGCAGGTGAATGTTTGGGAGCCAGTAGTCCTGGATTGTGAGAGGGATCCCAGATTGGAGAGGGTACAGGCTGGGCTGAAGGACACCCACATACACTCTCCCACAGTGCACAAATTTCTACTTATAAATCTAGTAGATTTATATGAAGTTGTGGAGACTCAGAGCTTTCTCTCTTCTGTCATTAATGGGTCATCAGAAAGGGGTAGTCATTTTCCTCTTTTGGCTCAAGGCAGTATTTCTTATTTGAATTTTAAGTTATAATTTTAAATTATATGCTATACCAAGATGACTGCTATAATAGGAAGTTTGAAGCATGAGTTCCTATTTTCATTCAGCCAGTAAATATGTATATTTGGCTATGTGCAAATCAATGTATGCCTTTAAGTTTTTATTTTGGATCCATCTATATTCAACAAATATACATTGGGTGATTTTAGCTTATGAGAGCACTTTCTATATATTAAAAAATATCTAGCAGTGCAAGACTTATGGTTAGTTACTTTGAGATAGGGTTTGTGGATGGAATTATTATGATATTTACCCTAGCATCTTAAATTAGTAAATTACTAAGGAACTGGGATGTACCTTGGTAAACCAATGAGAGAAAGATTTGGGAGAAAGTGTGATATTAAGACATTACTTTCAAAAATAATTTTGGGGGAGGAGTTCAGCTAGATCTTAAGAACTAGAGGCCTGGTGCATGAATTTGTGCATGGGTAGGGTCGGACCAACCTGTCCTGATTGGGGCCAGTACAGAGCAGGGCCAGTTGGGAAAGGGAGCTGCAGGTGGTTGGCCATCTGGCCCCACCCCCTGGTTGAACTCCCCAACAAATTCCTGGTGGAAGGGACAATTTGCATATTAGCTTTTTATTATATAGGATTGCTTACCATACAGGATTATACTTCACCTAATAGACATATGAAACATAAGTTAGAAGGTTAGTAAAGAAGTAACATCAAAAAAAGTATTTGAATATATTTAATGTTTTTAGAAAAACATTGTAATAGTCTTTATGAGAAGGATCAAAATTTCACTGAATCTTTACATATTTTCACCCTTGAACAATATAGGCTTAAACTACTCAGGTCCATTTACATGTGGATTTTTTTAAAAATATATAGTCAGCCCTTCATATGCTTGGGTTTGGCATCTGCAGATCTAACCAAATGGAAGTTTAAGACAGTATTTTTCTAAACCACTGCTGGGAATATGCGGATATAGAGGGCCAATTTGAGTTATACTCAGATTATCAATTATGTGGGAGTTGGTGCTCCTAAACCCCACAGTGTTCAAGGGTCAACTTCCTTTATTTTATTGTTCAATATTTTTTCATTTGAAATTACAAAGTTTATTTTATTAGGCTGCTATAACAAACTCGGTGGCTTAAAACTACAGATGTTTATGTCTTAGTTTTGGAGGCTAGAAATCTGAAATCACAGTATTGGCAGAACTGTTGTCCCTCTGAGTTTATGGAGAAGAATTCCTTCTAATGCCTTTCTCCTAGTTTCTAGTTATTTCCCACAATTCTTGGTGACCCTTCCCCTACTGATTTCTCCCTTCATCTTCACATGGCCTTCTCTCTTTGCAGGTATGTGTGGGTGGGTCCCAATTTCCTTCTTTGTGAAGGAATTTAGGGTGCACATTGCTTTCATACAACCTCATTTTAACTTGATTATATCTGTAAAGACCCAATTTCCAAATAAGGTTACAGTCACAGAATTCAGGTGGACATGAATTTGGGGCTAGCATCACTATTCACTCTAGTACGATGAATGTAGTATGTTTAACAGAAGAATGAAAGAGCCAGTAAAATAACAAATTAGAAGAAAGGTAGCAGCAATATTCTGAGCCAATATGATGATGCATTCTATAGTAAAAACTAGAGGCCTGGTGCATGAAAATTCGTGCACTTGGGGGGGAGGGAGTGGCACATCCCTTAGCTCGGCCTGCACCCTTACAATCTGGGACCCCTCAGGTAGGGTTGCTAGGCTTGGGCTGAGATCAGGGCCTATCGGGGCTCTTCTTCCTTGGACTGTAGGAAGCTGGCCCCACCCCTGCCACTACCACTGCTTGCCCTCTGTGCAGTGCTGCCCCCCTTACCTGCCACCAGTAACCTTCTTCTGCAGGCAACAGGCTGGGGTGCGATGGCTTGGCTGGCCTGAGCCTCCCTCTTTCTTTGCTAGGGGCGGGGTCAGCCTAGCAAGGGACTGTCTGCCTAAACTCTCTTAACCACTTACCTGCCTACCTGATCACTCCTAACCACTTGTCTGCCTGCCTGATTGCCTCTAACTGCTTGCTTGGGGGCAAGGCCAGCCCAAAGTGGCCATGGTGGTCTGTCTCTGGTCATTTCAGTTGTAACACTTACCTG
>JAAGEH010002534.1:7877010-7919116 GCA_011751065.1 Lasiurus cinereus | reverse complement strand
GGGCCATGGTGGTCTGTCTCTGGTCATTACAGATGTAATACCTTTGGCCTTTTATTATATAGGATACCCATAGTTTTGCTTGTGATCCCAATATGAGGATATTCTTTATAATAAAATCCTTCATATAATTTATTTGAATTTAATCTTCCACTCTAGTATTAAAGCTTCATAACAGTAGGATATTTTTATTTTACAAAAACAAATACAACAAACCAGAAAGTATTTTACTCAGTATAGCAACTGAATAAATATTGTTGAATTAATTAATTACTAAAAATACCAAAGTGATGTTCACTTAAATTCCTGTTTTATTCTTTTTACTCTTCTGTTTCTTTTTCTTTAATGTTCCCTTTGTTTTGTATTTTGTCACATGACATGTTTTATTTACTTTTCCATCTGTTGTATTTTGGAAAGTATAAGCTCCCCTTAAAAAAAGAAATTGAACTAAATTTTCCAAATGATCAAAGTACAGAGTAAAGTAATAAAATTTTACTTTCCACTGTAGAAGAGGAAGGAATTCATTAATTTATTCTCAGACAATAAATGTAAATTATTGTTATGACTATATTAGTAGAAATTCAGAAATATAATTGTGTTTAAATAATACTCCAGACTTCTGCATTTAATTGAATAGCCAGAGTTGCAGCAATCATTTGAATTTGGGCCTATGAAATGTAGTAGTATGAAAACATATTAACAATTTTTATTCTCCAGAGTTCCAGCTCTCTTGAGTTCTTAATTTTTATTGATCACTTAGTAGTCTAGAGTGTACCCTCTAGTATTTTATTCAGAAAAGACACATGAGGAATATGTCTTTAGTATTTTATCATATTTGCAAACACCTTTTTGTAAATTTTGTAGTTATGAATTACAACTGGCCTGGGTATAGAATTTTATGTTCATAGTCCTTCCTTGAGCCTTTGTAAAAATAACTATACGTAAACCACACTTATATGTGGAGTCAGAGAAAATCCTTTTATATTTGTGCAATTTTTTGTTTGTTTTTGTTGTTATAGATTTATAATTATTTGCTCACTCTGTATATTTGGATATTTTTCTTTTTTAATTAAAATTTATTATTTAAATATGCATAATTTGATGTTCTTTAATATTTTTTCTATCTTTTTCTGGAATGTAATAGGCTTAAGAAAATTCTTATTCAGGAAATATTTCACTCTCATTTTTAATTTATTTTTTAATATAATATTTCTTATAAAAATGTCTTATAACTTATGATTTCATGTTTTATTCTCTTTATTTATATCCAAGAAACCATTTAGTATGTGTGGTTTCAATATGTTTTTTTTAACATCTAAAACAACTTCCCTTCTTAAGAACTTGGTTGTAATGCCACTGCTAAAAGAGGCCTCTCCTGATTGTCCTCATCAACAATAATAAAACAACATCACTATAACAGGGAAACACTGTTTTCCTCCCCTGTTTCTATGCAGGGACCATGTCTTTTCATCACTGTATCCAGTGATTCTCAATTCACATTGATCGAATCTCTGTCCAGTGACATTTCATCTCACTTATTCCATCTCTCCTTTTGCTGTACAGATTATTTCTTAAGGTCACTTTTTCCTACCATGTTAAATTCCTAAGCAGATATTTCTCTTTTGCTCTCCTTTTCAATAAGATCAATTTTTAAAGTGTATATTTCCTATGGATCTTCTTAGTAAAAATACTTTCACTTAAATTGTATTTGGCATTTACATGGTACCAGTTTGTGTGTGTATGTGTTTCAGAGTGTTCATACTAGAGTGAGATAAGACTGATCTAGATTCTAACTGATCGTGTGAAATATCACTTGTGAACAGAAATAAATGTCCTTACAATAGGAAGAAAGGAGGGGAGAGGGCAAAGGAGGAAGGAAGGTTGAATTCATGATTTTGATTTCTAGAACCATTTCATTCTCAGTATATCAGGCCGTCTATTACAGTTTCTTTCAGAATTAAAACTGTATTTGTTTGTACTGGAAGAAATTTCAGATTCTACAGGACTCAGTGTGAACATTTCTACAATACAGATTCTAGTACTTCTGTTCCTTGTAAGTTAAAATCATAAGGTTATCTTCCACCTCATCTTGCTGCCCATAAGCCTGATAATCGGCATTTAGAGAAATTGCATAATATACCTCCAGCTCTCTACTGTTTGCAGCTTGAAATTTCAAAGTGGCGATTCTCCCAGAATACACTACTTACTGTCCATCTGCCAGTAGGTTGAGTGGCTGTATTAGACCAGCAGTAAAGAAATACAAGGTCTATCCAACATTCGCTACACAGTATTATCCAGGTCATGCAACATTGCCTTTTCTTGTAGATGACAATGCAACTTAAAAAATATTTTTTTTTTTCAAATGGATGATGGAATTGTAAGGAAAAGTCATTTCCCTATGTACTAGGCTTCAAGAAAGTATTGTTTAGAGTTTAGCAATTGTAACATCAATATATTCTTAGCTACTAAAGGAAAAAAGTAACAGGAAATTTACCTTAAAAATCATCAGCGAAGGCATTTCTTTCAGATTAATAGACATAAAAGTATAGAATAGCAGTTATCTTTAAGTGATCCATACTCTTTCACAATAACATCCTATCTTCAAGAAGATGGGTTTATATTAACAACTGCCATACTTTCAGGTAACTCTGACAAAGAATCTAAATTTAGATTTTTAAAATGAAAATTTCTAAAGAATATCTGATTAGAATTTTACCTTTTTTTTTTTAATTGCATGCTATTTTCCTTTCCACCATTAGGAAGGATTTTCTTTGCCACTGAAAGACATCTATTCTGACTTAAACATACTGAATTAAACAAATAAACTCAAGAGATATTGCATATTTTTATTCACAGTATTCAGAGCTGAAACTGTTGAGCAGTAAGAGAAAAGCTGAATATTTCTCACTTTTCACTGCTAAAACTCTGCTTCTCTGTCAATGAATTACCCCAAGAAGGAAGAATACCATTCACTAGAGTAGAAAATGTTGGAAACCAAAATAACACTGTGAAATTGGCAGTTATTATTTCCACTCTACCAATACTGAAACAAAAGAAGACGAAGTTAAACTACTGAAAAACCTGACCAAAGCTCAATTAGCAATGAATCTATAGAATGGAGATACAGACTCTCATCTTTCTAAATCCAATTCAGTGACCTAAAGTATATAAACTAAATCCAAAAGCAATTTAAAAATATAACAACAAAGAAAAAAATACTTCGCTAATTCTTTTCAAGTTATACTCCTAAGTGTATGTAGACCCTAAAATAATTTTATATGCTCTTAAACTACATCAGTAATAATTATATCTTTTCATTTTTGTCAATAATCACAGCAAAATTAAGTTAATTTTCAATTTAAATAAAGAAATGATAATAATAGAAAAGTGTAAAGTAGAAAATCATAAAACAAGAAAGTGTAAAATAGGAAATCATAAACAAGAAAGTCTTCAAAAAGAATAGTTTCACCATTCACCAATGGATCAAGGATATATGACAATTTGTGGAAAAATAAAAAGGCAAGATATCAAAAGCTGTTTTGCTACTAGTATACATGAGCTCTTCCCAAGCACTTTTTTTTTAACAAATGTGCTTAATTAAGGCATATAAGAATTAAGTACTAGCATAGCACCTGAGTAAGAAATATGCAAGTTGGACATTGTACAGCTAAGTTCTTAAAAATTTATTTTATAGATGTTTTTATTATTTTGATTCACCTTTAATTTTACCATAATTTGTTAAACCCAAAGATGGAATGTTTGCATATTCATGTGGATAAATTCCCTGCACATGAAAACAGAAATTTTCTTATTTACAATAGAATAAATACATAATTACACTTCTATAATTAACAATTGAGAAAATAATTTAAAAATAAAAACAATTGCAATTTGAACAACATAAAAGACTAATATATTTTTCTATATTAAGATACATTATCCCAACATCCATTTTTCTGCTATATGTATAGGCACTCCACTTATTATTGTTTTGGTTTGTATGGTATATATATTTTTCCATTGTTGAATTTTTGCTTTTAAATCTACTCTATAATCTCTGCCTTTTAATTAATGTGTACAAGCTATTTATAGTTGATGTAATTTTTCTATTATTGCATTTTAACATATCATTTTTATTTGTTTTCTGCATATCTTTAGTCTTTTTTCTGTTTCTAATTTCTTTAGTGATAACTAAATATTTTTGTGTATTATTTTAAATATTTATCTATATTTTAATTATTTTTCTATATTTAATAGTTGCTCTAGAGATTACAATATGTATTCCAATTTATTTCAGTATACTTCATAGGAATACTAACTTGATCCTGATAAAATAAAATAATATTGATTCAATGTAGTTTAATTTCCTCTTTTGCACCATTATTGACATATGTTAAATCTATATCTATATCTATATCTATATATAAAAGCCAAGTGACTGGAATGCCAGAATGCCAGAACACCAAAACAACCAGAGCAACCAGAACAACCAGTCGCTATGATGTGCAGTACAGTGGCCAAACAACACAATTAGGATCACAATCAGCCACCCCTACCTCCCGCAACCCCTCCCGCTGTCGGCCTGGCCCTAATTGGCACCCCCCCAACCCAATCAGGTGCAGGATTGGCCAGACCCCACTCATACACGAATTCAGGCACCTGGTCTCTAGTATGTTATAACACAATATAGGGTTATAACACATTATAATTGCTTTGTATTTTCTGATTTTTAATTATAAAAAATTGTAAAATGCATTTGTAAAATCTTTTTTATAGGCCATACTTACCATACATGACATTCTTCATTTCTTCCAAAGGATTCTGTTGCTTCTCAGGTGTCATTTTCTTTTAGCTTGAAGGACTTCCTCTAGCTATTACTGTAAGGTTTAGCATTTACTGTAAAGTCTACCATTTACTGTAAGGTAAGCCTCCTAGCAACAAATATCCCCTGTCTTTATTTTCCTGGAATATCTATATTTTACCTTACATTGAAAGAAGAGATTTGCTGATATAGAATTTCTGATTAAGAATTTTATTTATTTTTTCTTTTGTTTTTTTCTTTTTGTACTTTTAATGTCATGCCACTGCCTTCTTTAGTCCATTCTGATTCTGATGGTAAAGTAGCTATTGATTGCATTGAAGCTCTCCTGTATAAAATGAGTTTTTTTTGTCTTACTGCTTTCAAGATTTTCTTTTTTAATTTGGACTTAAATAGATAGAGTGTGATGTGGCTTGTTAAAACTATTATTTTGTATTTATCCTATTTAAATTTGTTAATGAATGGTTTTCATTACATTTTAGATGTCTCCATTATTTTTTCACTGATTCTTTTTTCTGTCATCTGGAACATGCTGTGGAGTCTCTTTTTATTCTGTCTTTTTCATCCAATTTTGTACACTTCTACTCCAGAATTTTTATTTGTTTATTTGTTATAACTTCTATATCCTTGCTGAATTTTCTATTTGTTGATCAATTATTGTCACACTGCCATAGTTTTTTTTTTTTAATTTTTATCAGGATTTCTGTTATTATTTTGAAAATATTTAAATAGCACATTGGAAGTATTTTTTCTACTAGACTTAACATTTTTGGATACTCAGGAACAGATACTATTAACTGTTTGTTTTTAATTTCCTGTAAATGTGTCACAGTTTCCTGTTTGTTTTGGGTTTGCTTTTGTTTTTCGTTGTTGTTTTTTTTCATTTCTCATTAATTTTTAATACCAATTTTTAATAAATAACATCTACCTATAGAAAATAATAGTATCTATATCTATTGCTATTAGATTATTGTACATTTTGTAGCATGTCTGGATTTTGATATTTTTGCCCCACTAGTAGCTATTTTTTTAATGTAATTCTTTATTTTTGTTTTTAAAATTTTCTTGGACATAATCTGTGACACCTGTCTCCATTGTAGTATATGGTTAGTCATGTCTCTGCTCAAAATTTTTTTGTATTCTTTTTGTTTTGTTTTGTTTTAATTTGGCTTCCTAGGAGATGCCCCTGTGTCTGTGTAACCTAGTAGTCATTGAACAATTGCAAGGAAGTTGTTCTTAAACACTTGGAGCAAGTATGGTTTCTGTCTTTGGCAGATGGATCTGTGCTTAGATAGAGGAATCCATTCAATGGTCATGTCATTTCAAGTTGCCCCAATTTTACTTTTTCCTATAGTCCCTTTCAAGTCTTTTGCACATATACATGTGGTCACAGGATTGACCAGAAATGTTTAAATATCTTGGGACTCTTCTAGTGTCAGCTAGATACATACACAGCTTCAGCCAGAACATGCTTGGTCCACTCACATCTCAGGCAAATAGAATGGAGGAATTGGCTTTCACCTGTTGCTTGCCTTCAAGAAGTTAGTTCCACTAATAATATTGATGGAGATGGGTATCACCTAGCATTCCAAATAGAAAGGCTATCAATCCTTATAGCTTTGCAGTCCTGACATAAAACCATACTAAGCTGGAGTAATGGCTGAAACTCCCACTGTTCTTCTCTAAAGTCTGTCAAATATAAATGTTTCTCTACTTGTATGCCTTTGACTAATTTCCAGAGCAATGAAGTAATAGCTTTTGTCAATTTGTGACAATATGTAGCTATTTTTTGGAGAGAGTGCCTGCCCATCTTAGTTTTAACAAGAAGTCTGACTTTTAAATTTGTCTATATTTCACAATAACATGAAGATAAAATAAAAATAATCCAAATATCTCTTCATGAAAGAAGCGTAATAGTTATGAAGAAACATAGAATTATGTTTATAGTATCATGCATTTTTGTTGTTTTTCAAACATGTCAAACATGAAAACACATTTTAAATTCTAAATGCCACCTTATAAAAATAATTTGAATATAAACTTTGCTGAAAATTTATGACAAATGGAAAGACAAATTGGTATGTGAAAAAAGTATTATGAAAAATGTAGAAAAGTTGTAGATTAATGCTAAAGATTAAAAGATTGAGTCTAGCTAACTTACACATAAGGAAATATTCAAAATCATCTCTACTCATAAAAATAGAAATTTATGCACAACAGTGTTATAAAGATCTCTGAAAGATTATAAGAAATGGGAACTAAAGGGCAAAGAAAGATTAAATGTGAATATTATACTCAATAAGCCACTAGTATAGTGAGTAGACATGTTTTTAAAAACAATGACAGCATCTTTCAAAGAGAAAGTATTATTAAAAGCATAGACAGCCACACTTGATTCTGACTGTGCCATAATGAAAACCTTTGAGAGAAAATTGACAATGACTGCGAAAAGATGTAAATAAAGCATTTAGGAATTAATGTTAAATCTAATACTTTCTAAAAAGAATAAATGGTGTCCTAGCTGATTTGGTTTGGTGGATAGAGCATCAGCCTGCAGACTGAAGGGTCCCATGTTTAATTCAGGTCAAGGGCACATGCCCAGGTTGCAGACTCAGTCTCCAGTAGGGGACATGCGGAAGACAGCCAATAAATGATTCTCTCTCCCCTGCCTTCCTCTCTGAAATAAATATAAATATATTTTAAAATAATAAAATAAAAAAGAATAAATGTCTTTGCACCCAAAGACTCTAAGATAGCAGTATATGAAATGTTCAAAAGACTAACTTAATTAATGAGAGAGATGGGAGAGTTTTGTATTTACTGTATTTTTAAGAATCTGGCTAAGCTAAAATTAATGTATGACTTTTTTAGTTTCTAAACAAAAATAAATTTAGATATGCACAACTTAAAGAATAGTTATAGCAAAATATTTGAAATCTTACCTAGAGGGGAAATGAGACATACTAAACTGAGGAGAAAACTTTAGTTTAGTTTTACCTGAATAACAATGCAGGAAAATAAATCATTATGGTGTTGGGTATTTCTTCTACAATCAATGTCCTGTAAGATATATAGAGATGATTAGGAAACTAAACTATTATATTGCCATTTGAATCAACATAACAAATATGTTATAGTATGTTTTATAATTCATGAAACATGCTAACTATTCACTGAAGACAGCCTTACAAAAGATCATGGAGGAAATTCAAAACAAAAATACTTAGGCCTGTAATTACATAAAGACTGGTTTGTAATATAAATCAACTAAACGTAATATTAACTAAATAATAATTTTCTAATGTAACATAAATATTACATAAATACCTTTAAAACTCTTAGAATAGCTAAACACATAACAAAAGTGGGTTTTCCTAAACTCCCGATACATTCATTAGTACAATTACTTCTTGAAAATGGCCACAGTCTATTTTGAAATTCTCTCCCTTCAGTCCATAGTAAAAGATTACTCACAGGATATGGAATGCCAAGAGAGTGGCTAAGTGATACTGGAGTCCAATTTACGTCACTGAAGCTCCAAACCTTTCTTAGCTCAAATGGAGTGAAATATATTCATTTTGCACTACATAGGCTAGCTGCTAATGGCCTCATCCCGCACTTTGGACAGTTGTTCATGTAAGCACTTTATGCTGAAAGTGAGGAAGCTGTACAGTGCAACAGAAGCTGCCTAATGCTTGTCCTTCTGCTGTGCTGAGGGTGTTCACTTATCATCACATGAACTTCCTACTCTGTGACTTCTGGTCAAAGATGAGCACTGCCTTTTTTAATCTTAGAAAACCAGAAAAACCAACACGATCATTTAAAGCAAGGTGATTTGGAGAAAAAGGCACTAGAAACTTGGCCATGAGAACACATTTTCCAGCTGTCCCTTTAATATTTGCTGTTTTTTGTGCCTAAGGGAAAAATATGACTGTTTCTTGATGATAAAAAGTGAAGTAAACTTAAATGAAGAGATGCAAAAAAAGACACAAAGAACAGTAATGAATGGCTATTCTCTTATCTGGCAAATACAGATATCAGTAAACTGTATGGCTGGTTTAGAATTACTTAGCACGCGTTAGTGGTTAGGACTCCAAATGAGGTTAATGGAATTCACCTAAGGAAGTAGTTTATGATACACCGGGCTATGTAAAAAAAAAAAAAATCTTGAAAGTTCTCTTTTTCTTCCATTTTTCTTTTATTTTTATTGTTGACACTATTATGAATGATCCCCTCCCCTTTGCCCGCCTCCACCCAGCCCCCACTCCACCCTTCTCTCTGGACATCACCACACTGTCGTCTGTGTCTATGTGTAATGCATATATGTTCTTTAGTTAATCCCTTACCCTCTCATTCATTTTTAGTTTTTAAAATTTAAGTATAGCTAGTATACAATATTATATTAATTCTTTTCAGGTGTTTAATATAGTAGTTTGCCATTTTTATGTTATAATATGATCACCCCACTAATTCTAGTAATTGAATTTAAAATCCAGAAAATGTTATGATTATTTCTAGCAAGAAAAGCTATTAGTTATATAAGGCTTAATCCTACATAAAATCTTTTTAGGGATTTAAATTTCTAAAATAAAGGCACCTGTGTCTATGGATTAATATATCTGTACCTTTAATCTGTGAACACTGTTGTGCCAGATATTGCCAATTGCCTATTCTTCTTTCCACCTATAAAAATAGGCATTGTGATCAAGTACTTGGCCACTGAGCTAACTATGACATTTCTAAAATCCATTCTTGCCAGGTAGAGTTATGTGACCAATTCTGGCCAACAGCGTATGAGCAGACTTGAAGTATGAAACCTCTGCAGCATGACCTTTTCTTTCCTCTTTCAAGCTTCTTGTGGGCTATAAGGTGGACACAGTGACTGATTTCAACCAAGTTGATGAAGTAATAGCATAAGGATGTCAGAAACAAAGAAATAGAAGAGCTTTATGCCCTTGATACTTCTGGGTACCTTGGCAATTCTAAATCACCGGCCTGAAGTTTCCTCATAGTGAGATGAATGTTTATTTCATGTAAGCATTGTATCTTAGTATACCTTGTCACCATGGTCTAGCCTGTATCCTAATATGACTTGTGATGAAGGTAGCCTGGGAGACATATATGAACTCCTTAGTTTCAATGATATGAATAATGTGATCGCTTACAAAGTAACCAAGATATTTGAGCATAGGTATTCTCATGGTTTTCCATATTAGATAGCTAAGGGCAAATAGCATTTTGGAGTTAGGAATACCAATACTTTGTTCCAGGCTACATATATGTTAACCTGATACATACTAAGTGTGGTTGTTATTTAATTCAGTAGAATAAAAGATGCATGGTGATAATAATGTTTTTATGCTTGTCCAGAAATGTTTGCCATCTCCTTTGATTACATTAGACAGTGCTGTTTGAAAAAAATATTAATTTGAACAATTTCTCAAGCATTCCTCCACCCTATCCCCTTCTTGGTCTCTCTCAACAACTTGCATGGAGTTTTTGCCGAGGATTTACACATTTTAAAAACAAGGATTTTTGACAGTACAGGTGTTCTAGACATGATTAATGATGTAGTCCAATGGCCTTCTCAGGATGCAAAAGCTTAATGAAAAGCAAGTTCTGTCCACTGCTACCCTACATGAGAGGTGGAAACATCTTTAGGCTGAAACATTATAAAGTGGTTTATTATCAAAAAGTAAACTATTATATACATATGAAATAAGTATTACATATATAGTATAATATATTTGAAATAGAACAATTAACTTTTCTTCTGCTTTGACTTTGTGGTTTTCTACATTGATGGGGTCTACAATTCTTCTCACTACTCTTCACCTCTAGTTTTCAGTAAAATTTGTTAAATGATAGCTACTGTTGAATGAGATTTAGTGCCATTGAAAAGGTCATTGCTCTCTTTACTATAATCTTCATTTTAAAAATCTCCTTTTCCAGGTTTTCTTTATTTGATTTGTAAGTTTCTGGTTTTGGAGGGAGGCAGGGGAAGCTGAAATTTATTTACAAGATAATGTCACTCCCTTTCTGAGAAATAGTAATAGTAATTACAACATTATCCAGCTAAAGAGATTCTTTCTTTTTTAAGAACACTCTGTCAGTTGTTTGATACTAAAATTCCTCTAAGGTACACATTACTTTTCTTTTAGAATTTTCACTAGCACATGTGATACCTCATTAAACAAGAATTTGAGAGAGGATTTCTGATGGGTTACAATAACGTGTGGCAGAAACAGGTGTAGTCTCTGGGACTTCGGTAGGCTGCGGGTTCTGAGGCAAATACTGTGAGCAAATCGCGAGGGAGCTGCCCCCTGGTGGATTCCAGTAGAGAATTTCTGGTTTTATCTATCATTTCAAAAATAGAACACCTCCCCCACTGCCTTATGTTAGTCAAATTTGAATTCTTGTATGTTCTGAAGCTGATAATATTAATTGTTACCTACAGCATTGGATCTGGTCCAGACAATCAGAAATTAATTCAGGGGTTCCTGCCCATAAAGGAGAGAGGATCTGGCTAGAAAAAAAATGTGGGGGTTTTTCAGCCAGGCAGAAAGAAAACTAACACCATCTAGCCAAAGCTATCCCGGCTTAGACATAGGTGTGGCTCAGACAAGCAAGCATGTGGTCTCATAAAAGATTTCCAGGTTTCCGATGGAAGTGCTGTGAATCGCCTCATACATAAGCGAGAGTCAGCTAATTCCCCATGGCTCAAGACATCCTCTCATTGATTTATGATGATTCTGCCGCATAGCCTGCTAAACTGCTGAGGATGTGCAGTGAACTCTGAGAGCTTAGTGAAACCTGCCTCGTGGACAAGCCATATATCTTTTTAATAAAAATATTTTCCACGCTCAAAATTCTACCTTTTTCTTCCTACCTGATATTAAAATGTGTGTCCCGAGTTTCAGGTGTCCTTTGAATTATACATTATGCACTTTTCATTTTCAAAAGCATCAATATTTAAGAAAAATTACTTATCTCAGAGATGATTTCTTTGGAAAGAGTTATTTTCCCATTTATCCTTGACTTTTTTTCTTCAACCTATCTCCTAATTTTTTTTTTCTCACTCCAGGATTTTCCCTCTTAGAGAACTGGCTAGCTTGCCCTTTAATTTCATGCTTAACCCCCTTGCTCTTGCCTGGCCTAGCCTGGTTTTCTAGATGTCTGTGAAAGTGAACAGACCCATTCTACCTAGTCTGTGACTGAATGTAATTCTCATACGCCATACTTGATCCCCAAATATATAGCACATATGCTGCTTGAAATAAATCTACCACATTAGTTTGGCTATTGTCATATGTTTTAACTTAAAGATATGTCTTTGGTATGAACCCCCAAAGTCATATCTTAATTTTTAAGTTGGATAAGGACATTTCAAAAATCTGATTAAGTGAAATGAAAGCATAGACTGGAGAAGAGAGTTTGATGATGAAATAACATTTTTAATTCACTAAATTTAAATGAATTAATGATCTTATGAGGTATAAAATATTAACATTTAGCAATTCTGTCTCAACTGTTATTTAGAAAGTATAAAATCATATCTATGTTTTTGATTCATTGATATGATAGATTTTGTTAGTTTCTATTATCATTACCTAGGTAATGAAATGCAAATTTCACCTTATATATCATTTTTCTGCCTAGGATTTAAATATTGTGGCTGCTTATTTTTTTCTACTTAGCTTTGAGCTTTGAATAGTAACCTATATATGGATTTGAAAATCTTTATTTTTGTCTTTACAAAACCATGGAATTCTCCCTTGCAATCACAGGATAGATGCACTCTCTAAATAATTCCTTGTTTTCTAAAGGAGATATTGCTTCAGGGTGTGGGATATTCATGCTGTACAATGCACAAAGAGAAATGGACCCTCTGTCTAGGCCATTGTACTTAGCATTTGTAGGACAAGAAGGACAGAGAAGACAGACAGAGGGGGAGTAAAACATAAGCAAGTAAAGTACATTTCCTTTATTTTCTATTTAGGGGCACACATATGGATTGCTTTCTTAATGCACACCTGTGTCTGGGTCATAACATTTAGAAACCATGATAATAAAAATAAGACAAATTGTGAAGCTTTTATTTTGTCAACATACCACAATTAATCTAATCTCCAGAAATATAAGAATATATAAGCTAACAGGTAAAAAAAAAATCTAATTTTCAGTATCATTTGTGTGAATAAGACTTACATTGAGCAATTTTAAGTATCATTTATATACTAAAATAAGATATTAAAACTTTTCATAATATTTTTAACTTTTTAATTAAAAAAAAGAGTGCCCCAAAGGCTTTCAGAATATTCCCTTAAATGAATAGAACACACTAAAATTGGTGGTACAATGAAGTTAAAGCATTATTGCAAAGTTGTGTAAAGTCAAAGAATGTTTATTTTAACCAGTCAAACAATATATATCAAAGCTATGCTATAAGTATAATGAACATCAAATACAGCAAGTAACTAGCAAATATATTATTTATATCAATATCTATCAGTTATATTATTAACTATCTATATTCAAATTCAATTAATTATACTTTTAGTATCTTATGAGTGAGAAAATCAAAAATCCAAATAAATAAATGTTTTTCCTATATTTCAGATATTTGAGCTAACAAATTGATACCTCTCTGGGTTTACATGATTTACATATAAAGTGTTACCATAAATTATAATTATGTAACTGAGCAAGATACAGTTTTCATTTAATATAACTCTGTTCAAGACAAAAATAAAATAAGGTTCATTCTTCAATGTTAATTATAATTCAAATAATCCCTCCCATTAGAGGATTTCTTGACTACATCAAATAGTGAGGTAAGCATATCATTTATCTAGAGGTGTCTAACCTTTACTATGAAAATTACTAATAAGAAATATAGTAGACAAAATATTCTCTTTCTTCAAGGTGATAACTCAGAAATAATCATGCAAAATCAAGCATGAAAATTACATTTTTCAAACCAATATCTATTAATATGTTCAAAATATAATTAAATTTTTAAAAGATTATTTATACATCATTTTTCAGGACTGTATCCCTGAAGTTCATTCTGTTAGTATGTTAAGAAATGCTTACCAAATTTTTATGTTGTCTCTTTTAATGAGGATCATATTCACAAATGGACTTCTAGTAGATATTGAAGGGATATTAGAATTCATTTGAGCACATAAGCAACAAAAAGTTGATGATATAAAAGACATTAAGTAGAAACTAAAATAATATTAGAGGCCCTGTCAATTTAGAGTGGTGTTTTCAGTACAAAGAAGAGGGAAAATATAAGGATGGCATGGCTGCCAGACCTACCTGAGCTCCGACAAGAAAGGAAAGGAAGAAGGGAAAAAGAAAGGTTCCTCCTGGGAAGGCTAGTTCTAGAGCACGGCGGGTTTCCCAGCCTGTTCTGCAGCACTTACTAGGCAGACCTCTCTTCCATCCCTTCCTCTCGGGAGAAGAGATACCTTGGACATCTGCCTTCCTTACTTGCTCACCCTTAATTACACATACCGTTATACCATATTTATCTCGGTTGATTTAAATATGTATTAATTTTATTGCTACAATCTTACTCTTCTATGCTCCCTCCTAAAAATGTATGTTGAAAATAATATTTTAAAATGAGCCGAAACCGGTTTGGCTCAGTGTATGGAGCGTCGGCCTGCGGACTGAAGGGTCCCAGGTTCAATTCCGGTTGGGGGCATGTGTCTTGGTTTCGGGCACATCCCCAGTGGGGGGCGTGCAGGAGGCGGCTGATCGATGTCTCTCTCTCATCGACATTTCTGACTTTCTATCCCTCTCCTTTCCTCTCTGTAAAAAAAAAATATATATATATATATATAAATTTTTTTAATAAAAACACCCCAATTGATTTTTGCTTCAGACCAAGATCAAATGAAAAGGATCAAATTTATCTTTCTGTCTATAGCAGACAAAAGCCATACAAAATGCATGAACAAATGTTTGTAAGACACTGGACATCAGAAATGAGAAATAATGATTCCTAAGAAATTAGAACCAAATGAGGTGAGACCTCCAATGTTCCAGCTTAATGCCCTGGAGAGCTTCCCCCATGGCACCAGAGGAGAAGCTGAGATGGAACCCGGAGTATACCCTGAGTTGAGGAGATGAACCTAAGAATTTAGTTAGATCTAAGTGCCTACAGTTTGCAGGACAGACTACTAGAGAGGAGAGATATGCACAGAGGAAGGAGTTCAGAGATAAGCGAGGGTCCCCTCTAGTAGTCAGCAGTACACTGATCAATTTGTACATTTGAGAACACTACTTGAAACTAGGGAAAGAAACCGAGGAAAAGATTAGAGGTAACTGTGCCCAGCTCATACCCAAAGAGGATAATAGTGTCTGTTGCCATCAGCCAGATTTGACCATCTCAAGATATATGGGGCATGGTGGGTAAAGCAAAATAGAGATGCTTTGCTTCAGAAATGGGACATAATTAGGCCTAGTCTGAGCCTTGCTCCACTCTCCCCGAACGACTCCTAAAAGCAATTCCCAAAGAAGGGTCAAACCAATTCTGTGTAATCTGATTGCATCCCAGAATAAACATCAAGAAGATTAAAAATATATATATCCAGAATCCTACCAGGTAAAATTAACAATGTCTGCTATATAGTCAAATATTACTAGGCATACAAAAGAAGCAGAACAAGATGAGCCATGATAGAAAATTCCATCACTTGAAACTAACCCAGAAAACAACACAGATACAAAATTATCAGACAAAGACAAAAAAAAAAAGCTATTATAATTCTATTCTGTATGCTCAAAAATTGAAGTAGAGATGTTGAAGATGTATTTTGAGAAACAAATTGAAATTTTAGAGATGAAAATTACAATATCTAAGATTGAAACTACACTAAATATAATGCCAGACTTTGAAGACTTTAATTATCTGCTCTAATACTCATAAGCTATAATAACTTTTTAAACTCCAGTTTACTATTCTATAAAAAAAGACTAATAAAACCTAATTAAAGGTATTGTTGCCGAGATTAAAATAAGATATTGATGAAATGAAACGAAACGATAACGTAAACCACTTAGCATGGTCTCTGGCATGCAATGATTTTGAATTTATGTTACTCCCTGTTCAGATTAATTGCTGGTTTCCAAATGCTTGAGGAATAAATTTCAATTTTCACTTTGCAAAATCTATACAATCTGAATTTAGTCTTTTTTGGTCAGCCTGATTTCTATGTTACTTTATATAACTACTAGAGGCCCATTACACGAAGAGATTCCTGCAACTGGCCTTCCTTCCCTTGGCTTCCAGCACCAATTTTCCTCCAGCAACCAGGACCCAGGATTTCCCTCCAGCCAGAGTCTTCTCTCCTCTCCGGAGGAGTCTGCAGTCTTTGTCTTCGCTACAGGGCCGAAGTGCTACTCTTGTAGATCCTTTTGCCCCTGCACCCCGTCTGCCCTCTCATAGCAGGCATCCTGGACACTCCACACTTGGAACAGGTGGGTATCTGCCATCTTTGTCCTTCTAATTTGAATATTCTCTCCTGATTGGCTGGTGGGCATAGCAGAATGATGATCAATTTGCATGTTTCTCTTTTATTAGTGTAGATATTTTAGTCAAACCAAAATTTAGCATTTTTCCTGTATATCCCACAATTCTTTGCCTCACTGCCTCTTATAGGCTAAATTGTGTCTTTCCCAAAATTCATATGTTGACGTTTTAACCCCATTATCGAAAAATGTGATAGTATTTAGAAATATAGGCTTTATAGAGATATTTAAGTTAAAATGAGGCCATTAGTTGGGCCCTAATCCAATATGACTATCTTTTAAGAAGAGGAAACTTAGACATAGACATATCCAGATGGAAGACACTGTGAAGACACAAGAAGACAACCATCAACAAGCCGAGGAGAGAGAACTGAAATAGTAGATCCTCCTCTCATGTGCTCAAAAGACCAATCTACTGACACCTTGGTTTCAAAATTCTAGTCTCCAGAAAAGTGAGACATTAAATTTCTGTGGTTTAAGTCCTCAGGTCAGCAGTTTCAGCAGCCCTAGCCCTAGCCTGCCTTATTCACTTTCCCCTTTTACCTGCCTTCCCTGTGCACATATCCAAACTATGAACTTTTATTTCAGATTTAGATGGATCTGCCAATTCTCCATGTATATATATCTATAATAATAAAAGCATAATATGCTAATTAGACCAGATATCCTTCCAGATGAAGCCGTGACTGTGAGGGAAGCCCAGAGCCCTGGTGCCCAGAGAGAAGCCAGTGCCAGCAGCCAGGGAAGGAAGGCTTACTCTTGCACTAATTTCATGCATTGGGCCTCTAATATATGTATAAACACACATATATATATATATATATATATATATATATATATATATTATATATATATATATTCTCCCACTAAAATGTAATCTCTTTCTCCTCAGAATCCTATATAAAATCTATATATATCTATGACACATTTTCCATATTTCAAATTATCGTTACTTATCTGCCCTATTACTCCAACTGGACTAACATTTCCTATGAAGTTGAATCTACTTCTGATTCATTTTCATATTCCCTGTGGAATCTAGCAGTTCCAGTAAGTGGTAGAATCTCCATTAAGATGTTCTTAATGAGTTAAAGCATAAATCAGATTTAGAAAACAACTCATATACATATATATCTATGTGAGTGTGTATTTGTCTAATTTTAAACTGTGTCTTCTTTACTGGGACAGTAAACTGAACACAGGAAATTATATGTCTAATGAAATTGTATGTCTAATATTTTCTGTATTTCAAATTATCATTACTTATCTGCCCTATTACTCCAACTAGACTAACATTTCCTATGAAGTTGAATCTACTTCTGATTCATTTTCATATTCCCTGTGTAATCTAGCAGTTCATTCAGCTTTCAAAAACTCTTAAGCAGTAACAGGTTGGTTTCCTAAATGCATTATGGATAAATAATATATTTTATAACAATTTCAAAAGAAAAAATATTTAGTAATTTTATAAATTTTAATCATTCTTTTACTTCTGTTGTCAGTACTAATAACCTTAAGCACAATTGATCTGCTTTCAGGCAGTAATTTTGCCACATCACTGAAGGGGAGTGTCATGATGCTTTCTCTAATGCACAATATTTCATCTCTTTTCTCAAAGTCTCTTTATTTTGGGTCATCACCACCACCCACATATTTATCCAGTGTTATCATTTATCACCCGTTTTCTTTACTGTTAGAGCTATCTTATTTACATTCTCCCACAAATCAACAGAGAAAAAGTCACAGTCCAAATCCTTAATTACTTTACATAATAAAAGCTGAGATGACAGGGAGAAAAAGGTTTTCCAAGATTCACCTTGAATTGCCTACGCTATGAAATCTCTCCTCACCATGCCAAGTTAGTTTTTGTCTTCATGCTTCTTGTCTTGTCCCTCTATGAGAAGAATAATAAAACAAATGGAAGATTTTATAACAGGTAAATTTTCATACATTTTTCCTACCATGACTAAACTTGAAACCCAATAATTAAAAGAAAAATGTCCTATTAATTTTTTGGATGTGTGTCTCCCGTGTATAACACATGCTTGATACCTAATGGGCTCATCATATGTGGAAGTACACTAGTGATTCATAGGCTCAAATTCCAATAGAGAAAGCAGGATGTTGTGGAATATACTGTTTGTTATTTATTATTATTACTAGAGGCTAGTGCACGGATTTGTCCACTGGTGGGGGGATAACCTGTAGGGATCGCCCTGCTGTGGGAGCACTGCTCATCCTGGTCAGCTGAGCAACTGAGGAACCACCCTCTGAGCAGCTCTCCTGCTGTAGCAGTACTGCTCATCCCTGTCAGCCGAGTGGCACTCCCATTGTGGGAGTGAACTGACCACCAAGGGGCAGGTCCTGCGTTGAGTGTCTGCCCCCGAGTGGTCAGAGTGCATCATAGCAGCTGGTCTACAGGTCATTCTGGCCATTCTGGCACTCAGTTGCTGGATATATATATATATATATATATATATATATATATATATATATATATTACTACTACTACTACCATTTATTGTTGTTGCCCTTGTTGTTTTTTAATTTTTTAAATGTTTTAATCAAGTATTCCAAAAAAAGATTGATAACGGATGGTAGTGGCAGTTTCTTTTTCCTCTTCTCCTCCTTCATCTTATTCTCCCATTCTTCTTCTTATTGTTGTTGTTGCTATTAATATTTTTTTCTTTGGTCATTGTTATTATTTTCTATCATGATCTCTAAATATAGGTTTACATGTGAATTTTTAAATATAAATAACACCACCCTAACCAGTTTGGCTCAGTGGATAGTATGTCAGCCTGAAGACTCAAGGGTCCCAGGTTCGATTCCGGTCAAGGGCACGTACATTGGTTGTGGGCACATCCCCAGTAGGGCGTGTGCAGGAGGCAGCTGGTTGATGTGTCTCTCTTATCGATGTTCCTAACTCTCTATTCTTGTGCCTTCCTCTCTGTAAAAAATCAATAAAATATATTTTAAATAAATAAATAAATATAAATAACACTAATGTCCTCAGTATATGATATTAAAAACTAAAAGGTTTATTTTTTAAAGCCCATTGTCCCTTAGGTCTCAATGAATTACCATATGCTCATCAAAATTCCCTGCCCTTTTACCATGATTATTTGACTTCCAGGTAAAGGTATTTTCTTGTGGTCCACCCAAACCTTAGCTGCCTCCAGAGGTGGTTTCTCACTTTCTAATTTGCAGACTGTGGTTTATTTACATGTATGGGGTTTTCAATGGCAAGTAAAGAGTTCTCAAGAGGTTGAAAATTCTAGAATAAGCCTTTTCTTTTTAATTAACTGCTCTATATTTCAGAATATTTTATGGCTATTTTCAATTCTAAATTAGTGCCCACTCCATAAGGAGCCCACTGTGATTGGGCTTCTGGAAAGAAAGATGCTGTCATCAATAGGAGCTACTGGCTACAGGACTTGAGAAGCTTGGGCCCTGAAACTGGCATATCCGAAGAACTAGGTAATGTCTCTGAGACTGAATATAAATCAAGATTATACTCAGGAATGTGAGTTTCTAATATAGAAAATAGTTCAAAGAAAATGTAAGCCTAAGTAGGTAAGTTCTAGGAAGATCCAAAGAGGCAGGGGAGACATTCTGTGAAGATCCAAAGAGCAAAACATGGGTGGCTTTTCATAGAGGAAACATGGTTTGGAGGCCCAACAAGTTCATAATATGCTATAATTCTGGAGGCCAGTTATCTGATGAGAGTAGAGAGGCACAAGCCCAGTGACTGGCAACTATGGTATCATGTTAAAGTAGGACCAATCATAAAATATTCTTATTGATAAAAAAGGGATAATATTTCCTTAATTTCTCCATGTTTCCATTATTTTACTCAGCTTTGCTCAAAATAAAGAACTGATTAAAGGTTGATCTTAAGCTGATATAAGACTCAGGAAATGTGGATGCAAACTGCTGGGGTAAAATGAAAGGGAGAGAGCAGAAAATTCAAGATTACTCTCAGGCTCACCAATTCCCCTTTGAAATAGGAGAGGCTGCTGATGCTTTGCCTAGATTCCCTTTACTGGGGACAAAGCATCCATCACCTATGAGCCCTGAGTGTGGGCTACTATTAGGTACAACTGTACACTTCTGTAGAGAACTGTCTCCTTCGCTGGCAGAAGCTGACTCCCTACAAAATACAGGAGAACTTAGCAAAAGAATAGCCGCTGACTCTGGCTGATATGGGGATACCAAATTGCATCCCAACCTACTCACTTCAAGACAGGACAAGTCTGTGGTGTCACCGTATTGCAGAGCATCATAAGGGATATGGTTCATTCTAGACTTCAGGGAAAACAATATTTTTGCTTAGCTTCTTGCCCTGCTTCATCTAACTCTGTTTATTACAGAAAACTTGTCTTAGGCTCTGTTTCTTGGGAAGTGACCTAGGAGATATTTTTACTGTTATTTATTTATATAATTAAAACTCTTAGATATGGGGTGGGTTCTAAACTTAGAGAGGGATGAAGTGAGTCCTTATTCCACTAGTTATTGTTGAGTGACTTCTCTGAGTCTCAGTTTTCTTATTACTAGCCAAGTGCATGAAATTTCTGTACATTAAAAGGGGATTAATTAGAGGAAATATTTTAATATTGCTATTTGCCATTTCTCTATAATAGAAATGTCAGAGATGAAAGAAAATTAGTGAAATGTATATAAAATAATATATAAGTTTATTAATAAAAATTACAGCAGTATATAACCACAAAGACATGATATAAAAACAAAAACATGATATAAAAACAACACTGATACAAACAATGACTGATAAATTGATTAAATTTATTCTAATATCTCCCTGTATACTACATTAAGAGTGAAAATACTTTGAGTGCTTGACTAATTTTCCTTGTGATGAAGTATTTACAACTTTAAATTGAACATCACATGCTCTTGAAACTTGAGAGAAAGCAACATATAACTAACCATGTGTGAAAACGGGTTCAGGTAGGAATATTCCTACTCTGTCTAGAGTTTGACCTTGTGATTTATTAATAGTCATCACAAATGCTGGCATCACGGGAAACTGTCTTCGAATTAATTGAAATGGGAGACCAGTGTCCAATCAGGGTCCCAGAGTGCAGAGGAATGGGATTCCTGGATGGCAGACCACTAACAGAAAGCTGTCCAATGGCTAATTCTGAGAGGAATGGGGCTCCTTCCTCCCTCCTGTAAAGTCCAGTTTGAAGGCCAGCAATGCCCTTGATTGCATGAGACCCAGAATTCTGCCAACCCCCAACCGGGGCCCAGAGCTCCCTCCCACCACTGCCACATCCAGGCAAGGGCAGGGGGGAGCTCCACCTTGCTGGCAGCCTGCTGTTTGGTCATCTGTCTGGTCATTTAGGTTATGATGGTCCCTGGTTTTTTATATATTAGGATGGGAGAAATAGCATTAACTTTTCAAGGTTTGGAGAAGAAAGGTTAATCACATTTATGTTAATTTTAATAGTTGGCATTTGTGCATCAAAAATCACGTTGATCATATTTCATATATCAACTTATTCATTACCCTTTACTAAATTTCTTCTATATATGATGCACTGTCTTATATTCATAGTATAAGATGAATAGGCAAATATAATTTTCTTATGATATATAGAGGATTCAATATAAGGAAACAATACAGTGATATATATTTATATATATATATCACTGTATTTATATATATTAATAATAATAATATATAAAGAATAATAATGCAGGAAATGGATGCAGCAATGTGGTTTTAATCCTCACTAAAAACCTGTGTATTGTGCAGATGAGAAAACTGTAGGTTAGAAAGTTTAACTTCAGTATTCAATACCCCACAATCAATCAGGAGTAAAAGAAAGTGCAACTCCAGGAATACCTTACTTAATGGCTAAGCTATAATATCTCACTACATATAATAGGTACCATCTATATTAACAACAATATTGGATAACTGAACAACAAACCACCCCACCAACTGAATCTCTGAGACAGCTAATATTTTAAAAAGCAAGGCAGTTTATCCTTAGACTTTTCATTCAGGATTTCAGGAAAGATCCCTGTTATTATGATAACCTGCCAGCTTCCCAAAAGAGGAAAT
Organism: Lasiurus cinereus; assembly: GCA_011751065.1. Lineage (NCBI taxonomy): Eukaryota > Metazoa > Chordata > Mammalia > Chiroptera > Vespertilionidae > Lasiurus > Lasiurus cinereus. The sequence continues at coordinate 7,896,662 of JAAGEH010002534.1, read as the reverse complement.
AAAAGAGAAAATTCTGAGAATTAGTAAGTGTACTTTGAACCTAGGATTAAATGCTTGTCTCATGAATGTATTTGTAAGTGTTCTTTCCTCTTCAAATTATTGAAAAAGTTTGCTAATTTTTTTTTAATGTTCAATAGAATTAACTAGTGAAACAATCTGGTCCTGCGCTCTTTTTTGTGAAGTGCTTTTTAGTTACTAATTCAATCTGCTTACTTGTAATTGGTCTAGTCAGATTTTCTTTTTTTATGACGTGGTATTATTGGTAGGTTGCATGTCTTTAGAATTTATCTATTTCTTCTAGAATATACAATTTATTGCTGTATAATTATTTATAATAGTCTCTTATGAATTTTTTTTTCTTGTGGCATCAGTTATAATGGCTCTCCTTTCATTTTTGGTTTTATTTATTTGAGTGTTCTCTCCTTTATTAACTTAGCTAAATAATTGGCAATTAAAAATAATAGAGAGGAAAAACCTAACCATTATATAAAGGATGCAAAATTCTGATGTAGTAACTCTCTCCTTCTCTACATGGTACCCTGTGGTCAGAGGATTATGGAATTAGTTAGTTTGTCTTCTGATAAAATATTTATCTTCTGAGAAAATTATTTTGCCACTGTCATGAATAATTATTCTCTTCGATTGGAAGTATTTTACATCTACATAGTTGAAAAGAAGTATTCTTATTTTCTATCAGTCTAACAAAGACTTTAGGTCATTAGAATACTCAGCTAAGATAAATTATCTATATATATAAAAGTCTAAGTGACCAGCCTACTGACTGACCAGCTGACCAGTTGACCGGCCAGTAGCTATGATGTGCACTGATCTCTAGGAGGCAGATGCTCAATGCAGGGATTGCCTAGTGACAGCAACTTTGCAGAGTGCTCTCTCACACTCTGGGACCCCTCAGGGGATGTCAGACTGCCAGTTTCAGCCCAATCCCCACAGGCCAGACTGAGGGACCCCACAGGTGCACAAATCTGTGCACCAGGCCTCTATAACATAAATAAGAAGTAAATGATAGCATAAATAAGAAAAATTATATTTATTGAGGCTAGTTATATTCAAATATATTCTAACATCTTTGCTTGACATCATTCTATCTCTTATTTTCTTACTTTAATGGAAAAGTACTTTCATTATAAACTCCCAAATGCTAATAAAGAAAACAGATAGATCTTATTTCTTTTAAAAACAAATGCATGTTAATTGACAATTGAATTCAATGACTTTTCTCTGCTGAATTAAATGGGTGTAGAGGAAAGAAATTTGAACCTAGAATTTAGAAACAAAATATTATTTTCACTGAGGTCTTAAACAAATTAAAACAAAAATCAACTTAATATTGAATGAGCTAATCTGTCAAGTAAACAATAGTTTAATAACTTTATTTTGTTTTAAATAGTGATCTTAAATAATTGTGGATAATTAAGGTCAATTCCATATTTTATCAAATAGAAGGATAGAAAATTAAGTGAAAAATCCAAAAAGATATTACATTGGTTATCTATTGCTGTGTCACAAATTACCTCAGAACTTAAGCAACACTTATTATCTGAGTCAATAATCCTGCTGTGGCTTAGTTGGCTGTTTATAGCTTAGTGTCTCTCAGAAGTCTGCAATCAAGGTGTTATCTGGGGCTACAGTCATCTCAACTGGAGGGAAATTCACTTCAAAGTTCACTCAGGTGGCTATTTACAATTAAGTCTCAGGTCCTTGCTAACTGAGGCTGGCAGTATTAGCTCCTTGCCATGTGGCTTTCTTCATAGGGCTTCTCACATCTTGGCAGGTGATTTTCCCCAAAATACAGATTCCAAGATAAAGAGCCCAAAATGGAAGCCACAATCATTTTTAAATCTGATCTTTGAACAGACATCCTATCAATTCTGCTATATTCAATTCATTAGAAGTATGTTGTCAAATCTAGCCATGCTCAAGGCAACTATTATACAAATGTGTGAATATGAAGTAGGTGTCAGAGATTTTAAGGGGCAATCTTAGAGTCTGCCCAGCACAGATAGTATCTACTTGTGACCATCGGTGGTAATAGATATATTTCTCTTTCCTCTTAAACATCTGTAAGCAGCTCATTGTCTTTCCTAATATTTGGACATCATCAGAGAATTTAAAAAAATAAATAGTAGAACCCAAGGGTAAGGATAAGTAACTCTAATACTGTAGTTGTATTCCAAACCTCAGTACAGGCTGAAGGGGGCATATCTATGTCCTCTGAGATTGTCATTAATTTCCTAATATTTCATAGCAACACTCATACCTTTATTTTTCTACATATCTAAAAGACTGATTTCTCTTTATTTTACTTTGTTTTTCTGAATTATATATTTTTTATAATTTTATTGTTGACAGTATTATAGATGTCTCCCATTTTCTCCTTGTTTGCCCCATCTTAATCTTGATTCTTTACTCTTTGACCTTCTTTGGAGGGCATTTACCATACATCATTACTATCTAGGCAAATTGGGCAGATGGAAAGCTTTACAAAAGGCAAAAGGTCTTGGTGTCTGCTAGATTTGGCTTCTAATGAAAGGAATTAAGGGAGAAATGTTATTCCTTTGTCTGATTTTTTAACCTAGCTAAATATAGCCATTTTTGTCTGAGGTTGTTAAAACCTTCTGTAGACTGAATTTCTCTAGGTACACTCTGGGTACACATACTTCAGAAATAAATTTAGCCGCAGCAGAACTCACTGTTATTAAAGGATTAAAATATGTATTTTGCATTTTATTCAGGAGGTTTGGCTGTTCCCATCAGCTAACAGTAGGTTTGCACTGGGGACTAGTTCTTGTCTTTTCTGCAGCATTTAAATCCCAATTCTAATGACGAAAGAGCATAAACCTGTAAACATAAACTGTTAATGGTTTGAATAAGATTGAAAACAAAAAGTTCTGTAGTTAAACACAATTATTTTGCGGGGCTCAGTCTGCTTAATGTATATTATTTCTCACATGCAGTTCATAATTATGGGGGAGGAGAGGAAATAACAGTCTAAAATTTTAATAGCAAAGTTTGCTTTTACAATCTTTCTACTTTTTTTACTCTAAAATATCAAGCCTATTTTATTGCCACTTTTTTTTCGTTAAAAACCTTCATTAAATTCTAAAGTTCTCACCCCACTTGTGAAAATGCAATGATAAAATAAACCAGTAGCAAAGTTGAATGGAATCCAGTTCTAAAATTCCCTGCCTCACTCAGCTGCTTCTTAGATACCTGAAATGTGCTGCTTAATTTAGAAAGAAAAATTGCAGTGAGGCTACAATCCTGCATTTCAGAGACAAGGGAGCAAGAAATGATTTGTAGGTGACGGAAAGATGGTATTTGCAGTCAGGATTTCCTGAGCTTTCCAATTTTAACCTTGGAGCTTACCTATCTTTGATTTTATGAATTAGATCCAACCCATTTTCTGGATGTCTCCCAACTTTAGAGGTGCATCTTGGCTTGGGATGAGAAAAAAAGGGGGGGGGACGGGAGTGGGAAGGCTACATGCTCAGCCCTAGAAGAGGAAAGAACAAAATGAAATGTAAAGGAAATAAATCCAGGCTACAGTTTAGCTGTCCTGTGAGCCCAGAACAAGGAGCTGAGTAATTTAACCATTGGAATGAATGTCACAGAGAAATAAAGAGCTCTGGAGAAGATTCAATTGCCTTTGCCATTTTCAAGCTAAAAAATAAAATAAAATAAAATTATTTTAAAAAGCAATATGAAAAAACATTTTATTTAAAAATTTTATTGCAAATGCTGAGTAAATATGGCAGGGCTAAAAGTAAAATATTTATACATATATTCATAATATTTGAATGAGTAGATGTATATAAAGTGTGAAGTAAGGTGTAAATCTTACTCTTTTCCTAAACCTAAAATGTAGGATAATGAGTTTGTTTTTGGAGGTTAACTTATGCTTTGTCGCCTAGAAATAAGTTTTATCATTCTTCACTTAAAGTAACAGTATGAGGAAATTGACTCTTGTTCAAGAGACTTGTTTAAAAACAAGAAAAACAAACAAAAACTCATAGACACAGACAACAGTATGGTAGTTACCAAAGGGTAAATGGGATCAAATATATGGTGACAGAAGATGATTTTTGTTACTGTTGAGGTGATGAAACCTCGGTTCTTGTCTTCTTGAAGGAAATATTTCAATTAAGAAACAAATTGTAGCAAAGTAAGAAATAATTTATTGGCTGCAGTTAGGACAGTGAAACAAGGAAAGGCACAGAAGCCCCAGGAGAGCCTAGGCTGGGCTGCTTTGGCTTACTGGAAAGTCAGAGTAAAGGGGCCTTTGAGACAGTTTTGGGGAGTTAGCCTGAGATGAGTTACCTCTGCCCATTGCTCCTCTGGTTGCAAGTCTTGTGGGGTCCCTTAACCAGAGAAGGGGGAAGGGAATGACACTGACATGCTCCCCTTGCGGGAGAGCTCTCACCGGGTCTTTTATTCTGAGCATATTTCTCTCTCTTGCTGGAGGAAATCTTAGGAAAAGTCTCAGGAGAGGGTCTCAGTAGAATATTCATGGGCTTTCCAGGTGTGCACTTTCAGGGTTTGATCTCCACTGATTGGTCAGTGCCAGAGCAGGGCATCATTGATCAATGTAGCTGCTCCTGAGGCAGCCATGGCATCACTTCTCTGGCTTTGATGCTCTTCTGGACTTGGACCTGAAATACAACTGAGGCCTATATTTTTTTCTTTAGGAAGGAAAAGCTTAGGTTATCTAAACCACATGGCCAGCTATATGAAAGCTCAGGGCTCCAAAACCCCATGACCAGTGATATAGGAGAGGATAGATAATCCTGGGGACAGGATTCTTATATTTCCAGTTTTGCTCCTTGCTAAGCATCTGGGGCTCTCTGCCCTGGTGCGTTTCTGTACTTGGACCATTGCCCTTGCTCTGCTCATGTCTGTCTAATGGTGATAACATTTTGACTTCGGGTGTGCTCACAATGCAATATGTAGATCATGTATCATAAAAAATGTACACATGAAACCTATAAAATCTTATTAATCAAGGTCACCCCAATATATTGAAAAATAAAATAACAATTTTTATTCAAGGCTTCCTGTATCTAAATTCTGAATTAATTAGTATAATGCAGCTGGCAAGCTCTCAATATATATTGCTCAAGTCAATAAATAATAAAATGGAAGAAATAACAGAGAGATAGAGACAGAGAGGGAAAAAGGGATATAAATGGCACATTAAATATTTTTCCAGTGGCCATCACATTTTAAAAAGCTTTTTTCACGTGTCTTCTAGGAATTCTCCTCTTTTTCCTCACTGGTGGTAGCTTTTCAGTCTCCTATGATAGTTTCTTTTCTCTCTAATTTCTAAATATCTGTGTGCATTAGGGCTTAGTCCTCAATGTTATTGACTGTTCTCTATGTATAGCCAGTTCCCATGTAATCTCTTTAAATTTCATGATTTCATTATACTAATACTCCAACCCACCCACCCAACAGAGCTCTAAATTGAAATTCTTTCCTTAACTCTGGATTTATATGTTTAACTTTTTGCTTGGTCCTCCTCATAGAATTCAAATAGCCATGTCAATGGCAAATTTTACCAAACATATACCCTCTTGAATCATATACCCTCCCTTCTAATTTCTTTCTTCTTCAATCTTCCCCATATTTACCAATTATATCATCTCTACTACATTTTTTTAAATTAAACTTTAAAGATTTTTATAGTTCTTTTTTTATATACCAGTCGTTCAGTCCTTTCACATGCCCTGTTAATTCTACATTTAAAAGAGATCCCAAAATCTTTTCATTTCCACCTTGTTAGTGACTATTACAGAAACCTATTTAACTTGTTCTTCTCTTGTCTAGATTACTTGAATAGTCTCCTGGAAGTATTCCTCCTTCAATTTTTTGCTCACTCTAGAGAATTTCTCACCCATAGTCTAAGGTTTGAAAATAGGAAGCATAACCAGAGCCCAACAGTCTACTCATTGCAAATCCAAGTGGAAGCAGAACTGATGCCATTGTAATAACCTGATGATTATTTAACAAGAAAGGAGAAAAGATAATAGGCATGGTATTTACATAGCTATGCCAAAAAAAAAAGCTTCATTTAACATTCTCCAAGTCTGTTCCCCACTAATTGTTGGGGTAGGAGCTGGACAAAGGCATGCCCAGTAAAGGTCTGAATGATGTAGGAAGGTATTTGTCTGTCAATCACACCTGAAAACAAGTAATTGGCTAGGATGAGTGTGGCCATTACAAGCACTAGAAAACCTAAATATTTAAACTTCTTTTTCTCTCTCTCATGTGCAGGGTTCCTGGCTCTCCTGTGCCCACATGGCCATGTGGGACTCCTCATATAGACTAATAGACTTTAATTATCTTGGATGCTAAACCACTCCCCACTGCAAAATGGAATGGAAACTCTGGACACTGGCCTTCCTTCTGGCTCTGCTGAACTCCCAGTTGCCCCTTTTTCAAGAATGGCTTGGGGGAAATGGTATATTGGAAACTAAAGAATGTAACTCTACATCAATAAAATCTTCTCATCCTCCTACTGGGGCTTCTGAAAAATCTTATTTCAGCAATGACCCAAGAATCACACTCACAAACAAGGAAGGAATCCCACTTATTCCTCCAGCAGCAGAAGCACCATAATTCACTGTGCTTGTAATCAGTGACGAGGCACAGAAACAAGATTTATAAAATGACCTGACTTCTCTCTTCCCTTTACCTGCCAGTGTCTCACCAGCTGTTTCTTCTTTGGGCGCTGTCTCATACAGAAGCCTAGGGAAAACAGTATCAAAGACCCATCCCCTTTCTCAAATGCTACAGAACAGAACTCAAGAAAGGAGAGAATGGATATAAAATCAACTAGGCCAAGGAGCAAGGAGCTCTGACCCTCTGTCCACCCGACCCATAACTTATTTTTTCCCCACAAAGCAAGAATGAACTATATGAAATAGAACACATATCATGCCAAGTGCCTAGTCTCAGCCTTTCAATAGCTTTACATCATATTCTTAAAAAAAAAAAAAGTTCTTGGCCCAGCTGGCACTTCTCAGTGGTTGAGCATTAACCTATGAACCAGGAGGTCATGGTTTGATTCACAGTGAGGTACATGCCCAGATTGCTGGCTCCAATTCTCATTGTGGGGTGTGCAGGAGGCAGCCAACCTATTATTTTCTCTCATCATTGGTGTTTCTATCTCTCCCCTTCTTTCTTTCTCTCTCTCTAAAAATCAATAAAAACATATTTTAAATGTTTAAAATATAGCAGAAATTATGGATTGAAAGTGGCTATAGATTTTTGCATCTGAAGACAACATTCCCAGAAAAGTCAAAGACACTTTTATGAGTGTACGTACAATTTCCCACATTCACTTTCAGTCCCACAGCAGCAGCTCTAGGAGTGTCTGGTGCCCTACACAACCTTCCAAACACAGCAGATGTGCTTCCTTCTCAATCTCATGCACATTTTTCTTGTTGCCAACAACCATACAGGGAAAGGAATTCTGGAAACTCTAGTTTTAGAATAGCTGACCACCACTGTAAGCATTTCCATAAGATGTAAGAAATATTGTTCTACCTTTTATTTTTAATGAAGTTAACTTTAAAGCTAAAGTTGACTACCCTGGAACTTGTGGTCAATATACTTTCAATTATGATTGAGGAATTATTTTCTAGATTTTGAGGAGAAATTCCTATGACCACAATTACCAGGCAATCTTGGGTACTTTTAATGGTTGACATATTTGCCCACATATTATTTCTTCCATGCATCGAACAAAGGACTCTTAGAAAAGTGTGGCAACCCTGATTGCAAAGCTTCATCCTCCAACTTGCACCAATGTCGCTATGACATCTCTAATATTTTTGCATGTGTATTTTATATATCTTTGTTACTACATGCTCCATTCTGGATATTTTTTTCTGCTCTTCTTTATTTTCTTTCTTATTTATATTTACCTTCTGTAAACCCATCCACTAAATTTTTCATTTGAATTTTTAAATATTCTACTGTATATATAATATTAAATTTTCCATTGATTATTTTTATGCTTCTAATGTTCTGTAAAACTTCTCAATATTGTCTTATACTTTACTTAATATATATGGTACATTTATTTTAGTCTTTGACTTTTTCTGTATTTATTTCCTATATCCCTTGTGGATCTGTTTCTACTTTGTTTTATTTATTTGCTTTAAATTTTGATCATATTATTTGAGTTTTAAATGATATTTTTTGGTTAAGTATCTTCTATTGAATATTTTAAAAATGTAGAATAGTTTGAATCTTAGGCAGTTATTGTTTTCCTTCATGAGATTTTTAGTTTCCTTCTGGTATGTGGCTAAGGGAAGTAGCAATTTTAGATCAGTTGATCCATTATCAGAATTGACATGAATTACAGTAGGACCCTAGTCCCTATGAGTATGCTTCCAATTCCATTCATTCTTATTCCACAGTATAAATTTTTATACTCAAAATGGGGGAGGTTTGACAGGGCTCATTTTCCCTATTGGATCTTGCATAATAAAGAATTTAGCATTGCCCCAAAAGAACCAGATTTTTTTTATCATCTTCTGGAAGATAATCTATATCATACTTCATAGGAGTGTCATTGTTTCGAGCAATGGTTGGACACATAAGATCTCAGGGTGGGGTCGGTCATATCTAATAATCTTAAGGTGGAGCTAGCCAGCCCCGAGAGACCAACCATATGATTTAAGGTGGAGACTTCCAGGTCATGCAGTATTAATTAACCTGGAAACTGAGTTCAGTTATGTCAACAATTAATCAATTAATCATGCCTATGTAATAGAGCTCCAGTGAGAACTCCGAACACTGAAACTGACACTGAGATGAGCTTCCCTGGTTGGCAACTCTCCAGGCTGCCAGCAGTGTGACATACCCTAATTCTGCATGTGAGGACAATGGGAGCTCCATGTTTGGGACCCTTCCAGACTCTGCCCTATGCATCTCTTTCTGTGGCTGATTTTAAACTGTATCATGAGCAGACTAGCTTTTAGTGAGTTCTATGAGTCACTCTAGAGATTTCTAATACCTGAGGGTACTTTTGGAACCTCTGGACTGGCAGATGGTGTCTGAAGTGAGAATGGTCTCAGAGGATTGTGCCATCAACCTTTACAATTTGAATAACTCCAGGCAGCCCTAGATATCAATGTAATTTCCTCTCCTATATGCAAAGCTTATCTGTCAACCACTTACCTATCCTTCAGGAACTAGCAGCAGCATATGACAGAAAACTTGTTTCTGGTTCCAGGATCATCCCACTAGGTTGACTTATTTTTTAACTGGATCCTCCTAATTCTTCACTATCTCTTTACCTCTGTGATGCTTTATATACTTTTACAAATGTTACTAACTGTTCTCAGGTACATATTTTAGTTCATCTTGTAATCTACCATTATCAGAATGAAAAAAAAATCCTTCAATATTGATTATATACATAAAAATTTTAAATATACATTTTATAACTACCATAAATAAACCAAAAGAAAAGTTGTACATTATTTTAAAAATCAAAAAGAACTAATTACAAACAAATAGTATCACATACGCCTAATATACAAGGATAGTATTAACAATATGCCAGAAAAAGAAAAGCAAAAGACACATACATATACTTAATACAAAAACACATGCGATTAATCTTGAGATATATGGGGGTAGGGAGAGACTCAAAATAAGAGCGATAAAATAATAAACATATTGAAATACCATTTTTTACCTATTACATTTACAAAGATGAAATATTGTGAATTCATTAATATTTTCTCCTAAAAATTATGTATTTCCAACTATGCCCATTCTAAAACCCAACTAGTGCTTATATTTTAATCTCTAAAGCCATTTCTCAATAAAATAACAAGGAACTTGGAGAAATCCTCGGTTTCAGGTTTGGGTAGTAAATGTGCAAGATGAACCTAGAATATGTTGTTATTTCAGAAGTAATGGATTCCCAAGGATTAATTAGGTCATGTTAAAAGTGCCAATAAGAATTAGCTTTCATTGGCATCAGATGGATCAATTTAAGCATCATAATAAAGCACCTACAAAGAACTGAATAATATCAAATATGTAAAAGTCCAAATAACAACAAAAATATGTTCACTGACCAGCACGGAAGCTTTCTATGGCATCAAAACATTATTCTAAAATTTATTAGTAAAATAAAGAATATATAATTATTATTATTTTTGCATAAGCCGTATTTGAAGTGAGCCAAATAGTTGGTAACATGTTTTTTAAAAAAATAATCATAGCTAACACATGGAGGGAAAACATTAAAATTGAACCACAACTTATAAAATCTAATTAAATAATTTTCTTAAATCTATGATACTAAAATTACTAGAGTTAAATTCTGATGGGGAAATTTACAATGGAAGAAAAAGCTAAAATTTATTTTTTAAGTTTGATAACTATAGGTATACATCTCATAAACTCATGTTATAGGAAGTCTACATAACCACCTTTAGAAATGTATTGCTCCTCCAAATTAATCCTAAAACTAATAAAATCTTCAAATAACACTATTAGTTTAAAGAACCTGTAGGCTAATTTAGCAATCAGATAAATAAAATAGGGAATATTATACAAAAGAAAAAAGATCAATATAATAAAATCAAGGTAAGGAAATACTATGAAATAAAAATTTTGAAAACATAACAAAACTTGTGATTTTATTTTAGAAATCTGTACAGATCTGACAAATGTTTCTTATATAGAAGTTATAGGAATGAGGTATGAATTTCTATAATTCAATGTGTGATATATTTTTATAAAGTAGAATAACTGACTAAAGACTGTACATTATTATAAATCAAATCACCTCTCATGATTCATTTTATGCACAGGTTTATAAATATATCTGATTGAATTTTAAGTTTCAATTACTTCTAAATTTTTAGTTTAGAATGTGTCCCTTCTTTACCAATCCTAATAACTTTATATAAATTACTTGTAAACAATGTTAATGTTCAGCAATTTCTGATATTAAAATACTTAATTATATATTTAATCAAAAGGTTCCTATACTTTATTATAAATAAGTCTTATATTTCTTTTTGTGGGTATATATTACCATGTAACTCCAAAGCAAGGCACATTTAAAATTTTAAAGTTATTTTTATCCTCAATGGAAATACACTGAGGTTACACACTTTAAAGCAGAAAAGTTCAAAGGAGAGAATTTTATATTGATATATAGAGATAAAGGGCATCACTCCTCCCAAAATCTCCTACAGCGTCTCTGAAATCACCAGAGATTTCCTTGAAATTTTACTTCAATGAGATAAGATTCAGGGAAATGTTTAGATAGTACACATGCATCCTCTTTATTTTTACCAGTAACCCTTTAAATACCTCCCATTATTTCTGTTCATAACCATCATTAGAAGGAACAGTTATTTTTAGAAGCCCATTCTAAGGCAAGAGAATACACTATTCATGACAGGAAATACTAGATTTTGTGGCCTGAAGCATAAAAGAAATTAGAGTATCCTAAATTTAGAAAATCAGATGAGACTAAAATAAATATTATACATCACTTGTCTATTTATGTATTCATCTTAAAATAAAATTTTTCTTGGTGGAATATTTGTGAATTATCTGTGTTAGCTGGATGAGGATTTTTATTTAGATATTTATTTCATTGTTTGCCTAAAGTTCAGAGAATGGGAGAATAAGAATGGATGAAAAATGGGCTTCTTCAAATGAGAACTAATTTTTAAGTAACATCTCACCACCTCTTTTTAAAGCAATCAAAGGAGAAAACAATAGTAACCATTCTCTAGGAGGGGAAAAAATGAAAATGCCGGAGTGTTTCTCAGCATTTAAAGAGGGTTCAGGAATCTGAAGAATGGCTGCGAGTAAATTAATAAAGAGACTAGAAATATAACTTTGAAATACATGGGGGAGTGAGAGGAGACCTAGCTTCAATAACCAAGTTCTCCCTGAACCTCTGGACCCCCAGACTTTTTATTAACACAAATTTCCCTAAGGCAAAGCAGATATACATATCAAAGGTTAAGGTTTGGTATACAGTAGGCATTGTCAGACAGGGGAAACTGCCAGTAGCAAGCTATAATATATGCAGGTTTTCAGGTTTGGGGAAATGCTTTCAGCCATTCCAACAGGCAATAATATAATTCTTCAGCCCTTGCTGATGGCTCAAGGTCCACCAACCTTTTGATGAACTTCTTGCATTTATTATGACATGCTGGAATTAGCCTGCAGCAGAAAATACCAAGAATTATTAAAGAGAAAATTAAAGAAGTGGAGTCTATTTTGCTGGAAAATAATTTTCAGTATTTTAACATAAAAATAAAAAATTTACAGAGCCTGTACCTGGCAACCTCCTGCATCCACATGATATCTGAACAGGGAAGGTGTACCAAAAAGGAAAGTGCATTCCCAGCACCATTGGTCAGAGTGCTCAGGGTTGCAGGTGGCCTTCACATCTTCACCTCACTGGTGAAATCGGGTGACAGAGCTGTTGCTTTCTGATTTCCTGCCCTGTGAGCCACAACTCAATCGCATCTCCAAATATTGTTTGTTGTTGCTTAGAATATTCTAATTTACATCTTAATTTACAGGTACTGCCCCATGATTGCAGGGGTTATGTAAGAAAAATATATTTTACTATGCTAAGGTTTAGGACTTAACTAGAGGGTGCTGGGGAAAAATAAAAAATACTGTTCTTTTCCCTCATGAGTCTTTATGTTGAGGCTCCAGGGAAACACTACATGGTCTTTCTAGAATATGAGTGCAACATTCTGTGTTCCTCTTTCAAAACAGACTTAGCCAGTATTTATAACATCAATATTCATAATAGCTGACCATTATATATTGCTTCAAAGCTTATAAGGTATGTTCACATTTCTTTATCTTTCAGTTCTGCAATGCAGATATGAGATACATTTTTATTATTCCTTTTTTTTTTTTTTACAAATGAGCATTTTCAAACCAAAGGAAGTTATTGACTTAACAAACAGCTGGCCTGGCTTAATTTGCAGCTCTCATCAGAAAATAGCTTATAGCCTAGAGCAGTCATATGGGGCATAGTGAGACAAAAGGGCCTCTGCTTATTAATAGATTTTTTTTACCACTTTTAGGCTATTTATCAGGTACTGGCTTAAAAAGAAGCATAATAAGATAAATAATAATATAATTAACAACTCATTTCATAGTGCTTTTAATATACTAGGCACTATGTGAAACACTTTGTGTCCTTCGTTTTACAACAGTGGGGTAAAGGAGCTATTACTTTAGAGATGAAGAAAGTAAGTTCCAACTCCAAAAGTTGTGTTACAGAACTCAGAAAGTGGTATAACTCAGTTATAAAGTGATTCAAAAAAAGTCAATCTTACTGGGAAGAAATTAGAAATACCTTAAGACCAATTATTGTGTTTACCTTCTCCTTTTATGTATTTCCAAGGCCATTACTTGCATAAAGTATTTAATTAATCTTAAAACAATTTTTTCAAGAAATATAATCATAATATAATAATTTCTAAGTAATGAGAAAGCACTGTTACCAAGGAATGACGATGTTTTATAATTTGTGAGTTTTATATTAGACCAAATGAGGTACATGTAATCTACTAAACTCTTTGTATTTAACATCAGTAAAGATAAAAAATATGGATTCAGAAGAGAATATACTGTTATTTCTTATACCATTACTTACTCTATCTAAGTATAATTGGGAGGTTGGCCAGTTAAATCCCCAAAAAACTACAGTAAGTAAATAAATCAGATAATGAAAAAGAGAAGAAATTCATGTTTTGTTGACAAAGATAATTACCTGGTGTTGTTTCCAATGAGAACGTGAAACACTGGATACACATGAGTTAAGCTTGGGCACTGGAATTCCATAGTGAGTACACATATTTCAACTTGAACATGAAATCCGAGTCACTAGATATTCATAGTATTCTACTCCAATATTCTTTCTTTGTAACTTTTAAATATGCATATTTTCAAATGTAAAATATTATTTAATTTATGTGTGTATGGTGTCTGATGCTCCTACCAAGCTATAAATCTACCTGCAAGCAGAACATTTTTATCTCTATATCCCCAAGTCCCAGATTGATGCTAATATTAATAAATATTAGTGGAATTGAACTAAATACCACTTCTAGTTTTCTTATTTTCTGTTTACAGACCCTGGTTCAAAGATTTACATTTGCTGCTTCTAAGCCATCAGCACAGTCTCAAGTCTCACACAACAGGCAACATTGCAGAGTGACTAAGAGTAAGGGCCCTAGAGTTAGACAGATGAGGTCCAGAGTCTTAAGGCTCCCTCACTAACTAGGGAGACCTTGAGCAAGGATACCCTCTCTGAACTTCAATTTAATCTCATATCCAATTAAAAATAGAGGTAATATCTTTCCCATAAGAATTGTTAAAAGATTCAATTAAATAGCACATATAAAACATCCTATATAATAAAAGGCCAACAACCAAACAGTGGAACGACCAGAACAACTGGTCAACCAGTTGCTATGACATGCACTGACCACCAGCAGGGGCAGACACTCAACGTAGGAGCTGCCCTCTGGTGGTCAGTGAGCTATCACAGTGGAAGCACCACTCAGCTGACCCGGACGAGCAGCTGCTCCCACTGCAAACCCCTAGCCGATGGGTAGGAAAACCCATGTTGCAATTATGGGCTACTCACACCAGGTTCCTCCTGCTTACTCCCTGCAGCCTCCTCTGGACACCTGCATGTGGTGCAGTGCCACTGCCAGGCTCGCAGAGCTGACCCCAGAGGTTGGGTGGCTGCTGTAGGACTGAAGACTACTCTGCTACCTCTCAGTGCTATTGTCCCTGAGCCTGAGCCCAATCGGGTCCCCTGGAGAAGCCAGTGCTCCAGCTCCATGGAAGATGCCAGGCCAAGGAGCAGCCACTCAGAGGGAGGGTCCACAGCTGCCCGGCTGACGGAGATGAGTGGTGCTCTCACAGCGGGCTGATCCCCATAGGCCATGAACCCACCAGTGCATGAAGCCCATGAACTGGGCCTCTAGTTTAGCATAATGTAAATAAATGGTGAATATTCCACAATGCCTAGATATTAATATTTCTGTTATTTTCAGTAGTCAAGGCCTCAACAGAAAAGGAATTCAAATCAAGTGGTTCAAATGAAGAGACATTCATGAAGGATGATTTACAGAGGTTTGGGCAGAACTGAGAAAGCCATTAGGAGTTACTGAAGCAGGCTGGGATCAGCAACAGTGAAAAAATGCTATTTCTTCTTCTTTTTTTTTAATCCTCACCTGAGGATATATTTCCATTGATTATTTTTAGAGAGAGTAGAAGGGAGAGGGAGACACAGAGAGAAACATCAGATGTGTGAGAGAGAGATTGGTTGCCTCTTACATGAACCCCAGCCAGGGCCAGGGATGGAACCTGAAACCTAGATACATGTCTTTGATGGAATCCAACCTGGGACCCTTCAGTCTGTGGGCCTATGCTTTATCCACTGATCAGAACTGGCTAGGGCAAGAAATGCTGTTTCTAGTCCTGAAAGGTCAAGGAGAGAAAATGTGTTGCTGGAACACAGTAAGAACCACATCTGGGAAAAACAGAGTGCTGGCAGGATCTGTAGTTGTGGAAGAATGCAGCTACTGCCAGAGCTCCAAAGTCAGAAAGGAGCAAGTGAGAAATCCCCAAACCTCTCCAATCTTTTGCCATTGTTTCCCATTAGCTGAAACCAAGTGGGTGACACAATTCAGAGTAACCTTCTGGAAAATTAAGTGGGGTAGAAGAAAGGATTAATTTGAAAGGGCAGGGGTGGCAAATTAGTACACTCTCTCCACCCACCTTTGGATATAATAAATTTTTAAATCTGCAAACCTTCCTCTCCCAGTGCCTACCCGCTCCCATATAAATTTGTATGGTCTCCATGAGAATCGTATATAATTAAAGAGTAATTTGCAAATCAACAGAATGGAGGAACAGCCAGTGGGCAGAGGGTGGGAACAGCGATGGGGGTTGGTGACCCGTGGCAGCCAAGGAGTGATGGGGGGGGGTGGAGCACCATCCCCTGATATGCCCATCTGGTCGCCTCCAGCAGAGTGAGGCCAAACTGCAGCATAGGCCCACTTCCTGTGGAGAGAGAGCCTAAGTCATCAGTAGGACATCCCCTAAGGACTGCAGGACTGGAAGAGGGTGCAGGCCAGACTGAGGGATCCTCCCCCACGACTGCCACCAGTGCACAAATTTTCATGCACCGAGCCTCTAGTAAATTAATAATTTTTCTCACTACTATAAAGATGAGGCAATTTGATTAAATCTGAAATACTTGAATATATTATGAAGATGCATTTTGAAAATGGAATTGAGAAAGAACACTATCAACAACCAGTCTCTGATATAGCCTCCCATATGTTGCAACAGCAAAGGTCTTGATGGTCTTTTAAAGAAAAATTAAATGAAAAATTCATTGAAGCCAGACTCCAGAGTAAAGAATAGTTTATGCTCAGAAATTACATAACATGTCAAACCACAGTGGAGCAGTCTATGCTGAGTTTTTAATAAAAGACATTTAAAGAAATTCTGACCTTGGTTAATTTCAGAAATCAGAAAAAGAGACATTAAAAAAAAGGTTTAGGAAAGTCTAAAGATATTTTCTTCTTTTTCTATTTGTAATTTTCTGGGTTGTTTCATTCCCTTTCCCTCTTTTTCTCACTTTCTCTGTCTTCCTCTTCCTCCTGCTACCCATACCTGCTCCTAAAACTAGAGTTCTTATAATATTGTCTTCCTGAGTTAGGGAACATTATCTAGATATTGGTACTAATACACTTTTTTTTTTTACCAGGGCACAAGTTTAGTTCGAAGCCATGACTGCTATACATTTTTAAAAATATTCTTGTAAATATTTCAACTCATAAAATTATTGGACTGTCTCTAAAACCTGGTTCTTTTTTCAAAGAAAAATAAACCATCAACCAAATAGATGACCAGAGCTTTCACATGGAGAAAACTGCACAAATATCCCAACTACTTTTCCTCTGAAAACTTCACATCATGAAGCCATGGTGGTTCTGCACATAACAGCATAGCACCAGTGAAGTGATTGGCAGTTTTAGCTGGTGAGAAGCTGTCATTTAAAAATCAGACTAAGTTATCTCCTTCAGGCTCTGAGACTGAGCAGATTCCTAGATGTCTCATTAAGATATTAAAATTCTCGAAGCTCTAAAGAAAAGGGAAACATTTAATTAGAATATATAGGTATTTTTAATGTTGAAATTATTATTACATGTATAATCAAAAATGCATACTTTTTTGGATTTCTCCTGAAAGGTACAACATAAAATTGCTCTATTTTTCACTTCACCCATGAATTTTTTTGCATCACCAATGTATTTATATTCTAATAGTTGTCAATCTGAACTGCTTCCAGGCCATAATCCATTTCTGGCTTGGAATTCAATTCATTAGAACAAAATATATAATAAAAATATTTAACAGCATTCTATGAGTCTAAAAATGCCATTATCAATTATCTGGACATAATCTCTATCACCTTTAAAAAGTAAATTAGTATTTAACTGTATACTATTTTATTTATGTTTTCTTTTTTCCTTTTTAAAATCTTTTATTAAATTTATTGGGGTGTGACATTGGTTAAAATTATATAAGTTTCAAGTGTACAATTCTATGATACATCATCTTTATATTTTATTGTGTGTTCACCATCAAAGTTAAGTCTTTCCATCACCATCTATCCCCCATTTACCCTCTTCTACATCCCTCCACCCCAATTTCCAGCTTTTAATCAGATACTGTTGTCTTTTTTTTCTTTCTTAATCCCTTCTCTTTTTTTCTTAACCAACCTCTAACCTGGTTTTTCTATCTATAAGTCTGTTTCTATTTTGTTTGCTGTTAATTTTGTTCATTAGTTTCCACATGTAAATGAAATTATATGGCATTTGTCCTCCTTCAACTGGCTTATTTCACTTAGCATAATAACCTCCAGGTCTATCCATGATGTTCCAAAGATTAAGATATTTTTTTAAATTATTTTTATTGATTTCAGAGAGGAAGGAAAAGGGAGAGAGAAAAAAACATCAATGATCAGAGAGAATCATTGATAAGCTGCCTCCTGCATGCTCCCCACTGGGGATTGAGCCCCGAACCGGGCATGTGCCCCTAATAGGAATTGAACCCTGGGCCCTTCAATCCATAGGCCAACACTCTAGCTCCTGAGCCAAACCAGCCAGGGTAAGATATTTTTTTGTGTGTGTGGCTGATTAGTATTCCACTGGTAAATATACCACATTTTTTTTATATACTTATCTGCTGATGGACACTTGGACTGCTTTTAAATATTGTCTATTATATATAAAACTGCAATGAACGTATATCTGTATATATTACTTCAAATCAGAATTTCAGGTTTCTTCTAATATATTTCTAGAAGTAGAAGTAATAAATCATAAGGTAGTTCCATTTTTAAGTTTTTGAGGAACATCCATACTGTTTTCCACAATTGTTGCATCAGCCTGCATTCCCACTAACAATGTACTAGGGTTCCCTTTTCTCCACATCTTTGCCAACACTTGCTGTTTGTTGCTGTATTGATGATAGTATTCAGACAAGTATGAGGTGATACCTCATTATGGTTTTAATTTGCATTTTTTGGTGATTGAGCATTTTTTCATATGTCTGTTGGCCATCTTTGTGTCCTCTTTGGAGAAGTGTGTCTATTCAGGTTCTTTGCTCATTTATTTTTTAATTTTTTAATATATTTTTTGATAAATATTTATTATTCATTTTATTACAGATGTTCCTCTTTTTTTCCCTCCCATAGCTCCCCTCTACCTGATCCCCACACACAGCCCATGTCTTTACCCCCCACCACTGTCCTCATCCATAGGTATAAGATTTTTGTCTAATCTCTTCCTGCACCCCTCACTCCTCCTTTCCCCCGAGAATTGTTAGTCCATTCAATTTCTATGTCCCTAATTCTATTATATTCACCAGTTTGTTCTGTTCATCGGATTTTTTTTATTCATTTGATTTTTAGATTCACTTGTTGATAGGTATGTATTTGTTATCACTTTTTAAACTGGATTGTTTGTATTCTTCGTGTTGAGTTGTATACCTTTTTTATATATTTTGAATATTAACCCCTTATCAGATATATCATTGGCAAACATATTCTCCCATTCAGTGAGTTGTCCTTTCATCTTGTTAATGGTTTCTTTCACTGTGTAAAAACTCTTTAGTTTGATGCTGTCCCATTTGTTTATTTTTTCTTTTGTTCCTGTTTCCTGAGGAGATATCAGGAAAAAATATTGCTATGAGAAATGTCCAAGATTTTACTACTTATGTTTTCTTCTAGGATTTTCCTGGTTTTGATTTTTACACTTACATTCTTAATCTATTTTGAGTTTATTCTTGTACATGGCACAAGAATGGTTTCATTTATTGAATGTATCTGTCCAATATTCCCAACACCATTTACTAAACAGACTGCTATTACCCCATTGTATGTTCTTGCCCCTTTGTCAAATATCAATTAACCATAGTCCTGGCTGAGTTGCACAGCTGGTTGGAACACCATCTCATGCACCAAAAGTTTGTGTTTTTGACTTCTGGTCAGGGCATATACCTAAGTTAAGTTGAGTCAAACTCTG
>JAAGEH010002534.1:7835828-7876610 GCA_011751065.1 Lasiurus cinereus | reverse complement strand
AAGCGACCAAGCAGCAGGCTGCATGGGACAACCAGGCCAGCATGGGGGGTGGGGCAGTTAGGGGAGATCAGGCAAACAGGCGAGTGAGCAGTTAGGAGTCAGTGGTCCCGGATTGTGAGAGGGATAGGATGTCCCAGATTAGAGAGGATGCAGGTTGGACTGAGGGGGACTCTCCCATATACAAATTTCATGCATTGGGCTTCTAGTAGTTTTATATTGATATTCGGTAACATTATTTCTCCAACTTTATTTTTCTTTCTCAAGATTGTTATGACTATTTTCAGTCTCTTATAGTTCCATATAATCTTTTGGAATATTTCTTTGAGTTCTGTGAAGTATGCCATTGATTTCTTAATAGGAATTGCATTGAATCTATAGATTGCTTTGGGTAGTATGGACATTGTAATGATGTTAATTATTCCTATGCATTAACACATATATGCTCCCACTTATTTGGATGTTCTTCTATTTCTTTCTTCAGTGTCTTATAATTTTCTGAGTATAGGTCTTTTACATCCTTGGTTAAATTTATTTCTAGGTATTTTTTGATGCAATTGTAAATGGAATTTTTTTTTTTACTTTCCTTTTCTCATAGTTCATTATTGGTGTGTTGAAATACAACCAATTTATTTTGTATCCTAATACTTTACTGAATTTATCAATTCTAGCAGTTTTTTGGTGGAATCTTTAGGGTTCTTTAAACACTTTATCCTGTCTTCTACAAACAGTGATAGTTTTACTTCTTCCTTTCCAATTTGGATGTCTTTTATTTCTTCTTTTTGTCTAATTGCTGTTGCTAGGACTTTCAGTACCATACACATATCTACAACCTAGGTATGTACCTTGACCAGGAATCAAGCCCACAACCTTATGGTATATGGGACGATGTTCCAACCAACTGAGCCACCGGGTCAGGGCAAGATCTCTAGGATTTTATTTCTTACTACTCTATGAAGTCTTCTCATTCAATAAGAAAACAATAAATGTGTTATTTAATGTTTCCAAGGCCACATGTAAAGGACAGTTGATGGATATAAGATTTATTTTAGCAAATATCACTTGGTCTTCTGTATTGCTTTACACATTGATTACACTTCAAATGGACACATAAAAATCTACAAGCCCTATCTGATGCAAACTATGAATGGGTTCTCTTTATCTGTTGACTGATTTTTTTAACAAAAGTTACCTTTTTGTCTTGCTTTATACAGATAGCCAAAAGGCTGGTGACATTCTATGATCATGCTAAAGAATAAAAAATCAGAAAACTAGAAGAACAACTGTACATACACAAGCAAACAAACATAGACAAAATATGGATGGCAAAGCCACAAATTGTTACCGAGCATCTAATTAATACTATGCCTCTCTACTACTATTCCATTCCTTTGGGTATGTTACACTTGTGTTTACCTGCTATTTTCATGGGCAGTTAGCTGGGAAATTAGGTAGCTAAAATCTCAAACCTGAAAACAGTATTTGCTGAACAAGTTTCTCAAAGCAGGGGAGTGTAAACATTGTTTTTGTTTGTTTAAAAAACAGCCACTGAAGGAACACAGATTTAACTTTATGTGTGATTCTATGATCCTAAAAGTCCTCATTTGGTTTCCTTAAATATTTATTGTGATCCTTAAAATACTAATAAAATATTTACGAAACTTAGTCATTTAGGAGGACAGACTATGTATTTTGAGGGAGGGTGTGGAGGAGCCAATTTGTTATTATAAGAGTTTCTTTTGGGAAATGACCACAATTAGTACAGAGCAACTGCCTTCCTGAGATTATTAGTTTTAATTTGGAAGTCTTTGAGTTCAAGTATCTCTTTTGACAGTACTCCTGCTCACTACTACTGAAACCACACAGGAGTCTTTCCTTTAATTAATTAGGGTATAATTAAACAGCAGGTACCCAAGCAGAATCTGGAGTCAGTTCCATCTGTTCTGCAGGGAGGATCTAATGGTGGTGACAAGAGAATTCCCCCACGAGTTATACCTTAAGCGGTACACATATTTTAATTTCCAACTATCTCTTTTATAAATTGCTCTTATGATTTCACTTGATAATTTAACACTTCAAAATTGGAACCCCTTCAGCATTTACCCTGAAATCATACAAAAAAGGATTATGAATGGGAGGAGAGAATGTGTTCTATAAAATTCAGATTGGCAAACACGTTTAAAACAATATATCATTCATTTATTAGTGTAGAACAGTGAGCAGGCAACATTTCATGAAAGCAATCAATTTTAGTTTGAAGATACAGGAGATTTCAAAACATGGATAAGATTGAGTGTTCCAGAAAGTAGGGGGGGTGAGCTTCAGGGGAGGCACAAATCAGTGTCTTATTTTTAGTCAGAAAGAACTTCTGAAAACCAGGAATGCAATTTTTGCTAAAATTTTTTTTCGGAAAACACAAAGTAAAAAACAGTAACATTTGGTTCTCAGATATCAGAATACTTATGGCACTTGCTGCTGCATGCATATTATATTTTTATATGAATTGCTCTTATTTCTTCTGCAAAATTGTAATTTTCAAGAAGAGAAGATGCCTACTTGATTCATTTCCTTATGCCCACAGGAGATGCTGAAGTGCCCTGTTGCTGGATAACAATAGTTGCCGAATAGCAATCGTGCGTTCAGCTATTTATTTGGTGCCCATTGTATGAAACCTACCTTGCCCCGTAATTACAGTGTACTTGGATCTGGAAGAAGCCATGGCTTTGAATGATTGTCAGGATCACAGCTTGGCTATCTTTGAAAATGAAACTGATGCATTCAAGCTATGTTTTCAGGCTGCTTACCTCTTAAATAGAAAAAGAAATTATGTATTATTAATAGGTGTGACGAAGATAAAGGTAATCGATGTGAGTGTGTAATAGGTGCATATTTTATCTGGATATTAGAAAAACAATTAAATATATTTGCCTACCATAGTAGTTAAAACAGTGATGCGCTTTAACTTCAGCATTAGAAGACTAAGGACCAAGAGAGATATTAACAATTGGAATTGAATTATTAACCTAAACTATCTTTTACTTTTTCAATGAGCATGTATTAACTTTGTGTCACAAGTGTACACAAACTAGTCCGTGCATGCATGGAACTGAAAGACCTTGGGTAAAATGGGAAAAAATGTGGGTAGAGGGCAAGTATATTGCAAAAGAGGTAAATAGCAAAAGGCCCTATGGGAGAGGTATTTACCCTGAAATCATAATCAAGTTAGGAGAACAGAAAGTTACCCTGGAGTTAAGATAAGAAGTAAGTCCAACTCAACAAGGAAAAGGAAAATATTTCTGGCCACAGGAAATGGCATATACAGAAACTGTAGGTTCGCATAAAACAACCAGAAAGCTATTGCCATAGTCCAATGAGGAGTGATGGCAGATTTGGCTAGGGTGGTGGTGGTGGTAGTGATGGAAGGATGGAAACATATTCCAGACATACAAATGAGCATTTTTACAAGACACTGTGATGGTTTGTACACAGCTATGTTTTATCAATTTTAAGTATGCACACAAAACATGACTTGGCAAGGATATATAAAGATTGATATAAATAAGATTTAACATGTAGCACATGAAAGATTTCTGTCATGTAAGATTTCCTTGTCATTAGACATCAAATGCTATAGATTTAATGCAAAAGAAAGATTAGAAATCTCTAGCTGTCAGAAGGTGAGCTTTATAACAATTAAAGAGAAGCTATAGAAGTTATTGTGGTCAATATAGTTAATGTGTGTGCATGAGCAGTAATAATATAACAATCTTATTAAATGGGCATACTTAATATTGGAGATCTTAACACAAACTTTATAGAAACAACATCCATATGCACCTAAAATTGCAAATGAAATATCATTTGTTCAAATTAAAATGAAACAGAAATGATTGACTTTGAAGATTTGATCTAGTTCAAAGATTAACAACTACAGAGTATGACATTGTATATTATATACACAAGACATTAAAGGTCATTCACACTACTCCCTTGAAATGAGAATAAAACAAAAAAAAACATCAGAAATTTTAAAAGCAATATAATATAAAATTCATATAAAAATGACTTCAATTATTCTTACCCATATCATACCCATTGCATAGGATAAAATGACATTCTAACTACAGTTGATGAACAACAACATGGGTTTGAACTGTGCATTTCCCCTTATATGCAGATATTTTCAAATAAATACCTGTACTATTTTTTCTTTGTCTGGGTATCTGCAGATGCATTGACATAAGCCATTTTATATAGGGAACTTGAGAATCCATAGGTTTTGTTATTAGTAGAAGTTTCTGGAATCAGTCACTCCTGAATACCAAGGGGACATCTAAGTTTTAGGGGAATCAAATCATATGTGGATTATTTTTGCCTGCATAGTAGTTGTTATCCCTAACCACCAGTTGTTCAAAGGTCAACTGTATTATCAAAATCAAGCCTCCTATAAATTCAGATAATGCATGATAACAAATGACACAATAAATTGTGTGTGTGTGTGTGTGTGTATGACATTATTGTACTGTAATGTTTATGTGGTACTGAATGATGCTGTAGACATTACATTACTAAAATTTTACAAAAAAGATTAGGCTCAAATATTACTTAACTAGTTAGATAGCTATTGTTCAGACCATAAAATACATAGATTTGCAGAATTATTGGATTCTTCTGCTGGAATGCATTTTGAAACAAAGGTATGATAAAAGACAAACATCTGGCTAACTTACCAGTTGTTATACAGTGCATAATTAAAATAAAACAGTAGAGAGTATTATATATATCTTTCTTCTGGAATAATTCTTTCTTTTCTGATCTAAATTCTATGCTGTTCTAAGCCATCAATATTTCAACTCCTTTTAATACTTTCATGGTTTGAGTGTTTCCTGGGTGTCTAATTTTGAGTCTCTTCCCTTACCCTAATGGAGTATATTTTGAGGTCTTTATATATTTTTAATTTTCTTTGTTCTACTTCACAATTGATAGTGCATTTTTCTGGGTGTAGAATTCTAGATTTTAATACATTTTTATTGCAGAATGTGTGCCTACACATTGCTGTATTATCTTCTAGTAAGGTGAAGAATTCTTACTTGTTTTTTTATTCTTGAGCCTAAGATAAGTAGTGGTCTTATTTGGAGATCTTTTATTTTACCCCTAATGTTAAAAATGTCACAATAATGTGATTAAACATTGGTGGTTTACTTTTTGTAATATAGGAAAGTTTCTATACATAGACTTGTGTTTTTAATTTTAGAAATGTTCTTTTGTTTTTTTCTTTTTTTAAGACTATGTATGTTTGTTTGTTTTTAATTGTTGACATTATTGCAGATATCTCCCATTTTCACCCCTTTGCTGCCCTCCACCCAGACCTCTCTCTGGCCCTCACTACATTTTTGTCTGTGTCCATGGGCTATGAATATACATTCTTTAGCTATTTCCTTTACCTCTTTCATCCAGTCTGCCCCATCTACCTCCCTTTTTGCAACTCTCAGTCTGTACCATGTATCCATGTCTCTGGTTCTATTTTGTTCATCAGTTTATTTTGTTCATTAGATTCCACATATGAGTGATATCATGTGATACTTGTCTTTCTCTGACTGGCTTATTTTGCTTAGCATAATACTTCCCTGGACCCTCCTAACTTTCATAAATGGTGAGTTTCTTTTTTAGAGCTACGTAGTATTCCCATGTGTACCGTAGCATTTTTATCCACTTGTCTATCTATGGGCACCTGGGCTATTTCCAGATCTTAGCTATTGTGAACAATTCTGCTATGAACATAGAGGTACATATATTTTTTCTGATTAGTGTTTTGGATTCTTAGGATATATTCCCAGAATTTGGATCCCTGGGTCACAGCAATATAGAAATTTAAGATGTACAGCATAAAAATTTGTTTACTTATATTGCAAACTCCTACATTGTTTTTGTTTTTTACTTTTAGAGTTGTATGTTCAGCTAAATCTTCCAATTTTTCTATTTATCTTTTAAAATGTGCAATATCATTTTTTTAATTTCCAAAATTACATTAAAATTCAATTTTTCTCACCATCCTGAAATTTTATTTGCTAAATCTAGCAACCCCAGTAATAAGTATATTTTGTATCATATCCTAGCATAAACACACACACACAAATATATATATATTTGTGTGTGTGTATATATATATTAATATATATATAGATATATATATACACACACACACACACAGAGAGAGAGAGAGAGAGAGAGAGGGAGGGAGAGAGAGCGCACGTGTGCGTGCTTTAGGGTCATAACATCCACAATGACTGGAGGCTCAACCAAACACCAGGCTGTGCACGCAATAGGAAAGCAGGCTGAACTGCTGATCTCTCAGAGAGAGAGAGGTGGTGCTAATCAGCAGTGGAAGTGACTGCTATCAAGGCCTCTCTCTCTCCCAGAGGCCAACAGTTGAGCCCACTGGCAGCAGCCTGGGGTGGCTGCTGCTCAGCTTTGCCTCTATGATCAGGCCCAGAGATAGGTTCATAGATGTTGACTGGCATAGAAACTAACCAATCAGAATCAAATCTGGGTGAATTGTGAGGAGCCAATGGCTGCCTAGGAGGCAGAGCTTTTGATCTGACTAGCATAGAAACCAACCAATCAGAACCAAATCTGGGTGAATTGTGAGAAACCAATGGCTGCCTAGGAGGCAGAGCTTTTGACACTGACTGGCATAGAAACTGACCAATCAGAACCTAATCTGGGTGAACTGCTAAGGCAGAACCTAAGGTGGTGCTGAGGAGGGGTTTTAAGGACAACAGCTGTTTGGTGTAAGGTGGAAGAAAGTGGTTCAATTTTTTAATGACTGGCTTGGCAGCATAGTGCATATGACTGGCTATCAGTCCAGATATAGGAATTATGTGTTTTTGTCTGCCAAGAGCATCTCTTCCTACTGAAAAAGGATTCCCTCTATCCCCATTTTAGCAACCTTATCCTATATAATCTATATATATACTAATAAAAGGGCAACTTCCAGATGTCCAACTTCCTTCCAGACAAAGCCATGGTGGTGGAGGCCAAGGCAGAGGCCATTAGGGGTGATCATGCAGGCAGGAGAGGGCAGTTGGAGGTGACCAGGCTGGCAGGGGAGGGCAGTTGGAGGTGACCAGGCTGGCGGGAGGACAGTTGGGGGTGATCAGGCTGGCAGGTGAGGCAGTTAGGGGTGATCAGGCAAGCAAGCAGGCAGGCAGAGAGGTTAGGGACAATCAGGCAGGCAGGGGGACAAGGTAGCGATGATCAGGCCAGCAGGGGAGGAAAAGTAGGGGTGATCAGTTTAGCAGAGGGGCAAGAAAGGGACAATCAGAATGGCAGATGTCAAGGTTCAGGTGATCAGGCCAGTAGGCAGAGGGATTAGGTGCAATCAAGCAGGCAGGTAGGCAAGTGGTTAGAGGCCAGTCATCCCGGATTGCGAGAAGGATGTCCAACGGGCAGTCAGGCATTCCCCAAGGGGTCTCAGATTGGAGAGGATGCAGGCCATGCTGAGGAACCCCCCCCCCCCGTGCATGAATTTTAAGCACTGGGCCTCTCGTAAAACTATAACCATAACCTAAACATTCCAAAAATAATGTTTAACATAATTGTCATGTGTTATGGTATTTTATGTTGTTGGGTGTTTTTTTTTTACTTTTTTAAATGTTACTTCAATAAATAATTTCATTACTCCTCATTGAATTGACCACAATTTGGTTTGTGTGTGAGAGAAGGGTACACTGCTATAATGAAATAATCAACAGGTCTTTTTATTAAGGCAACTTGAAATAACAGTATCTGTAGGTATTTCTCTGAGGTTGGTCAAATATTAAACAGAATTCTTCAAATCTTTCACTAAAAAATACACACCTGCTTGTCAACTTTCTCATGCTGGATAACAGCCAAATTTCTTCTGTGTGTTGTATCTCATATAAACTCTTCACTTCAGTCCTTTAACTTATCCCTAACTTTCTGCTGTGTCTGATGACCCTAAACATGGAACATTTCCTGCTTAGTTCCTCCAGAGAATTAACCTGGAAATTCAGACACTCCAATTCCACAAAGTCAGGGAGTTTTATTAATTCCACATCTGCACTGTATCAGTCAAGCTAGGGTAGGTTTTGCTACAGTAACAAACAACCTGCTATTTTGAAACTTTAACAACTAAGGTTTATTTTTTAATCATCCTCTCACAGATTGAGTTCCAATTCTGCTCATTATTTGGAGACTCATAATGATAGGATGTTTATCATGCTCCATTTTTCTGGTCACCATTCTAGAGAAAAGAGACATATCTGGAGAGACTCACATTACCTATTTCCTCAGATAAGAAGTGACATGGAACTAATTAGCCAAGATGAATCTCATGGCCTACCCACCCACAAGAGTTTCAGGAAGTGCAATTCTATTTTGTGCCCACGAAATGAATAGCAGAAACTATTTGGTAAAACTAAGATATTAATTACACAGATATTTATTGACTTCCTCTCATCTTTACCATGTGAGTTTCTTAAATCTTAGACTCACCTCCCCTCCACACACACACACATGAAGCATATTGTGTATTTCTCATTAGTAACTTTCCCTATAATAAGATTCTAAATTCTACCTCTTGCATGTAGCAGTAACCATTGTTTCCCTTAGTTCAAACCTGCTGTTTTCATTTCTGTCATTCTTTTGTCTTAGCAGATTTGCACAATTTGATTTGTTTCATTGTCATGGTAGTAGTGTTTTGAAAGGAAACAGAGAAAATCTTTGTGATGCAATGGCCATGGTTTTGCAAGTTTTTCACACACCTATGAATGGAAGCAAATTCTGACACTTTTCAGCCAAAGGTAGAAGTTGTTAATGTCTTTATTTACAGACAAGAAATTCTGTCTCCCCCATAATATGTCATTTTATTTTATCCCTAGCATTTCTGTTTGTTTTTTCTTAGAATCCCCTTTTCTCTCTTTATATTCCTCACCTGATACTGCATGCTATCGTCTTTATCCATTGCAGCCCTTAGCATAATCAGATCTTTTTTATATTCCTGTTGTGGTAATTCCAACATTTCTACCATCACTGATAATAATGCTCCCTCTGTCTCCTCAAATTGTGTTTCTTGCCTATTAGTGCGTTCTGTAATATTTTCTGGCTAAGTGGACATGATGTAGCAGGTACTGGTTTTCACAGAATCTCTACTCTGTGAAGCCATGATTCCTTGTATTTACCCGTCTTCTCTCCAGTCTGAGGGACCACGATTTGCTTTGTGTCCTCCACTCTCTTGTTAATCTAAGAAGAGTTGCTAATTTTTCAGGCTGGTTAGCCTTTTACTTGCTGTTAGAACAAAATGGCAACTTCTACGTTCTTTACATAAGAAAGAAGAAACCATGATACATTTTGTAAAACACATTTCCAACTATGGGAGCAGATTTAAAGCTTCTGAGTAAATGAACTGTATATTTTGCAAGTTTACCCCTTCCCAGTCATCACCTCGTAAAAAGTCTTGTACATAAGACAATTTCAGCATTTATTACTTGAGTAAATAACTTTTAAAACCTTTGATAACATTTAAAGTTGTGAGAGCACTATGATAATGTGTAAGAGTCATTTGTAAGCTTAAAACCATCATAGAACTGTTAGAGTAATGCAAGATGAACAACCTTTCCATATTTGGATGCAAAGATTTAAGTAAACCTACATTCGATACTTGAGTTAACTTCCTTAATAAACATTCATAAAAAGTCCCCTATGTGCCAGGTCCTAGGAACACAAAGATTGAAGAGTTGCAGTCCCTCTACTTGGAAAGCTCAACAACATTGACAGATGTCTTAATATTCTTATTAAAAACATTAGGGTTATTTTGAGTTACTTGTTAGCAAGTAGGTCATGAATTAAAGAAAATATATCACTTTGTATAAATGGCCACAATATGAAAAACTAGAGGCCCATTGCACAAAGATTCATGCAATAGGTCTTCCTTCCCCTGGCTGCCAGCACCAGTTTTCCTCCAGCACCTGGACCCAGGCCTTCACTCTGACCACTGCCTTCTATCTTTGCTCCAGCCACTGCCTTCTGTATTCACTTCAACATAGCCTTCAGTCTTTGCTCCAGCTGGAGAGCCACTCTTACAGCTCCCTCCACCCCCTGCTCCCTTACCCTCCCCTCCTGCCTTCATGTGTGCTTCCCAGAGGCAATCTTTGTTGGGTTAATTTGCATACTAAATCCTGATTGGTTGGTGGGTGTTGTGAAGTGACAGTCAATTTGAACGTTTCTCTTTTATTAGTGTAGATAATTTTAACTAAAACTTATTTTTTAAAATTTGCTACGGAACTTCAAGAATCTTCCATACCTTAGTCCACAGAATACAATAACACAATTAATTTTACATTTATTGCCAATTTAAAGATGAATAAACTGAGATATACAGTAGTATGTGAGTTACCCATATGATAGGACTAGTTTTCAAACAAGATAGATTCTGGAGCTATATTTTAACCCCTACACAAAATAATCCAAAAGTCCATTATTGAAAATAAGCACTCTTACCACATCATGCTTAGTTTTCTTATTTATGTCCAGGACTTTCAGCACAGCAACTTCCTCAGTTAAATAGAAGAAAGAAGTATTTGGAGAGATTAAGAATTTGAATGTAAGCTTTCAACTAGTCTCAGATTCCAAGCCTATTCTTTCATTTTCTAGTTTTCTGATCTTTCTCATTTTATTTACATTCATTAAGGTACAGGTTCACCATTTGTAAAATGGGAATCATAATATTCACTTTCAATATGATTATTATAAGGCTCTAATGAAACAATGCACAAGTATCCAATAAAAGTTAGACACTATAATCAATACTTTTTCAAACAATACTCTGAGTGCTACACATAAGACACTAAAGCTAATAGATCAACAAGTAAATACTTCAATTAAATAGCACTTCTGCTATTTGAGGGTTTGTATCATGACATACATTTGGAGGCCAGGTATCATGAGAAGCAAAAATTATTTTCTGGATTTTTACCTACCATTGCTTTTATTAATAATTTCCTGGTCTCCTAAATTTGTGCAATCTTAACTGATCAAATGTTATTGGGTTTTTTATAAATTCTGTATGACTGATTTTTAAAAAATGTCCTGCTATTCTGCAGCCATATTTCTTCTCTATCTATGAAGTATTAGCTTGCACAGTGCCACTTATATTCTAAATACCTAGAAGAAGCCATTTTTCTTATTTATTAGGGTAAAATTATTCATCAATCCACTGTTTTCTCAGAAGTAATTTGTATTCTGAAAGGAAAATATTATAATAACATTACACCTATAATGTATACCTAATGCAAGAAAAATGTTATTGAAGGATAACTTTCAACACTCCAAGTTATATAAATATAAAATAATTTTTAAGATAATTGATAGCCTAAGCAAATTATATATTTTTGTATTCAACTAAGTATGGTAATTACTAGAAGGATGACGTAGATTTAAAAATTAATCCATTGAATACATCATTTGTCATTTGGCTTAATAGAATCACTAAGAATAATTATATTTAGCTAAGAAACATATGGTTTTTGCCACCACATCTTATTCAAATCATTATAAATTAATATCTTCTGCACAATGGATAAAAAACATGCAGAAATATGATAATATTGATGATAAAAATTTTGATTTTCTTGACACTTTTATAATATTGATTCAAGTTATGACATGGGTATTCCTTATGCAACAGTATTTGAAAATACATTTTTTAAGTTCCAGATTTTTGGTCTCTTGTTAGTAAACAAGGAAGCTTGAACCAATGTTCATATTTCAAACATACTGTGATAAATGTCACACCTCCTTCCTGGTTGGCACTAAAATTTTCATAGTGAAAGCTGAAAAAACTGAGAATGGAATTTCCTGCTCCCTTAGAAGCATTACCACCAATTTTAGAAAGTTAAAACTACACCAAAGTTTGAAAGAGGGCATCATGTTAGAAGACCCAAGTTAGACTAAGTATTCTAAGTTTTTCATATAAATGATACATGTAGCTACCTTTTTGGGCAGTTGACTTTTTATAAATTCTCTGCTGGTGCAAAGTCTAATTATCTATACTAATAAAAGGGTAATATGCTAATTAGACTGGGAGACCTTCCAGGAGACCATCCAGACAAAGCCATGGTGGCAGGGCCAAGGCAGAGGTGGCTAGGGGTAATCAGGTCAGTGGGGGAGGGGCAATTGAGGGTGAGCAGGGTGGCACAGGGAGGGCAGTTGGGGGTGAGCAGGCCAGCAGGTAGAGTGGTTAGGGGTGATCAGGCAGGCAGGCAGGTGAGTGGTTAGGAGCCAGCAATCCCAGATTGTGATATGGATGTCTGACTTCTGGGGATCGGACCTAAATTGGCAGTCAGACATCCTCCAAGTGGTCCCAGATTGGAGAGGGTGCATATTTGGCTGAGGGACACCCCCCCATGCATAAATTTTATGCACCATTAGTATATATAATAAATGAGATCATTGTCATTATTGCTGATAATTAAATGAAAATATATTATAATGCTGTCACCATGTATTTGTTGTGGCACTGTTCACAACTGACCAGTCAACTCTTTATAAATTATCTGCCAAGTACACAGTCTAATTCCATATGTGTGTGTGTGTGTGTGTGTGTGTGTGTGTGTATAGGTTGATAAATGAGATCATCATTAGTACCAATAATTAAGTAAAAACGTGTTCTGACACTGTTCATTATGGATTGGTATTTGGTATTTGCTATAAATTAGGGTACTAATTATTTTATGCTCTCCAAAAAGAATTTTGTTAAGAAAAAGTAAAGAGATATCATCCTAAGATAGTTAAATTAAAATATGTTCTCTCCTGTATGACTTTCAGAATGACTTTAAAGTTCCAGTATAGTGCTGACTCTAGGAAAATGCTTTCTTACATTACCTTTGATACTCTTCAATCCTACTTCTTTTCAAACATTAAGTATTTTTCCTATTCATACTGTCCCTAGCTGCTCAAGTTTTCCCCTAGAATGATGTTGAAGTCAAGACTAGAGTCTCTAGTTTGTCCAATACCCACATGAGGTGTTTTTTTTTTCTATGTGAGCAACAAAACATTCTCCTTCAAAGAGTATTTTTATTTCACACTGAAAAACAGAAACAATAGATGCCCACCAAATCTATACATTCCTATCTTTCAAATAATCAGAACACTAATTTCCTGCTTGGACATTGCCATTCACCCAGAAGACTACATATATTCTCCTTCATAACTACATAGGCCCACGTGATGAAGTTATGGACAAGAGATACAGGCAGAAGCACTGTGTGGGTTTTCAGGAAACCTCCTTCAAAGTGGTGAGGCATAACCTCTCGTCTGACTGTTTGAAACGTGGATGTGATGACTAGAGCAAGAAAAGCACCTCAAACCATAAGAACATCATTGTTACAGAAAAAACTGTCCATACCCTCTTTCCAGTGATACTCATAGATTCTTCTTTTTGGGGGGGAATGGTGGGGGGTTGATTCTTAAATACACTGAAACATAAGGCTGTGTATGCTCTAATAAATGAATACAGAGCTCAAAGAGAGGCTTGGCACTGTGAAGAGATAAAGAAAGACACAGATTCTTCAGAATTGTCAAAAATAACTATTGTGAAAACTTTTCTTTCTAGACTACTTCATAATATATATTAACAAATAAAGTATATTAACAAATAAAAACACTGATCATTTTAATCACTAAATAATAATTCATGTACATTAAAAGGGAATTAATTAGAGAAATATGTTAATATTGCTACTTGCCCTTTCTCTAAAATAGAAGTGTCAGAGATGAAAGAAAATTAGTAAAATGTATATGAAAATCTCCATCCTATCAGAGTCTGGGATGCACCACAGGACCCAGAGTCAAGTCCCCTCCCACCCACGCATGCCTTAAAATTGCATGAAACCCAGACCTAGCTGGCCCCAACCCCATCAAGCCCTGAAGAGCAGGGGCACAGCCTCAGGTCCCTGGCCTGGCGCGAGAGCCTGAGGGTGCGATGACTATTTGCATATTAGCTCTTTATTATATAGGATTATGGAAAATAACAGTGATGATATATATAAAATAGGCATATATACACACAAATGCATATCTTATTGCATTATTAAGTGAATTTATTTTTTATGAATACTTTTTTATTTAATAATAAACTCATTTGGTAATAATTTTTAAATATTAATTAGTTAAGAGTTACAACAAATAATCAAGGTTAAATTCTGATAACATTTGTGATTTTGTAACTGCCTACATTCCTTATATGCTTAGGTTTAGCAAAGGCAAACTTTGTATAAGCATTTTAGACTAGGACCTCTAAAATGAGCCCTTATGTTGACATCTCTTCTTCAAATTTGCTTTGCATCTCATGTTTTCCTCTTTCACATTTTTTAACTTAAAATTTTCATATATGCCTTCATCTTATCCCGAACTCTGTTCCATTCACTATCTCATCCTCTTTGATATACATTTTTCTCTTACTCCTGGGACTTCTTCCATGGCTGGAACTTGCTCATCCTGGTTATTCTCTTGGTCTCATTGTCCCTTCTGTACTGATTCTGCTTTGATTTATGCTCCAAAAGACAGACTCCCAAAGGACTGCCTCACCCCAGCTCAGTGTTGACCATGTTTATAATTTTCATATGAATAGAATGCAAGGAAAGCAGATGGGAGGCTATAGGGAGAGAAGTGTAGCTTTTCTGCTACTTTCCCTCTCTGTTGTGGGCCATGTTTCTTGGAGTGGCTGTTCCCTGTGTAACTCTGTGCTCACTGGGATCTTCTATTCCCTTCTTTTTTCTCTTCAAATGTGAGAAAGTAAACATCCTCTTTTGGTTTCTTTATCCCTCTATGAATCTTTGTAAACAGTTACTTGATATTACAGCCATATGGTGCTTAATGATGGAGATATATTCTGAGAAATGCAGGCATTGTTAGGTGCTTTCTGCACTGTACAAACATCACAGACCATCCTTGCACCTGCCTAGATGGTATAGCCTATGGCACACTTAGGCTCTCTGGTATAGTCTTATTGCTCTTAAGCACAAACCTGTACAACATGCTATTGAACTGAATGCTGTAAGCAAGTGTAACACAACGCTAAGTATT
The DNA here is from genome assembly GCA_011751065.1 of Lasiurus cinereus. Lineage (NCBI taxonomy): Eukaryota > Metazoa > Chordata > Mammalia > Chiroptera > Vespertilionidae > Lasiurus > Lasiurus cinereus. The sequence goes on along the minus strand of JAAGEH010002534.1, from coordinate 7,861,508 downwards.
TGTATATCTAAACATCGAAAATGTACTGTAAAATGATATAAAAGATTTAAAAATGGTTCACTTGCACAGGGCACTTACAATGAATTGAACTTGCAGGACTGGAAGTTCTCTGGGTGAGTCAGTGAGTGAGTGGTGAGTGAGCATGAAGGCCTATGACATCACTGTCCACTACTATGGGCTTTATAAACAGTGTTCCACAGCCCTCCCCCTGCTCCTTCCCAACAGGGTCAGTAATAGAATATCAAAACTGTCAATGCCACCTCATAAATAGAGGTGTGGGCTAGATTTATTGAGAAAAAAATGACTGTGTAAGGTGTAGGTCACCATAATAATGATCATTAGGAAGGAGTGAATGGTGGTTTGAGGATCAGTAGGAATAAGAAGTCAAGATGGAGAGATAAACAAACATAGGGGATTGTCATGGCAGTGTGATTTTGACTGTTGCATGGTGAAGCAGTGGTTAGATTAAGAAATTTTGTGATAGTCATTTAAAAAAACAAGGCATTTAACATAGAAAAAGTGTAAAACTAAGAACTCTATATTTTTACTTTTACTTTGGAAATTTGTTTTTTGTCTTATTGACCCTATCTGGCACAAAGGGCTCTCTCTCTGGCATTAGTTCATGGAAGAAATAAAACTCATCTATGCTGTACATTATTGCAACCTGAAAATATTTCCGAAGTACCAAGATAGGCCAGTTTCCCTACCACAGAAAGCTCTTACTGAAGTGGCAGTGATATGCAATACTTCAGGTAGTTCCTTTGGATCTGTGTCCTTGTATAGGACCTGAGGTCCTCAACAAAGAATTTACAGCAATGTGTCCTGAAGACCCTCAGGCTAGATCTGGGAGGGCTGTGGCCCCCTCTAAATATGTAGCAGTGAGGGGACAAGCTCCTTGGTGCTGCAATAGGCCAGTGACTGGTCTCACTGTGATATAATCTGTGCACTCAATATTGAGGTGCTGTGAATAAGAGGAATCTATTGCCAAGTCCCACAGACATTGCTCCCATCAATGAAAAAATAATTCCTCCTAAACCATGCATTCTTCCATTTATTATAGGAAGTTCCGCTTTATTATACAACAGAACCACCATCACTGACTGATAATGTTGTTATGCAACAAATACACACCTGTATTTGATAGAATGCTGGTGTTCATTGTTCTCACTAACTACCATTTTTATCAAAAAAGCTTCTGTGAATCATTTTCTTAAGTCATTATTGCATCTGAGTGAGTGTCTGTCTGCATTTTTACCTATCTAGCTAGCTAGCTGTAAATCCCTTTCTCTTACCTCAGTCTCTTTCACTAGCACACCTCCCTCCACTTTTAGAAATAAAGTGGATATAATGTGACTTTGAACTCACCTACTTAACTATAATTATTCCCTTGAAGTTTCCAAATGACCTATATCCTCAATCCAATAGCATTATTTAAGTTCTCTATCTCCTTGATATCTCCTAGACAGTTAACCTAAATGACCACTTTCTTATGAACACTTTCCATTCATTATGCTCAACTGATTCTTCTATATTTTCCCTTGCCTTTCTCTTTCATTCCTCTGTCTCTTATGTAGTGTCACTTTTCAAATTTCTACTCATTCTTTTAGGCACTTCCATGGCCTGATGATAAATGATGATGATAGATAATAGATAGATAGATAGATAGATAGATAGATAGACAGTCTCCAAACCTGTGCCATCTACTCAATTCTGTATCTCATTTAATTGCATAACATTCCCACAATGTTTCTTGTCAAAATCCTAGAGCCATTTTGATTTCTTCCTCTTTTTCCTATTACCTAAAACTAAATGACTTAATTTACTTCTATCTTAGCATCATCTCTGAACTGCATACTCCTATTCTTTCCCTCTCTATTTGCCCTAGAGAAGACAATATTTATTTATTTAGTTATTTAGTTAGTTATTTTTAAGTTTTATTTTATTGTTTCAAGTATTACATATAGTATTACATATGTGTCCTTTTTCCCCCTTGACCTCTCCCCAGCAACCCTTACCAGCCAGCGCATGCCCTCACCCACCCCCCATTGTTTATGCTTATATGCATTCATACAAATCCTTTGGTTGATCTCTTATCCCCACTCCCTACCCCTCCCCTGCCTTCCCACTGAAGTTTGAAAGTCTTTTCTGTGCTTCTTTGTCTCTGTACCTATTTTTCTTCATCAGTTTATAATCATTATATTCCACAAATTAGTGGGATTATGTGATACTTATCTTTCTCTGACTGGTTTATTTTGCTTAGCATAATGCTCTCCAGGTCCATCCATGCATGCAGTTGCATCTCCAACAGACAATATTTACATCTCCAAAAGACAATATTTATTTTAAGTTGTATTATTGTAGAAGTTTCCTCTCAGAATCTTCTAACTGCCCTTTCTCCTATATATTACATACTACCACACTGTCATGACTTCATTGCTCAAAATTTCTTATTATCTTTCTATAATGTAAATCTAGATTTTTAAATATGGTGCTAAAGAGTCTATTTGATTTAGCTCCAATCTGACTCAATCAGTTTTAGTCTTCTCCAATTCCCTAAATCATTTCACTGTTGTTAGTCAACCAGTCTCTACGTAATACATCCTTCAACTCTAACTACATTGATCAAAAGCGCGTCCATTTTTGAGACTTGGCACAAATGACACGTCATTCATGTCCTGCTTTCCCTGATATATGCCAGTAGTTTTTGAAGTTATCACTTTAAAAAAAATTACTGGCTGACTTCCTTTAGATAAATGTATAAAGCAAATCTTATTTCATGTAAGGAAAAAGATGATGTTATCATTGTATTCCTTAAAAAGCCTGGCAAAGCCCCTGTAAGAAGACCCTCTTTTAATTAATTTACATTTTAATGGATTCAACTCACTATGACTTATTCAGATGCTCCAATGAATATCTCCAGGTTCCTAAAATTCTCAGCATTAAATCAATTAACCAATCTTTTGGTAATGCTGTCTTCTGTTGTAACCTACAACAGGGTTGGTAGTTGCTCAATGTAATTGAGTGTGCCAAAAGTTCAGTTGTTCTGACTCTCCAAGGACTGCCTAGACAGATGGCCAACTGGCAGGAGCCCAGAAATGCTAGTTCTACCTATTAAGGACCATCAGAACAACTAAATCTTACAGATGCTGACACAATGAATACATTTTTATTGTGCTGATTTGCTGATAAATTGCAATTATATGCAAATAATGATATGTCTTAAGGAAATATATTTGGATAAATGAAAATATTTCAGATCTTGAATTTTTAGAATCATGATGTTACAATTCCTTTTTAAATTGTGCTTCCTAGCTTTATTTTTACTTTGAAACTGTTAGTTAAGTACTTCATTATGTGGGAAGGGAGGCATTATACTATGACCTGATTCAATTTAGTCTTGATTTTAAAAATACTAAATTGGAAACTGTGCCAATAAAGAACATTTACATCATACCAAAGTTAAAATAATTCAGTCAGTCAGCAAATAAGTGTGCAATACTAGATGCAGATAATACAAGAATCCAAAATGAATTCTATTCTCAGAGGTGATTCTCTAGCATGCTTGGAGGAGGCCCTGAGGTTACATCAACTTGGGTGGAATTTCCTGTTTTGCTGCATGAAATTTCCATGATAAAAAATGGAAGATGGAGAAGAAAGAAAAAAAGTAAAAACAAAACAAACACAAAAAATTACATGTTTTCCAACTCTAGATTTAGAGTTTTAAACAGAAATAAGTACAACTACATTAACTTTAGATATTTATTACAATTTTGGCTTTATTTTCACTATGATCAGCATATTCACAGCTGCATTAAAAAACTGAGGCAACAATATGATTCAAAAGATTAAAATGACCATTTATTTCTTAAGCACCAGATGTTTGAGATCTCACTGTACCAACTTAATTTATGCAGAAACAATAATACTGGTGTTTCTGGGATCACCAGAAGCAGTTATAACAGTTGTATAAAGAATTATATAGATCATTTTACATTTTTATTTCTTGCCTTCTGGCCTTCAGTTGACTTGTGACGATAAGGTCTAATTAATGTCATTAAGTCTGAAAAATTTATTTACACATATATTGAATGGGATTGCCTATAATCAATACTTCAGCAACATAGCAATAAATATATAGATCCATAATTTATGGGTAAATATAAGAAGTGTCTTTACAAGTATTCAATTCCTACTAGTAAATGTCTAATGATTTATTTCCAAGTTTGTTTGAAAAAACATTTTAAAATAATGTAATGGTAGTGAGTGACTATCCAATGATAATTGTGTGAGTTTCAAAATATCAGAATTAAACAAATAAAAAAAATAATATCATAGGAAATTATAAACTGTTTTTATAAATAATAGAGGATAGGGAGAGGAAAACAATACTCTCCTTCCCCCCCAAAAAAAGAATATCAGCTTTTCCAATAGCAGATTGTAAATTACAGGATAAAAAACTCATGGCTCTACGATTGTGATGGTTCTTTTTTTTTTTATCCTTAGAAGTGATAAATCATGATTATTGTTAGATCACGTGCATTAACTAGAATTTTTTTAAAAGTACTAGAGGTTTTGTAATTGGAAATTTTTTGTGTCTGTAACTTAAAGAAAAGTTAACTTTACTTTTTCCGCCATCAAATGAATCCCCAGAGTTAGGGAAAAAAAAAATGTAATTTCTTGCTTTCGTTTTTCTTTCAGAATAAACAATAAATAGTGAAATCATCCACCACCTTCATGAAGAATTTTTGTCTAACGAATGCTTTTGAGCTCCCAACATGTATTAGGTGCCAACTTTTTCTCAAACTCTATGATTGGTCCTGGTGCTTATCTTTCTCTCATCATAATATTCTCACAGAATTGTGTGTGTTTTTAATAGTGTGACACTATATGTATTTCACATCATTTCAAATAGTTTTTTTTGAGGGGGGGAAAACACACAACTAGGACAGGAAAAATATCAAAAAATCAAAGAGTTCACAGTAGGATTTGAGAAGAGCAGTGGGAACAACAGAAAGAAGCTACTGGACTTGAACAAACTAATATGATCAGATAAAAATCTAACCTGGGATGGCTGAAAGGATGAAATTAAAGTCTGGAGAAACCACCCAGCTTAACCCAGTCTGTCTTCTCAATAGAGTCAAGTCAACCATCCAGTGACCTTATTGGTCATCAAGACGGCTGGACTAAATGGTTCTGCTGAGCCGTGAGAGTCTGTTTGCTTGGACATAGACAGTCACAGCAAGATATGCACAAGAATATTAATTATGGAGACAGGCAAGAAGCATGAGAATGCCTGGGAAAACCCCTGCAGAAGGAAGCAGCCTCATTTCCCGCAGAGTTCTACAGCACACACAGACGCTCTCCTGCTCACTGAGCACAGGCGGAGTTGTTGTCCTGCTGCTTTATGTTAATTAGAGAATAAATAAGTGGCCAACTGTAGTCTGTGGGCATATGTTGGTCAACTGTCTCTGTCTAATTAGGTTGTAAGCCCACTGGGCAGAGGCCTCATTTAAATCTATGTTCTGGAAAGCACTTAGTGCCTTTGTTGAAGCCTGGTGAGTGTGAGAGACTTGGGCAAATACATGGCTGAGGTTTAATAAACAAGAAAAAAAATTTTTTAATTTGTGGTGCGTGTGTTTAGTATGTTGCAGAATGCTGATTAAATCCTTTGAACAAAGCATGGAAGTTTCCTTTTCATAGACTAACACCCCATATGCTACTCTATGTAGTATAATAAGCATATAAGGAATGTATGTAAATTGTACATAATTTAATAGACTTCTAGTTTACTAAAATAAATTCTATGCAAGTTTATATGTATTATTTCTACATAATACATATACAGTACTTACAAAAGTAATAAGATAAACAGCAAGTAGAGTATATTCTAGTTTAACTTGAGTGCCAGAATCTATGATGTGTGTGTGTGTGTGTGTGTGTGTGTGTGTGTGCGCGCGCACACGCTGTACACACAAGTGTTTGGTTGTGCAACTACATTTATATAATGCAATAATGTAATGTGAGGATGCATTCTCATTGCACACATAGATGACTATGTATTCAGACATTTATTAAAATGTCTGAGCAGTAGATAATCTCTATTTTATATTTTTGTTTGTGTAGTTCATAAAAGTCTCTTTTCCCATATTCTCTGCTACCTGTTACTCCATCATGTCTGTTATACTGAGTTTCAGAAAGATGGTGTTAACTGCTACCAGTAAATCATGAGAAAGTAGAGATTAAAATATACACATTCATATAAGTGTGTGTATGATTTTTGTGTGTGTTTAAATACTACTTCTTATCTATATAGACTCAATCACTTCTTTGAACTCCTACAGCATTAAATTATATACTGGCTTCCAGTAACATGTGTATACATGTGCTTGCATCTGTCCATAACACATCTTTTCTCCAAGAGGCTTAAGCTATGCCAGAATAAAGATCAAACCTATTTTGTTTCTAGTGTTTTATTTCAGTGCTTGCCAACACAATTTCCAACAAACAGTTGGCGGTTGATTGAAACTATGTTTATTTACTATGTATTATATATTTTCTATTTACTATGTATATTTTAATTTCTATACTAAGATAAATTTGATACTTTCATGAATACTTAAACTGTTTTATACTTTAATTTATTATAAGTATTACTATATACATAATAGAGAAGGAATAGACAGTGGTTTGGGCAAGAAGTAGCTGGGCTTAAAGTATTTGCTCATGTTCATTTATTACAGAATGTAGAAGGACATTTAAAAAAACTGAGACATCTCTTAGTGACTTTCTAAATACAATCATCACTTTCTACAACTAGAGGCTTGCATTGCCCATGTTGATCTGTTCTCAGGGGTGGTAACTGCCTGAAACTTGGTAACTGGAGTAGAGGGTTCATTGATAGAGCACCTGCCATCAGCTATAATCCTTCTGGGATTGACAAATTTAAATTTCTGTGCCAACCCTAATATTCTTTTCTAGTCATAAAGACAACATGTATTTACTATTTTGTCTCAAGCTTTGTCTGTCCTTCTTTTTTCCTTTCTTCCCAGTTAGTAAAACTCTCTTACCAACTCTGGTCTCCTTGGATGACATACTCTCCTAGTAGATGTGCCTTTTTTTAATCAACAAAAATATCAAGAGTTGGGCTAGTGCCTAGTCCTGCATGTTGCCTACCTGTCCTTCCTATGACTTTTATTCCTTAAAAGATCTTAGAAATTATTTGCTCACACCATTTTTTCATGTATGTAATCCTCCTTTATCTATGATTTTTGTCAATGTGCTCCTCAAAAAAACTTTGTGGAATCTAGTTTAAAACCCACAACATACATGAGTCATCTAAATTAAATCAGTCTTTATCTCTTCTCTTTGAAAACTAGCTATTAATTAGGTTTTGCTACCCATTTTCTAGATATCAATAGCTTTAATCTAGATGTGATTATATACCAAGTACTTAAATAAGCCTTTATATTCATTACCTCATTTGCATTTTATGATATCCATTTGTACTAAGCATTAGGCTCATTTTAGTGCAGAAAATGAGCATTACAGAAAATATACCCCTTGACCAATGTCATCTAGCTATCAACTATAAAGACAGATAATTTTATATTTTTTTGTTCTTACTTACTACTTGATGACATATATTTATGTTGTTATCATTTGTCTCCCCCTCCACTAGAATGTATATCTTTAGGATCAAGATTTTCATCTATTTTGTTAACAGTTGTATCTAGAACAGTATTTGATCTCTAGTAAGTTCAGTCTCTCAGCCTCTGTCATCTATCTATCTATTATCTATCATCTATCTATTATCTATCTATTGTCTATCTATCATCTATCTACTTTTGTAGCTAAAATAATATGTATATTATTAAAATTATTTTTAAACATTCTGATTATTAACTAAATTATACATTTATGTCAATTATATCAGTTTTGGTATATATTTAATGATGACATACTCTTTCCCTGAGAAAGCCTTTACATATATATAAAAGCCTAAGTGACCATCACAACCAAAACAACCAAATGGATGACCGAATAGGCCATGTGGGGTGACTAGGCCAGCAGGGGGATTAGTGAGGGATGACCAAATGACTGAGCAGCAGGCTGTGTGGGGTGACCAGGCCAGCAGGGGAAGGCAGTTAGGGGTGACCAGGCCAGCAGGGGAAGGAGGTAGTGAGGGGCAACCAGGCCGGCAGAGGGGGTCAGTAATGGTGACCAAGCTGGAGAGGGGTGGGCAGTTGGAGGTGAATAGGCCAGAGGAAGAATTGTTGTGAGGTATCTAAATCATTTTTTTCTTTTTCAATAATAATTGAGTAGAGCAGAAATCTTCTAGATCTTTAAAACATAAGTGAAATATTAAAAATCAAAAATTCAAATTCTAAGAATATAAAGATACAAGTATGTTTTTGTTTATGGTTACTAATGTCTAAAGCCTCTAGGGCACATTTCAGTAACTTATTATCATTTTTTATTAAACAAAAATAGACACTTTCTATATTACATTTTCAAAGGACTGATTAAGGAAGATACAACTCTGAAGTTAAATAACAAATTTTATGTTGTTAAAGAAGAAATCAGCTTGAAAACAGCTTTCCAGAATCTTCTCGGAATTTTCTACTGAGAGGTCTTTTTAAAATTATTTTTAAATATTCTGATTATTAGCTAAAATATACATTTATGTCAGTTATATCAGTTTTGGTATATATTTAATGATGATATACTCCTTCCCTAGGAAAGCTTTTATTTCAAAAATACTGATTAAAAATGACACCATAATAAATCTTAAAAACCACATCCGTGTTTAATAAGAAATAATTTTCCAATGATTTGTTCAGCAAAAAATAAAACAATACAGTAAATTGTCAAAAAACAAAATGGTAATAGTCCCATTGGGAAACAAAAATGCGTATCTTTTCTAATTATTAAGGCAATAGCCATACAGTATCAAATAAATTTCAAAGGCTAATCAGATAGATATCATGATGGGGACAAAAGGGCCTTTTTCCAACTTTCAAAACCTTAGTGAAGATACAACTGGAAAGAAGCAAGTGTGCAAGAAGGAAAATGATTAAATTATGTCTTTATAGCCTCTTCATTTTAATATATATATATATATATATATATATATATATATATATATACACACACATACATACATATATATAAAAGCCTAAGTGACTGAATTACTGGTCCGTCGACGGGTTGACTGGTCACTATTATGCACACTGACCACCAGGGGGCAGACGCTCAATGCAGGAGCTGCCTCCTGCTGGTCAATGTGTTTCCACAGCCAACTTCCCGCCAGCTAATCTCCCATGGTCCCTTCCCCCGGCCCAGTGCACTAGGTCTCTAGTATTATATAATAACTAGAGGCCTGGTGCCTGAAATTCATGCACGGGGGCAGGGGGTTCCCCTCATTCCAGCCTGCACCATCTCCAATCCAGAACCCTTAGGGGGATGTGTGACTGCGGGTTTAGGCCCTATTGGACATCCCTCTCACAATCCAGGACCCCTGGACCACTGGCTTTTAACTGCCTACCTGCCTGCCTGCCTGATTGCCCCTAACTGACCCCACTGGCCTGGTCACCCCCAAATGCCCCCCTGCTGGCCTAGTCATCCCCTACTGCCTCTTCCACTGGCCTGGTCACCCCTCAGTCTGGTTGCCCCTTACTGTCCTTTCCCTGCCAGCCTGGTCACCCCTAAGTACGCCCCCCCCCCGCCCGCCCGCAGGCCTGGTTGCTCCATGCTTAAACAGATAGATGATTGATAGATAGATAGATAGACAGATAGATGATAGACAGATAGATAGATATAGATATAGATATAGATATAGATATAGATATAGATATAGATATAGATATAGATATAGATATAGATTTGTATGTCTAAAAAGACTTAATATATTTATAAAGTATATAAGAAAACAAACATCATGATCCAGGTCCTGATTTCAAGTGCACTGTGAATGCCATTTGTGGAATTCCTTTCTCTTTACTTTTATGTACTTATTTATGTATTTGTTTGTAACTTGTTTGCTTATTTGTATTTTTAGCTATGATATTTTAGGATTAAGGAGAGATCATTGGTTTTCTGAAAGAAGAATCCTCCCCTCTTCCCTCTCCTGCATAACATATCCAACACATAATACATCAAAACAAATGAGCTTCATGCTCTGGGGTACAAGCAGGAGTAATGGTGAATGATTGAAAAATAATTTGCCAGGTTATTTTAAATTTCTGAGTGACCTAAGATTGAGACTCATTCACTCTGCCCAATTTTATTGTTGTAAATTATTAATTTAGCCTGGAGAATGTGTTAAAGTCAAATTTATTCCTTCCTTAAATACAGTATTAAATGAATTATTTTCACATTCCAGGCAGTGTTGTAGGTGGTCATTATGTAAACAGTAATAAACAAGAGAAACAAAGCTCCTATCTTCTTAGTGCTTCCATTCAATTAGGAGGAAGAATTTGGATAAAACCCTGAAGAAATAGATGGTATTTAAAAGAAAATAAATAACGGAACAATATATTTTATATTAGAAGAGTTTGTAAAATAAAATATAAAACAAGATGACATGTACTTAATTAATAATTCCCCCTTCTACTTTTTGCTCTTTCATATTTTTGTTCATATGCAATATTTTCCATGTTTACTCATAAAGAAAAAATTCAGTATATTTTATATATGAAAGAGCTCTTTTCCCTTACAAACAATTCATATAATCTGTAAATAAACTCCAATTTTTGGCATCAGAAAATTTGTTACAGGTAAATTGAATATGAGTATCAACAGTTTTTTACACTAAATTTTAGGAAAGTTGGTAAAGTTATCTAAATGGAATAATATTTTCAATGACTGTAAGAACTGTCTAGAGGAAAATAAACAGCTTCATTTATCATGGATGCTGATGAATCAATTTATCCCCTAGGCAATGATATTAGTATGTCACCTTTATAGATCTTCCTATGTGATTTGTCATTTATAAAAACAGTATGCACTATCTTTATTGATTAGATGAGGCTATATTAAAATCAACCATCTCTAATCAATTGTTTAATCCAGCAAAAATGTAATGGGAAATATACTAAAAACATTATCTCTGTTTTAAAAAGTCAGGAGGAGTTAATCTCATCAACAGCTTCTCTTTCTACAGAATAGTTTCTATGCCTGGTGTACGATGGAAGAATTAGGCCATCTGCTGGGCAAGTGACAAATACACCCAAAGTCAACTAAAGCTTCCTCAGTGGCACATCAGGGACATAACGAGTTAATTAGCAGAGGAATTTTTATTTGTTTGTTTATTTATCTTTTGCCTTGTCCACATTAATTGATCATCTTTCACTTTAAATATTTTCAATCACAGTAATTTAACTTCATCATTTTCAACCCTTCCAATTAAGATGGGGGCCTACACTGTAACTACCATTTGCATCATTTATGTATCCAACTAATACTGATTGGTGGTCAGTTATGTTCAAGGCAGCTTTTTAAACATTATGAATTCAGTAACATAGACAACTTTTCTATGAACTATTGCAGGTTGACAGGTGTTGAATTAACTAATAAAACTTTAATAAAGAGTTTGTCCTAAAGAATGAATATACCAAGCTATAGCACTCTATAGTTTATAGTAGATGCTAACGTGTGTCAGTTCAGATTTTAAGAGGAAAAACACAAGGATCCTTGTATCTTTGTTCTGAAAAATACTAACTTACTTTGTCAGCCAATCTCAACTAAACTGAATAAATGGTGCTAAAAATTCATTTCTGAGGATTCTTGGTCCCTGTACACTGATTCTAGTCCAGTGATCTTCCCAAATTGCAGTAACCCAAGGAAATGTAACTAAGAATTTCTTTAAGCAACAGGGATATTCTCTTTTCAATGTGAAGGACAGAAAAGAACATTCCACCCCTGAGATATCTGCATTAGGTCATCTAGAATATAAATTCAGTAGAGGCCCAATGCACGAAATTCATACAAGGGCTCAGCCCTTGCAGCCCTGGCTTCATCCGGAAGGTCATCTGGAAGGATGTCCGAAAGGTCGTTCAGCTGTCTGGCATAATTAGCCTATTACGCTTTTATTATTATAGATTGATGTAACTGCTACGGTTTCTGCTATCACACTGAATGTGTTCTCCAGGTAGCTTGAGGACTTTTGTTTTCTGGGACTCCAATTTGGCACCATTCCCAGTATTATACACACACACACACACACACACACACACACACACACAACCATTCTTATAGGTTCATTTCTAGTTCATGGGATTTTGCAGCAGAAACAAATTATCTAATTAACACTCACATTGCCTAATTAATAGTCTAATCACCCAGTTCATAACAATTCTAAAACAGTTTCATTTAGTTGCTGTCAACATCTTTTGCCATAGTATTCTTTACACTCTAGTCCTTATTCCCATCTTTCTTTATACATTTCATCCAAAAACTATTCACATTTTAGCCATATAAGCTAATAAATCTTTTTTACCCATTCATTTAAATAGCTTTAAACTCACTGCAAATCTCTGCTGTTTGATTGCAATGGGCTTGACTCTCTTTAGGCTTTTGTAGCCACCACAATTTGCCCTCTTGAGAGGCAAGAAAGAAGAAGATAGAATTCCCTAGGATAATTTGTCCCTCTTGTCACTTCACATATTTAAAGAAGAAATCTTTTCTAAGAGGTGCTACCTTCAAATATGTCCTGCACTGTGGCTGAAATCAAGAAATTTAACGTATGATGTGCTTCTGGGGTTGTTTGTTTGTTTGTTTTTTAGTGAATAAGGTATTGAGGCAGAAAAGATAACAGCCACCAGAGTTACTTCATTCAAACTGATATATAGGGCTTCCATCATCCCTCCATTACCTATAAGCATGCAGGTCACCTTCTGTGGCAGTCTGCATGCATCCTGCTTGTTCTGCTAACATTCCAGGAAATAGGGACCGTGATGCTGTTCTGGGTTGCCAGCTGAAGAGTGGACATGCTTAGAGTGTGACTTTTATTGTCTTTGAGGTTACTGGTCAATCTAAACAATGGGAAGAGGAGTTCTAATGTTTGAGAGCAATGGTCTACATCTTACGTATTTTCCAGTGCTTTGTAATATTCTTGACATACATACATTCCACTGGTAAAACATTGCATGACTTTGGATAAAACATTTCTCCTCTCTGATCCTGACTTTTTTTATTGGATAGAGATGATAGCAATACCTATCTTGGACTGGTTTTGAAAATAAGGAGAAGTAATGCATATGGATATATATTGTTTTCTTTAAACATTATAGAAAAGTAAAGTATCCAACATTAGAAAGCTGTTTTGTACTGTTATTTCACAAATGTGTCCATATATTAACATTTTAATGACTCAACTGGAACACCAATTATCTAATGATATGCTTATATTCATCAAAATAAGTAATATGTATCTTATATAATAAAAGTGCAGTAGGTTAGCTTGCTGCTGGGATCCTGCCCAATGGGCCTGGGGAGATGGGCCGGACACGCCCTGGAGCCCTCCATGGTCCCTCCCCAGCCCCAATTGGGTCTGGACAAGATGGCCCCAATTGGCCTGGATCACCAGCCAAGCCAAGGGACCCCACCGGCCTCTAGTGTATATATCTCACTCTCAGAAAAATCAGTTATTTTCTGTTTGTATTGAAATAAAATGTGGCCAGTAAATATTTTATTTCACTACCACTCATCTATCTATAAGAAAAAGCCCAAGCCATTAGTAAGTCATACAAGATAATTACAATTTAATCTGCTTTTCCAGTTTTGCTTTGCTGAATTACCCTCCCCATATCTTATTCATCAAAATTCTGTATAACCCCCTAATTTTTATCCAATCTATGTTCTATTCTTCTTCTATGCCTTTGAACATATCAATCCCTATCTCAAATTTCCTATCCTCAGGCTCTTAACTGTTAGACTAAAATTATTCTTGTCTTTCAAGACTCAATTCATGTTATTTTCTCTACAAAGCTATCCCCAAATTCTCTGTCAATAGTGGGATATTTGCTTCCATACAGTCCTTCTTATTCTTATTAAACATTAATCATTATTTTAAAATGTTTAATATAAATGTTATCTTTTAAATTGAACTTAAAGGGTAGGCATATCTTATGTATTCCTTTGTACCCATGTGCCTAGGCAAGTGCTTAGCTCTATTAGTATTACTATCACTATTACGATTTTAAATGCTAATTAAATATATATTTAAAAGGAATTTTTAAGTAATTCAACAGAAGTTTAAATATGATCCTTGATTGACCTTATCTCCCTTTTTGTACAGTTTGTTGGGGGGAGGGTAATAGAGGAAGGAAAAAAAAACTGTGAAGACAAAGGTTACAGCTGCCAGGTACAAAGTCTTTCCCAAAGTACTGTTTTATTTTTTAGTTTGGGATGCAGAGCCTTCGACCAGCATTGCCTGCATGTGCTTCACATCACTGCTTCTGCTTTCCAGTTGAACCTCTCCCAAAGACTCTTGTAAAGACAGAATGAGTAGCCCTGGCCAGTGTACAGAAAGGGATTACTGAGACCTAAGAGAAAGTGAACTTGTAGAGTTATCATGGATAATTAGGGAGGTCAAGGTTAGCCTTGAGGCTCTTGGGTTATTCTAAATTGGGAGTCAACTAAGACTAGAGAGAATTAATGAAGTTACTGACATAGTGGCTATGTTTCTAAGGTGGAGCCCATTAAGAAATGAGGATACTTCAAGCTGATGGCGAACTAGTATAGTTTTAAGACAGCCATTGATGGGAGTACTGAGGACTGACAACGTTTAGTTCTTCATTTAGGAGCAAATTCTTTCACTGCAGTAGGAGCAGAATATATAGAGATTGGGGTCATGCAAGCAGAGGGTGGGGTGCAACAAAGCAATGTCCAAAATTTCAAAAGTCAGCACTTAAAACAAACAAACAAAAAGAATAATTAGAACATTTGAATCGGGACTTGAAAAAATATTTTTATACAGATTTCCCCTAGAGGCATTAGTGTTACAGAAAGAAAAATGATGACTACCTGAGCTAAGACTATGCTTCTAAATATTCATAGCTAAAGTATATTACCAAATCTGGATAAAAAAATATATTTGCAATTAAGTACTTCTTAATTTTCTAATCATGTGAGCTATAGTGAATACTAGCTAAAAGTTTGGCAAAATTATATGTCATTTATTCATAAAGTGTATAGCCTTTTTAAAAAAAATCAAATTGAAGAATCCAACTTGCATTTTATTAGAAAAAAAATGCTCAATACAGGAAAGGGCTAATTATTACACCTGTAAATATGACTCTGATAAATAGCGACTACAACTTTTGAATCTAATAAGAGACCTTAACTCAGCAGTTGGTATATACCTAATACCAAGCCTGATGGAATTTGCCTGATGTCAGTCTACCTGGTCTATGAAAGTATAGTGACTGCAGCACTGGCTTTATATCTTGGTGCTTTAAATAGGATTCTCAGCCTAAAAATACATAATGTAGCATTTTCTTTCCAATGATCCCCAGAGGCAGAGCCTGACACAGGACTCAGGTGCAGGTAATTTACTGAAGATGCACTCAGGAGAAGAAGTACTCTGAAGGATCATGCAGAACAGGGAGGAGAAACGGGCTGGAAAAGGATGCGGTCTTTCATAAAGTCTAGACTTGGCCTGATCTACTGGGGAGAGTGTGAGTCCTGATGTATACTTTGCAGTTTGCCCAGTAGAGTTGCCCTGCCTTGAGAAAAAGGGGCTGGAATTTTCCACCCCTTGTGCCTCACATATGCCAGTCATTGGTCTTGTGACAGGCAGAAAGTTGTGATCTCTCAAGCATATTCAGGCCAAGGCATTTCTCTGGAGACAGAAGCCTGTTGAAGTGCACGTGCAGCACCTGTGGCATAAGTGCACTAGCCCAGTGAAAAGAAACCGGAACTTAGTACTCCACAGCATCTACCAAAATCCAATGTATGGATATTAAATTTGAAGAGACAGTTCTAGTAAAAGTACTAACACTTAACGCCTATCTAGTGACACTGTCATAATTTACTTTCAATTTAATCAATGAATACAAGGATGGGCCAAAGTAGGCTTACAGCTATGAGTACACAAAACAGGGTTTATTCTTGCATTGATATTTATTTAGTAACTAGAGGCCCAATGCACAAAATTTGTGCTCAGGGAGCAGAGTGTCCCTCAGCCCAGCCTGCACCCTCTGCAATCTGGGACCCCTTAAGGGATGTCCAACTTCCCATTTACATCCTATTGGGATCGGGTCTAAACGGGAAGTCGGACATCCCTCTCAGAATCTAGGATTGCTGGCTCCCAACTGCTGGCCTTGCTGCCTTCCTGATTGCCCCTAACCACTTATGCCTGCCAGCCTGATCACCCCCTAACCACTCCCCTGCCAGCCTGATTGCCCCTAACTGTCCTCCCCTGCTGGCCATATTGTGAAGGCCATCTTGTGTCCACTTGGGGGCAGCCATCTTATGTTTCTGAGTGATGGTCAATTTGCATATTACTCTTTTATTAGATAGGATAGAAGCCTGTGCACGGGTGGGGGCCAGCTGGTTTGCCCTGAAGAGTGTCCGGATCAGGGTGGGGGTTCCCTTGGGACATGGGGCAGCCTGAGCAAGAGGCCTGTGGTGGTTTGCAGGCTGGCTACACCCCCCGATGACCCAAGAGGAGGCCCTGGTATCTGGGATTTGTTTATCTTCTATAACTAAAACTTTGTAGCCTTGAGCAGAGACCAGGATTGGCCAGGTCAGGAAGCTTAGCTTCCTCCATCACCAGGGGTAACCCAAACCTCCTGCTCTCTACAGCTCTGTGGGTGCCCCATATTTGTTAGGTTAATGTGAATACTCACTCCTGATAGGCTGGTGGGTGTGGCTTGTGGGCATAGCAGGGATGCAGTCAATTTGCATGTTTCTCTTTTATTAGATAAGATTATTGTCCTTTTTCATTTAAACAATTATAATCCTACTTTTGCCCACCTTGTGTATATGTGATAGATAGATAGATAGATAGATAGATAGATAGATAGATAGATATAGATAGATAGATAGATATAGATGTATAGTTATATAGAAAGAAATACTTATTGTGGTTATAAGTGGTAATATTTCACCATTTCAATTATTTCATTATAAACAAAATTATTAATATAGGATTGTTATCTCTGTTGGCTAAATTTATACATTTCTTTCATTCTGCAGTGTGAAGATAACTGTATCCTTCCAAAAACAAAAACAAGACAGGATATAAACCTTAGAAAAATGGTCATTTTAAAGTGTTAAAAATAAATATCAAAGAAACATCGAGAAGGTTTGTGATTTCATAGTCTTCTATCCACTGTTAGTCTTCTATCTACTGTTAAAGAACTATGTAATTAGAAGGCAGGAAATGTCTTCTGTGTCACTTCAGCTCTTCTTTCCAAAATATCTTATAATAAATGTCTCTTAAGAATTGAGTCAAATATTCATAAATTGATTAAAAATTCTGTCCTTTATTTTAGCAGATGAACTTTACTGTTGAAAGTATACATATTTCCCTTTTTCCCCCCTATTTGACCCCTTCCAGTCTGCCTCCAATCCTGGCCCCAGGCCTTCAGAAGTTTAAACTAAAATTATTAGAAAAACTTTTTTCCCAAGTTAAGTGATTTGTGATGTTCTTTTTTTAACTTTCTTCAGTTCTTTTAATTTTTTTAATTTTTTTTTATTAATTTTTTATACATATCTCCCCATTGCCCACCCCTCTCTCCCAGGCACACCCCAACCCCCCAGTGCCTATGTTCATTGGTTATGATTATATGCATAGATACAAGTCCTTTGATTGATCTCTTATCTACCTCACCTAACTTTAATCTTCCTGCTGTAATTTTACAGTCTGTTTGAAGCTTTACTGTCTCTGTATCTATCCTTTTGTTCATCAGTTTATAATGTTCTTTATTATCCCCCAATGAGTGCGATCATGTGATGCTTCTCCTTCATTGACTGGCTTATTTCACTAAGCATAAGGCTCTCCAGTTCCAACCAGGTTGCTGCAAATGGTAAGAATTCCTTCTTTTTAATGGCAGCATAGAATTCCATTGTGTAGATGTACCACAGTTTTCTGATCCACTCATCTGCTGAGGGGCACCTAGGCTGTTTCCAAATTGTAGCTATTGTAAATTGTGTTGCTATGAACATAGGGGTGCTAAATCCTTTCTGATTGGTGTTTGTAATTTCTAGGGATAAATTCCTCAGAGTGGGATTACAGGATCAAATGGGAGATCCATTTTTAGTTTTTTGAGGAAACTCCATACTGTTCTCCACAGTGGCTGCACCAGTCTGCATTCCCACCAACAGTGCACAAGGGTTCCTTTTTCTCCACATCCTCGCCAACACTTGTCGTTTGTTGATTTGTTGATGATTGCCATTCTGACAGGTGTAAGATGCTATCGCATTGTCGTTTTGATTTGCATCTCTCGGATGATTAATGACTTTGAACATGTTTTCATGTGTCTCTTGGCCTTCCTTCTGTCGTCTTTTGAAAAGGTTCTATTTAGGTCCGTTGCCCATTTTTTTATTGGATCCTTCATCTTCCTTTTATTAAGTTGTATAAGTTGGTTGTAGATTTTGGAGATTAAACCTTTATCAGTGATAGCATTTGCAAAAAATGTTCTCCGATGCATTGATGTTTCTTGTTGTTTTGTTGATGGTTTCTTTTGCTGTGCAAAAGCTTTTTATTTTGATGTAGTGCCATTTGTTTATTTTTTCTTTAGCTTCCATTGCCTTTGGAGCAGTATCAGTGAAGAAGTTCTTTCGGCATATATCTGAGATTGTGCTGCCTGTGGATTCCTCTAGTATTTTTATGGTTTCCCTTCTAATGTTTAAGTCCTGTATCCATTTTGAGTTTATTTTTGTATTTGGTGTAAGTTGGTGGTCCAGTTTCATTTTTTTGCATGTATCTGTCCAATTTTCCCAACACCATTTATTGAAGAGGCTATCTTGGTTCCATTGAATGTTCATGCCTCCTTTGTCAAATATTGAGCATAGTGGTTTGGGTGGATATCTGGGTTCTCTATTCTATTCTATTCATCTATATGTCTGTTCTTGTGCCAGTACCTGGCTGTTTTGAGAACAGTTGCTTTGTAGGATAGCTTGAAGTCTGGTATTGAGATCCCACCTACTTTATTCTTTTTTCTCAGAATTGCTGTAGCTATCTGTGGTCTTTTTTTGTTCCAGATGAATCTATGAAGAATTCTTTGTAGGTCTGTGAAATATGTCGTTGGTATTTTAATGAGAAGTGTGTTGAATCTGTAGATTGCTTTGGGTAGTATGGACATTTTAATGATGTTGATTCTCCCAATCCATGAGCATGGTATGCTCTTCCATCTGTTAACATCTTCCTCTATCTCTTTTTTCAGTGTCCTGTAGTTTTCTGCATAAAGATCTTTTACCTCTTTAGTTAGGTTTATTCCTAGGTATCTTAATTTTTTTGGTGCGATGGTAAATGGAATTGATTTTTTAGTTTCTCTTTCTATAATTTCACTGTTAGTGTATAGAAATGCCACAGACTTCTTAGCATGAATTTTGTATCCTGCTACATTGCCGAATTCATTAATTAAGTCAATTAGTTTTGGAATGGAGTCCTTTGGATTTATTACGTACAATATCATGTCATCTGCAAATAAGGACAGCTTTACTTCTTCTTTTCCAATTTGGATGCCTTTTATTTCTTCTTGTTGTCTAATTGCAATGGCTAATACTTCCAGTACTATGTCGAACAAGAGAGGTGAGAGTGGGCATCCCTGTCTTGTTCCTGTTCTTAGGGGAAATGGTTTTAGTTTTTGCCCATTGAGTCTGATGTTAGCTGTGGGTTTATCATATATGGCTTTTATGATGTTGAGGTATGATCCTTCTATTCCCACTTTGCTGAGAGTTTTTATCAAGAAAGGATGTTGGATTTTGTCAAATGCTTTTTCTGCATCAATTGATATGACTATGTAATTTTTATCTCTCAATTTGTTTATGTGATGTATCATATTTATTGATTTGCGAATATTGAACCATCCCTGCATTCCTGGGATGAATCCTGCTTGGTCATGGTGTATGATCTTTCTGATGTACTGCTGGATCTGGTTTGCTAGAATTTTGTTGAGGATTTTGGCATCTATGTTCATGAGAGATATTGGCCTATAATTCTCTTTCATTGTGTTGTCTTAATCTGGTTTTGGTATTAGGGTGATGCTGGCTTCATAGAAGGTGTTTGGAAGTGTTCCTTCTTCTTGAATGTTTTTGAATAGTCTGAGGAGGATAGGTTTTAAATCTTCCTAGAATGTTTGGTAAAACTATCCTGTGTAGCCATCTGGACCCGGGCTTTTATTTGCTGGAAGCTTTTTGATTAGTGCTTCAATTTCTTCCATAGTTATTGGACTATTAAGATGTTTGGCTTCCTCCTCATTGAGTTTTGGGAGGTTATATTTTTCTAGGAAAATGTCCATTTCTTGCAGGTTGTCCAATTTGTTGGAATAGAGTTGTTCATAGTATTTTTTAACAATCCTTTGTATTTCCACAGGGTCTGTTGTTATTTCTCCTCTTTCATTTCTGATTTTGCTTATTTGGGTCTTCTCTCTTTGCTTCTTGGTGAGCCTGGCTAGGGGTCCATCAATCTTGTTTATCCTTTCAAAGAACAAGCTCTTTGTTTTGTTGATCTTTTGAATTATTTCTTTGGTCTCCAAGTTGTTTATCTCCGCTCTGATCTTCACTATTTCCTTCCTTCTGAGTACACTGGGCTTTTCTTGTTGCTCACGTTCTAGCTCTTTGAGTTGTAGGTTTAGGTGATTCATTACCATTGTTTCCTGTTTTTTGCAGTAGGCTTGTAGGGCTATGAACTTCCCTCTCAAGACTGCTTTCACTGTGTCCCATACATTTTGTATTGTTTTGTTGTCATTGTCATTTGTTGCCATGATGTTTTTTATTTCCCCTTGATCTCTCTGGTTACCCAGTCGTTGTTGAAAAGCATGCTGTTTAGTCTCCATGTGTTTGATTTCTTTCTATTGTTTTTATTACAGTTGATTTCCAGTTTTATGCCACTGTGGTCTGAGAAAATGCTTGATATGATTTCTATCTTCTTGAATTTGAAGAGACTTTTCTTATGACCCAACATATGATCTATCTTTGAAAATGACCCATGTGCACTGGAGAAGAATGTACATTCTGTGGCTTTGGGGTGAAATGTTCTGAAGATGTCAATTAATTCCATCTGGTCTAGTGAGTCATTTAGGATTGATGTTTCTTTGCTGATTTTTTGTTTAGAGGATTTGTCCAATGGTGACAGTGTGGTATTAAAGTCTCCTACTATGATTGTATTGCTGTCAATCTCTCCCTTAATATCCTCCAAGAGTTTTTTTTATGTATTTAAGTGCTCCTATATTGGGTGCATATATGTTTACCAGAGTTATTTCTTCTTGTTGGATTGTTCCCTTTAGTATTATGAAGTGGCCTTCTTTATCTCTTGTTATGTCCTTCACTTTGAGATCTAATTTGTCAGATGTAAGTATTGCAACCCCAGCTTTTTTTTCATTTCCATTTGCCTGAAATACCATCTTCCATCCCTTCACCCTCAATCTGTGTGCATCTCTTTTCCTAAGGTGGGTTTCTTGCAGACAGCAGATATATGGATCATGTTTTCTTATCCAATCGGTTACCCTATGTCTTTTGATTGGAGCATTTAATCCATTTATGTTTAAAGTTATTATTGATAAGTACTTATCTGTTGCCATTTTTAGTCCTTACCCCCGAGTTCCTTCTTCGCTTCCTCTTTCTTTTTATTACAGCAGACCTTTTAACATTTCTTGCATTGCTGGTTTGGTGATAATATATTCCCTTAGTCCTTTTTTGTCTGTGAAGCTTTTGATTTCACCTTCAATTTTGATTGAGAGTCTTGCAGGGTACAGTATTCTTGGATTCAGACCCTTCCTTTGCATGTCTTTGTATATTTCATTCCATTCTCTTCTGGCCTGACGAGTTTCTGTTGAGAAGTCAGTAGCTAGTCTTATGGGGGTTCCTTTGTAGGTAACTTTCTGTTTCTCTCTGGCTGCTTTCAAGATTATTACTTTGTCGTTGGTGTTTGCCAATTTAATTATAATGTGCCTCATTGTCGGTTTGTTGGGGTTCATTTTGCTTGGGACTCTGTGAGCTTCCTGGATTTGTGTGGGTTTTTTCTTTTCTATATTGGGGAAATTTTCTGTCATTATTTCTTCAAACACGTTCTCTAATCCTTGTTCAGTTTCCACTCTTTCTGGAACCCCAATTATGCGGATTTTATTTTGTTTCATGTTATCCCAAAGTTCCCTTAGACTCTCCTCTTGCTTTTTAACTTTTTTTTCTAGAAGCTGCTGTACTTGGGTATTTTTTCCTACCGTGTTTTCTAGCTCACTGATGCGGTCCTCTGCTTCTTCTAGTCTACTTTTGATGCTTTCTATTGAGTTCTTTATAGCAGTGATGTCATTATTCATTTCCTCTTGTTTATTCTGCACCTCCTCTAGTTTCTTCTGCATTTCTTCTTCATGCTTCTTCTCCTCCTCTAGGTTCTTCTGCATTTCTTATTACTGCTTCTTCATCTCCTCTTGCGTCTTCTTCATTTCCTCTTGGCTTTTACTCATATTGTCAAATTTGTCTTCCATTCTTTTCAACCACATTATGATAAATTCTCTGAACTCTTTCTCTGGTAGGCTTATTTGTGGTTCTATTTTGTTTACTTCCTTTTCTGGTGAAACCTGCCTTTCTGTCTTTTGTGGGCTGTTTCTTTTTCTGCCCATGGTCTTTCTTCTCTGGGTGTCTGGTTATGCAGTGCTCTCTCCTACATTGATTGAAAGGCACAAACTACAACACGACCAGGTACAGCACACAAGGCACTTTCTGTGTGCTCTGTGGATCTCTGGTTCCGCCGCGTGTCTGCGCTGGTTGGAGAGCGGAGTTCTGGGTCCCCGGGTTCCTGACTGCTCGATGGGTGCCCAGCCGAAGGCTTCAGACCACCGCAGACATCCATCTCCCACTGCAAGATGGCTCGGGCTCCCTCTTCAGTTATTTTAGATATGTTTTTATTTTAAGAAACCTCAAAATTCATATTCTGAAAGTAGGCAGGGTATAAATTATAAATAAAATTTCACCATATAGAATGAGGCCAGTTAAGCCTCATACATTTTATTCTTTGGCATCTGTAGAACTTTGAAAAATACTAGCTATTCACATTAAAAATTAAATATTCGAAACATCTTCTACTCTGTCCTGAGCCAATGCTTACTTATTTTTCTGATTTCACAACCGTGTTTATTTAGATAACTCACACAGCTTTGCAAATGCAAAATGAAATGTTGGTTATAATGATGAAAAGGATAGATATGTTTACTTTATATGTGTGTCTGATTTCAGTTTAAGGAACAGTCTGGGAAAATAGTCACCTGTCACTGGAGTCACACAACTCATATACTCATTCCATCAGAAAGATCCCACACAAAAAAACAACAATAGAGCCTTTCTGTGTTCTTACTACATGCACATCTCTCTGAGATATACATATAGGTTACAAAAAATAAAAGAATGCATTAACTACCCTGAAAAGAATTCACCATACAAAAGAGTCATGTACTCAGCTAGCCACAATTTATATTGTGAAAGCTACAGGGGGGACTATTTTAAAATGGTGCAACACAAAGAGTTTCAGAAATAATGCATTCTGGAGAAAACCAACGTTAAAGAAGTTTTTATAGAGGGCATCATTTGCACTAAGTCTTAAAGTACGAGGTGTTGAAGAAAAGGCATAATAAGTAGAATGAGTGAAAATTATCAGAAACTATGTTTGAAAATTTTATATATTGCTGGTAGGGGGTCTCCCAAAGAAGTTGAAATATCAAGTGTGAAAAGACAAGGGCCAAAGCATTTCCTGAGATATAAATACCAGGGACTAGTAAAAAGTTTCTTTTTCTCAGTATTCTGACATCAAAAATTAGCTTTGACTATTTTGAGATCCTGAATTATATTTTACACATTTAAAATTCTAGAAGTTGTACATGACTAACTTCAATTGGGTCAGGTGCCCATCTTTTTACCCTGGGCAATATATATGTTCTTGATAAAAGTCCCACTGAGACTACACCCAATGGAGAATGAAAAGACTTTCAAAGAAAATTGGATGTACTCTATCTAATAGGTAATCAATAATTAGAATAAAAGATACAAATATCAAGTACCCTCTATGTAGGAGCCAAGTCAGTACAAATATCCCCTTGTAATATGTATTGGGCATGTGAAAGAATGCTAAGGTATGTAAGATGAGTATTTCATTTTTATTATCTATAATACCCCACCTTGAGACATACTGTTAGGAAGTATATTAACTTCTACAATAGGAGGAAGTCAGCAAAGGGTGAGAATAATGGAAGCATTTCTCAACCATTGAGATCTAGAGTGGTTTTTCTCCCCCTTTGGTTCCTTGTTGTATTGATAACTGGAAGGAAAAAAAAAAAAGACACGACCCAGGCTATGATAAACTATATAGATACATACCAAAAATTGCTGGTACTCATTTTCATATTGGAATTCATTTTCCATCGACACTCCATAGAAATGAGTGTTGAGAAAGCCATAAATTTTGCCAAGTTTTTTGTTTCTGTCTTCCCTCTTACTACTTTGAAAGAAATTTCTTCCTCCAGATAGTTTTAGAATCTCCTGAAGCCTGGTAGAACATTTCAATGTTATAGACACAGTAACTATTATTACAATAGGCTTTAGTATTCTTCAGTTGTCAAACACAATGTCAAATGACAACAAAATTATCAACAAGTAGTCCTAAGCTTCATAGATTATAAGATAATGGTAGAACTTATCTATAATAATAAAAGCATAATATGCAAATTGACCAAATGGCCAAACAGGGGAATGACCATCCAGATGACCTTCTGCATGACCTTCTAGATGAAGTTGGAGCTGAAAGGGCGGCTGAGGCAGCTGGGGCTGTGAAGACCTACTCTTGCACGAATTTTGTGCATCATGCCTCTAGTAGGTATGATAAACTTAAATGTAACAATCACCTGTTTAAAAAAAAAACTGAAATAGCCCAATCTTAATAACAGGATAAATTATAGGAGAAACCCAATTAGTTTGTTACAATCAAATTTTTTGTCTTGACAAGGCAAGGTGATTCATAAAATCCATGAGGAAAGAAATAAAAGAGCAAATGTCATTCTCTGTATTCATGAACTCAGTTTTTTTTTTAATTTGTACCCATCATCTGTCAGTTTCCTAAAATATGCATTAAACTACCCATGATGTTGATTTAGAATATCTAAGAAACAGAGACCATGGTCAGAGCTATTCCCACCATTTATTTTTTTTAACTCTTTCAACAAAAGAGGAACTGATCCAAATAGTGTTCAACATTGCTTGTTAACAAAATGGAAATTGATTTGAATTTCATATGGTCTCTCCTTATGCCCTATTTTTATAACATAAAGAATTATTTAAAAAATCATTAGTTTAGCAGTTATTGAATAGTATTGAATTCTAGTGATCTTAGATATTGAAGAGATTGAGGTGGTGAAAACAGTATAGCTAATTTCCTTCAAGATGCTCATAATATAGAGGGTTAAGTTCACAATAAACTCTAATATAAAGCAATGGACAAAATAAAGAGACCAAATATGGGAATTAATA